>OU618547.1:617500-967500 GCA_914829495.1 Eilema sororculum
CTTGGACCATTAGGTATAATGACTCTGTGCGGGTATGCCTTAAGATCGTAACCAATTACTGTAGGTACACATTTAGGTTGACTTTTTGCCACTACTGCACAAAAAGTATAATGTTCTTAGACTCAAATAGCACTCGTAAACGACCTCATATTTTTTAACCTAGTACCTGAGCAGTTTTGAATCAGAATTCGTACGTCCCGAGTGACACTGGCTATGGTAGCCTGTAAGAGATTGCCTCAGTGCGATAAGGCCGCCAATTGTGTACCACATAAACTGTACCTCTGATCTATTGTCAATGTCCTTGGTGAGCAATAAAGAGTTTTTTATTATTTATATTTTTAAATACATAGGTATAAATGAAATAAAACATATATTTATAAATATAAAAAAGAGTTCTACTGGCATTGGGTACAGGGACCGAGCTACCGGAGCAGCGGTGGTTAGGGCTCCACAGAGAGAAATTATTATTATTTGGAGAAAAATATTTTTAGTCATGTTTAACCCTTCTTCTATTACTATTTAACTACGACATCCGATAGTAAACATAAAGCCTGTGATAAAGTGCCCGCTTATTGGCAATAGGTTCGCCTCCTATTACGTAGGACCGATAATCTTAGCAAAATATGAAATACGTCTCTACCTTCTCCTTCAAGTATTTACAGGCATTTTTCCAAAAGTTATTTAATTAAATTTACATTTAAGTAAATTAAATTAAAATAACTTTAAAAAAATATGCAAAGTCATGTTAAGTTTATAAAACGTAAACCATGAGTAAGCCCATGGACAGTGATGTGAGAAAACTTTCCCGCTGGCTCACACGTCTGATGTAATTCAGCAACAACACACGTAGCACGAGCTCAAACTACACAAACAATGCCTTATATCCTTACTAACGAACCTAATGACGTACAGGATGCCTAGCTGGGGTAGACGGTGAGTCGCACACACCACACTGCGGTTTATAAGTTACGATAAAAACTAAGAGGTTTTCAATTCGTGGCACCAAGAATTAAAAGATTAAAATATAAAATTCAGTCAAATATTCGGTCGGAGTCATCAAAATTCAATGTTTAAAAATGGTTGAAAAATCATTCATTGTTGCCAACAGTTCGTAAGAATGTTGGTAGATGGCACCACCGTCGCCCTTAAAGACGGATATAAAGAGAAGGAAGATTTGAAATGATTCAGGTGTGGCTCAACGGCTTGGTTGGAGGAGCGTTCCCCCTGTGGGGGAAAGGTCGTGAGTTCGGGTCTCGCTTGAGCGTTTCATTTTTTCTGATGTTTTTCGATCGTTAATTATATTTTTTTTATGATTTACTATGAGTCTGCACTCATACTCGTAGTAAATCAACTTTGTAGTAGATCAGTACGCGTACACCTGCGTTTGCGCGAACTCACACACAGCAAAATATTATAAAAGAAACAGCCATGTCTTGATTTCAGCGCCTCTTACTAAGTCCAATATTTGTACCTTCGTGTAATTGCAAGCAATGAGCTGACAGTTTTTTGCTTTTATCTAAACCAGTATCCTTCAACCTTTCAACTCCAAGACCACAAGACTCCAAGCCTACACCGGAGTCTCGAACAGATGCTTATGAATAATGTAACACTCACCGGGATGTACCATGTTGTTCATTTGTTTTGAGTTACACTATGAATGACCATGTCAATCTCAAATCGTGCAAGATGCTCACATGGTTATATAATATTAAAATTACTTTTAATTTAGTCTAAGGCTAGCTCGCGTGGCGTAGCGGTAGAGTGACGGACTGCTACGTTAACAATAGCAATCATACTCATATTATATAGCACTAAATAATATTATCATCGACAGGATTAAGGAGAAGAGATTCAAGTTACCCTTAGTTTTTAGTGTCTACAATCTACAGTGTATTTATTATTAGCTGAAAAACTGTGTTTAATTTCAATTAACCAATAAGCGTATTCTATTGCAGTTTACTGCTGTATATAGGCCTCTCCTAATGTACTTAACTTACTTTCAATTTTAAGTATATTGATTTTATGAAACATTAAAACTACGGCACTCTCTTCTACTGATGAGTAATAACTTAACGGCACGTGTAGGTACCAGTGACGACATATAGTAACTACGTCACAGTTATCTCAGCAGGTACACTATGTACTGTGCGCATTTCCCTCGCTGTTTGCTGAATCGATGATGAGCAACCACTCACTGCACGCCATTACAAAAACAAATGTTTACGGAATGACCTGCTTCATGAATAAGCACGCATCATACACGTGTGTGGGGTACTTTCTTGAGTAAAGCAAGGAAGCAAAGCAAGCAGAAAGAAAGGAAGAAAGAAAGAATAATATTTTGTGGAGCGTATATAAATGTACTAGATACTTTGTAATAGGCACATACATCATCTGACCGATGAAGAGGCAGTGCATATAATTAGGGTCATAAGATCGAAACATTGCCTACAAACCTTATGTTTCGTAATTTAACGAACAGTCCAAAAAGAATATAAGGATACACCTTTACATACAAAATATGAAAAGTTCCTTTGTCGACTTGTACACAGTTGAAGAATAGAATAATATGGATTCATCAATGTATAGGATTGACATACGTCGACGACTGCCATAAACGTCGAAATACGTGTCAATCCCATACTTACATTCATAAGATACGATGAATCTTTATTGTACACCAATAAATTATAAGCTTTTGCCCGCGTGAATGTCGTTTATCGCGACCAAACATAGCCTGTGTTCTTTCTCATGGTCTAATCTACCCCTATACCAAATTTCATCGAAATCAGTTTAGTGGTTTAGGTGTCTGTCAGACAGACAGAGTTACTTTTGCATTTATAATATTAAGTATGGATGTAAGGAAAACATCACGTAAGGAAAATAAAATTAAAAAAGTGAAAAACAACGGAACTTAGAGATTTACTGAGCTATTAGAAGTCGCTAAAAAACGAAAATCTATTCATCATTCTATTCTACATTACGCTGGCGGTCAATAAGGAGTTGCCACTTGTTTAATGGGGCTGGTTGTAACAATTATTTACTTCGGTGGCAAGTCATCCAATAAAGTCGTTGCTAGGTGATGGGTTGGGTCAGCCGGGGTGTGAGGGATATCTCAATGACAACCTCACCTTCGGCCTAGCATTACAACCCACAGAGGGCGTGCGGTTTTAGTCGGTTCGAGTCCAACATAACCTCGCCCTCCGACTCCGGCGGAGGAGGAATCCGCGGGGATTTCCGCACGAAAAAAAAATGCTAGGTGATGGGTAAGGTACCTAAGGTTATTTGACTGGCCACAATTGGTAAAGCAATATAATACCAAACCTACTCTATCTGATTCATTTTCCTTTCATTTAGTTCCAAAAATGGTAATAATATGACGTTAATGAAGTAATATATTACAGTGCTCTTATCATTTCCTTACACGATGGCTCTATGGCTCATGACATTTCTCCACATTAGGCGCAATCGCATACCGAATGTGAAAACCATGCATACATCATAATTATACTTACCTGGTGAAATTCGGAAATTACTATTAACCAAACATATCATACAGGAAACTTTTAAGTGAATCATTATGTACCTATATTTGTTAAGTGATCTTCAGTCTACTAAACTAGCAACCATTTTTAATGGTTGTTCTTCAGTAAGGATAACATTGGAACCCAATGTGAATGTATATGTATGTATAATATTAGCTGACCCGCAAACTTCGTACCGCCAATTATTTTCCACCCGCGTGGCGTTCGATCCCGTTCCCGCTGCACCGTCTTATACAATGATATAGGTAGTTATCTAAACAGCAACAGAAATAACCAAACTGTCACTTCTGTGTATATGCCGGCCGAATTTGTTGACATTAATGATCACTGCTTCGTTCCCTTGAGTAGTAGCGTGATGATATATCCTATGTGTTATTTTGATGTATAAGCTATATTACTGTAAAGTTTCATGAAAATCCATTGAGTAGTTTTTACGTGAAGGAATGTTTTGAAAAAAACAATATGACATTGTACATAAAAATCAATTTTATATTTAATCGGTTATTTTTTGTATCAAGAATAATTGATTAAGAAATAATCGATTATTCTTAGAATATAATCGCTTCGGTTATATATGGAATAAAATCGATTATTCGATTTTATTCCTAATTTGTCAATTCCACAGAACAGAAAAAACTAGTAGAAGTGTGATACGAATACGACAGATCAGTAGCGGAACTGATATGTCGCCAAACTCACACATACAACCAGATTATTATCTCTCTCACTCTCACTTTCTTAATAATCGATAACCATTCAATCAATTATTAATGATTTTTCATCTGCAACTGTCCGAGATTAAAGGATCTTGCTCATAGGTAGTACTACATTATCTCATGTCACAAAAGAAAAATAGCTTCAAAATTAGTTTCATCATTTTTGAAACTTCAGAATGCATCGAAATACTTGTTTTAAACCAGAGTTTCATTTTAAAACATAAAAGATATGAAATTGGTTTATTGTGTTCATACTTAAGCTAAATTAAAGCTTCAAGATTTACCATAAAATGTCAAATATGATAGGGCGCCCCTCACCCTAGTTACAGAGGTATAGCTAAATATCATTTACAGTTGCTATTTTAATCGATTATTCATATAAACAAAATCACGTATTAAAATTGATTTTTACAGTACAAAAATTGATTTTAAATCGATTATTTATATTTATAAACTAAAGAAAATAAAGAAATAAATAAAATATTATTATAAATAATATTTCCTTAATCGATTATTTTTACATACCACACATACCTACAATTTAGCTTAGCTGGTCCCTCCAGTTAAGGGGAACATTATGCATTCGTCCATAGGCCACGGTAACCATTTCTCATCAGCTTAACTGCCACCTAAGTAAATAAAAGGTTTTTTTTTAGAGAATATTAGAACCGAAGTTACTAATATTCCCTCTAACCCCTCCAACTTAGCTAAATTGCTTGTGCTAGGAGTGGGTTTACGTCGGTAGTGTAATGGCCAGGATCGAACCCGGGACCTCTCAATCGTAAGGCCGACTCCTTAACCACTAAGCTACCGACGCTTTTACTAAGTTCGGTTACTAATATTCTTTTTTATTTATTTTTCAATACCATGGCCATTAAGTAGTGTACAGCCAAGTATTTATTAATTTTAAATCTACACGAAAGCACAATTTCTCCGAAATAAATTAAAATTCTTTTCAGTTCAATATTAGGCTGAAACCCGAAAACAAAAAAAATCGTTGAGAAATTTCCAAATTGCAGTCGAAAGTTGATGTTATTTTATTTTAGGAATATAATTAAATTCGGGACCTTTCTCCGTATTTCAGACGTAAGCAAAAAATAAAAACTGATGTACTGGACATCGCACCCGCAGGTTTAGAGACTGAATCAAAGTTCCGAGAAGTGTAAGCGCAAGGCACACAGCCCTTTCAGCAGATACGAAAGAAGAATGAGGATGTGCTCTTTTACTCCTTTCCATGCTGTAACTTCTTTCTACAATGATTGAGACTACCTTACTGCTGATACGTAAATATACAGTACAAAATTACTTGCACACAGTATACCTAATTATAAACAAAGCTGAAGGGGGTTTTGCTCGGCTGTACCCCTGGTTTATACCACCGTGGTAGAACGGGTAAAATTGGTATGCTCCATGGTTTCCTTCAGGGGTGCAGTAGAGCATATGTTCAGAAGTATTAAAAATTTATACGAGTGTTCTACTGCAGGTATTATGATGCATGCACACGAGTAATTGTTTTCTAATTTATTAACGTTACAAGTTTAAGTAACGTTACATTATACATACATTTTCACATGTAAATGTGTAGTATACTTCAACTTCTCTTTGGCCGTGTGCAACAGTAGGTCCACGCTAATCTTTCTCTCCTTCAACAACAATATAGGCAGATAGGGCGGCGTGACCAAAGCTCAGTTGACAGGTAGTTATTAAGGACCTCTGAAAAGCTTCCCCGAAGCGACGCACCTCCCTATGCGTACGCGCATGTGAATGGATACCACGAAGTAGCCAATTTATGAAAAATGTTTTTTATTACAGCGGAACCAATTTTGGCGGCTTGCTTTATCGCCTAATTTATTGCTTCCACAGATAATAAAGGCCTAACGTTAATGTCTGGGTATATTTGAACAATTTCCTGTATAAAGTATATTAGACTTAATGATACAAAATTAAGACATTTTTTTAAATATTTATATTAGGAAATTCATTTTTTATTTGCTATATTTCTGTAAAATAAGAAAGATACTTAGCTTAGTTACTGAAATTGTCTATGAGTAGGTATTCTCTTAATCATTGCAGCTTGCTCTTTGCTGCCTCAAGCTTAGATACGTCACGGGATAGTGAGGTCAGACAGGTGCTCCTTAAGGTAAATAAACCAAATCAAAGAAAGGAGGAGTAGGAGTTTTCAAAGGACTAGCTCTGGATGCAACCGGGAGAGGCGTTCCGATAAGGAATTCAATAGTGTTCATGACAGTTAAATATGAGTTCTATCCCCCGATTACTATCTACTATATTAAACAATCGTAGAAACCCGATTGTCCGCTCATCTCATGCAGAAACCCAATTTATTTGAAGACTCACTTCTTTCCTTATGACTAAACGTCACAACCTTATGTCACTGTTTTTGGATTTATGAAAACCCACCAAATAAAAAAACCAAGTCAAAAGAAATCCCACCAAATTTCCTGACAGAGGCTAGATGGAGTGTTCCTCCTTTTTTCTTTTACATGGTCCGGAAGTTACTGCCATGCATTTTGATATTTTTTGGATTTTTACTGCAAGTTTTCTTTGAGTAGCTTAGTAAAGTAAGTAGAAACATAATTTCCTTGTGATTTGAATATTAATTTGCCGCGTGTTTCCTGGCAGAGAAGAATTAGGGCCACCCCATCTCTTCTTACGCGGTTTCGTACAAGGCGACTGAGGGATAGGGCTCAGTTATGTAGAGACAGCCTCAGTTATAGGCTCGAGCTTACAATAACATTGTCTTCGGAATATTATGGCAATAGGCTCAGCCCCTATTACGTGGAACCGACTACATTGGTGAAAAGTGGATGTTAATTCACCTCTACCTAACCCTCCAGAGATAAAGGCGTGATTATATGTATGTATGTATGATGTTTTTTTTTAAAGTACACGTCAATTTGACTTCACCTTGCCTGATGTTAAGCTAAAGGCTATAATTAAATGTATGAATATTAGATGCCTTTTGTGGGATGCTACGTTTGTCAGCACGGTTGCACCCAACCACTTGAGCCGTACCGTCTTGTTTCCAGCAGCCGTTCTGAGATCGCCTTTGCGGTCGAGACGATGGGTAGTTGGGGTGCTGACGCCAAGAACCTAGTTAGCGAATTGGGGTGCCGGTTGAGGGACAAAATCGGTGAATCGCTCCGCTTCGTACTTGGGGCAAAGGCTGGCCATGGCTATCCAGTAGGGCAATGCCGCTAGCGTAATGCAGCACCCTTGCATCAGAATCTGGTACGGTGAGTGGCAGGTTAATTGATTGATTTTGACAATCGAGGTCTGTTCAAAAATTAAGGTGAATTTTCATTTTTTAATTTTGTTATGTTGGTACACTCATCTCAAACATTATATCCATAGTTTTAACTAAATAGCACACTTCGTTTCTTTGTGAGAGGGATAAAAGTTTAGAAATATTTTTCGTGTTTGTATTAACATCATAACATAAACTCACGCCTGTAGAAGAAGAAGGGGTAGGCAGAGGTGCTAGCACCCATATTTCGCCAGTTTATGTTTAGGTCCCAATGTAATACGTGGCGAGCCTATTGCCATTAACCGGGCACTTATAAACCTGCGATAAATACACACATAACTTCGAAAAGTATCGAAAAGTCATTGGTGTGCGCCATGGTAAACCTGGGATCGAACCCGAGACCTCGTCTCAGCAGTCCATTACCCATACCACTAGGCTTAAATTTTGTGTGAAAAATGGAATCAAGTGTTCCAAAACACTTGAAATGTTGAAAGTGGCATACGGTGAGCCTACTTTTAGTCAAAAAAATGTTTACAAGTGGTACAAGCTTTTCACTGAAGGTCAAGAAGATGTGAGTGACGACGCTTGCCCTGGACGCCCCAGCACATCAACAACCGATGAAAATGTTGAAGAGGTGAAGAGAATTGTTATGGAGAATCATCGAATCACTATTAGAGAAGTTGCGGAGGATGTCGGTAGTTATATCGCTTGGCTCAGGCCAAGCAATTTAAAAAAAATTGGGCATGAGGCGTGTGGCAGCGAAGTTTGTTCCAAAATTGTTGGATTTTGACCAAAAAAATCGTCGCATGAGCATCGATCAGGAATTGTTGAATGACGTCAACGGCGATCCAGATTTGCTTAAAAGGGTCATAACTGGTGACGAATCATGGGTATATGGTTATGACATCAAAACCAAAGTTCAATTGTCCCAATGGAAGAGTCCAGGAGAGCCAATGCCAAAAAAATGCACGTCAAGTTCGATCAAATGTGAAGGTTTTGCTAACTGTGTTTTTCGATTACCGTGGCGTAGTGCATCAGGAGTTCTTACGACATGGTCTTACGGTCAATAAGGAGTATTATCTTGAAGTTATGCGCCGCTTGCGAGAAGCAATACGAAGAGGAATTGTGGAAAAACAATTCATGGCTTTTGCATCACGATAATGCACCTGCGCACTCGTCATTGCTTGTTCGTAATTTTTTTGCCAAAAACAACACCGCCATCATACGTCAGCCACCGTATTCACCAGATTTGGCCCCCTGCGACTTTTTCCTGTTCCCAAGATTGAAGAGACCCATGAAAGGACGGCGTTTTGAGACGATTGAGGAGATACAAACCGGATCGCTGAGAGAACTCAAGAGCATAACAAATAGTGCATATCAGAACTGTTTCGAGGATTGGAAAAAACGCTGGCACAAGTGTATTATATCTGAGGGGGGCTACTTTGATGGGGACAAAATAGAAATTGATGGATAAATAAATATTTTTTGGGAAAAATGAAAATTCACCTTATTTTTTGAACAAACGGTGTATTTTGCTCATTTAGTCGGTACTTAGGGTGACATGTAATTTTATTAGATGTCTTATTTCATTAGGAAATTGTTATAGAGGCGTATCCTGTTACCATGGAATGATCCACTATCAAGAAGTATAATACTCTGTATAATAAGATATATTTGAATTTGTAACTGTCAGAACAATGGTTATGTGATAGAAAATTTTGGAAAATCCACGGGAAATGTGGGAACACAAACAGCTAGTATGTAAGAATGGATAAAAAGCAATGAACCATGAACTGAAAACCCAGCAAATGAAGACACAGGGCAAATAGAATTATCCATTCAGTGTAACTGGACTATCACTGTTTACACGGCGAGGCTCGGACAAAGCGTAGCGTGAGCCGTGAAGACGGCCATTAGTGCCGGGAGCCGCCGGCGAGGATTCCCCGTGAAATTGTAGATTGTCGCCGAATCAATTATTGTTTCCACGGCGAGACACAATGGAGGGCACGAAGCGCGAAATGAACGGAAAGTACGCGACTATCGACCAGCGCAGCCCTGGTTATTGTTGGCCACGGAGGTAAGTAGGCGTCCACCGGTCACGGCACATTTGGTGCTCCACTCTTCACTTAAAATCCTGTTATTCGTATAACTTACCTTTTTCAAGTGTATATACCTACGTATACGCCAGTCAGCGCGGACGATTATGTCGTCTCACGCTCCGATTGACCGTCGAAGACCCCCCTCGGCCCTCGGATACCTACCCTTACCAAATTTTCAATCTAATATTGTCTCCTGAGATGGTGTTGTTATACCTACCTACGCTGACGAATTTATCCAGCAGCACCAACCGCATTCAGTACCTATCTTTCGGAGTTGCTATATCTGTGCAATAAACATCCCTTTTCTTCCCATGAAACAAAGGAACGATAGAACCGGTCATCACCTGAAAGCGAAAATTCACCATATGAAATATTTACCAGATTGTCTCGAACTTTGCTTGATGACGCCCGCGCAGGCGAAAGCTTAATGAGACTATGTTTTTTAAAGATATAGAAGTAAGCAGCCAATATACAGCAAGACTTAACGACAAAGTGAGCTCATTATGTGTAAATAGTAACACCAACAATTCATCATGATTCGAGTACTTTGAGATAACATAAACTTACAACTACCATCATGAGCCACTCCGCGAACATGGCTGCTGTAAAATAGCTGGAACATCGGTTTAAAAGTAAATAATAGCAAATAACAGCAAAACAATAGAATCCGTAAAAAGTGGTTTTATTTCAATTACTGAGCAAGTAAGGCTGTGATACCAGGGGTCAAACCGCTAGACGATTCAAAGGCGCACCTATATCATAAATTTCCATAAATATATCATATATCAAAATCCATACGCGTTGGCGATCGAACGGAAAAAAAACGGTTTACCCGTTTGGAACTACATTAAGGTAAGACAGTTGTTTTATAAAAATACCTAACATGTCTGTGACGGCACAATCTAGCCGACGGACGTCACCGCTGAGCTGGTGGACACCACGGTCATTCTGACAACTTGTTTATTTTGATGGATGGCTCTTTACGCTCTGGTTTTACAATAAAAGTACGCCAGCGCACGCGCCGGTTTTTACAAGCCGCAGAGTCCATGTGGGATTGTGAACTTGAGCTATTTGTGCGGAAACTCGTTTGTGGAAAATAGACTGAAGATTTACATTAATTATGACGGTATGCAGAATTAATTAATTTATTTATTGTGTAGATATATTCTGTGATGCTTGTGGGTCAGTTTTATAGTACGGGCAATTACAGGTAGTGGTTACGTTAATCGTATGGAATTTATTAACTATTATGCGGTTTTGCACGTGAATCATAATTCATTCATATGAATACATTGTTATTAGTAATACGTAATGTTGTTGTAGGTATACAATACTTGTACTACCTTGTAATACCTTGTACTTTTCATGTGACGTACCTACCTAGGGTTTTCTTAGTAAAAAAAAATGAATTGGTAAAAAAATTACAAAACAGAGACTAATAAACAGTTTTTAAAGTAGGTATCTGTTTAATTGTGAAATTGAAGTGAATATTCTTTAAGCATGGGATAAATCAATAACTTGAAACTATAAATAAATTGAACTTTCGGAAAAAAGACATCAAATTCTACAGTTTTGAGTCAGCCTGTCTTACATAATATGAAAATCCTAGCTTGAGAGACTAAGTAAGTCGCTTCTGAATCTCACACGGAAGCAAATTATTGCCAATGCAAACCTCGAAAGGAGAAAGGTGTGAATATACTTAATTATGCATTTGAGTTTTAAAATATTGTTTCAATTCTTATCCTTTGAATGTGGTTTTCAAGGTTTCCTTTATGTATTATTTCCTTAAGGCATGAATATCTAAAACACCAAAACGTCATACAGAAGTTAAAAATCCACATCAACAACTACAAGGCATGCGTCACAAACATACACGACAACTATTCAGCTGTTGTAGAATCCAGCAACGTCACCACGTTACGTAGTTGAGCTGTCCGTGTGTGTCACCGCGCACACACGCATAGACGCTTGCATCTCGACAGTCGGCACTCGACGGGTTATGTAACACAACACAGCCGTAGTTCAGTGTAGGCGTGACGCGGCGTGACGCAACGTGACGCTGGCGCCCTTGACCCCGCAAGGTCGCCTGGCGTTAACCCTGCAGCCGTCGCCCTTCAGTTACCAACCACTCGTGGGTTCCCGAGCGGGAAAATGTTTTACTCAGTGTTTGAGACATACACACCTCCGTGGGATTTCTTTGTACCTCAACATATAAAATTATTCTAGAGTCTAAATTTATGGGAAAAATTTATATATAAATTGGTTGTTAAGATGGGTTTTATAAAACGAAAATCAGAATTAATTGTCAAGTTATTATTAGTGGGATCAATGAGAAAAGCGTTTAGTGTCGCCGTTAAGGTGGCTGTTCCATTGGTAATTTTTATGATTAGTCGCAAGTGGTAATACCACCTTATACAGCAATATCTAGAGGATTTATTATTTATACTACCTGGTTTACAATCATAGTGTAGGTACGTACACGTACTATATATGTATATTGTAGTGTAGGTATATAGGTATTGTATGTAGTGTATTCGTATTTATGTTTTTGTTGTTACTTTCATACACCAAAAATCCACGTGTGATTTCTATGCACTTCCTGTCCATCCAAAGGTTGCCTGGAAGAGATTGTTGTTTGCAATAAGGCCACCCATTGTAGTACATGAGATTGTTTAACATTTCTGTTGTTTGTTTCTTTTGGTGTGCAATAAAGAATATTTTATTATTTATTATTATTACACATTTTCGATTTTCGTTGCCGACTCTACATCGATGGCCCATACCAAGTATTACGTTATCTGTGCCCATACATAGAAATAATGGTAAGTATTATATCGATCAGACACATACGGATACGCATCCCGGAAAAATGCAGCTCACTCTTCTTGAGGGACTTCCATATTTCCATACACACATATATATATTTAGATATTACGGTCCCATGAGTCTTCAAGTACGTCAATTGTTAGTTCCATCACCAATTCATCACTCCTTCTTAGTAAATTAAAGCATGGCGTTAAAAATAGACGCAAACATAATGCATTACGATCCGCTGTACAAACATTAGCATATATGGAGTGAAGCTGACCAACCACAAAATTACGAACTACGTCGTGTGAATGAAAACAGACTTTAATTCATAAAATATAATCAATGATTCACAACTATACACATGACGGATAGGAATGCTTTCGGCGAATCGTGAAATAGCATGTTCATTTGAACCTTTGAAACCATGAATGATCCTCGGAACATTGTGGTCTCATAACAGTTCCCAAATATTCTCAATACCCGGTCGAAATTTGACGGCAAGTTTTCTTCTGGTAGCAGTTGAGGGTTGACTGGGATATTTTAAATAAGTATTTATTATTAATACTATCAAAAATTTATGAGCATGAAGTAGCTATACAGAGTTAGGAGAACTTCTATTTACGCCACTGTCTCTGTTAAGTGTCTATTGCAGTCTTCTAATACCATTTTAGAAATAGGTAAGACTACTTAAATCTATTGCCATTTCTGCAAAGTGAAAACAGTCAATACAAGTCACAGGGACACGCAAATGCGGAGCTATTGCTTTCATAGTTTGAAATCTTTACCTTGGTCTCTCAAGATAGATAGGTAAGTACTAAGCTACATACATATAATCACGCCTTTACCCCAAGAGTGTTCGGCAGAGGTGAATTAACACCCACATTTCACCAATCATTGTATTCGTTCCCACGTAATAGGGGACAAGTCTATTATCTATAACCGTTTTCCCGACACTATTGTTGACTCGAGCAATGCAAGATACCTACTTCCAAAAATGTTTTCATGATGTTTTTTTACGTAATCTAATAATTTCGTGTTTGACTACTCTACTTTCTCACCTATTGGTAAGTGAAGATGTATTCGATGATGCAGTACCTAAATTTGCTTAAAAGCAACCTATTCACTCTGGACTTGAGGATTTTGTTTATCCATTGGAGGTTGTCCTCTATTAGAGCGGGCTAGCAAAAGGTATGGGTAGATTTGCTGCACATAGAAAATTCATAATAACCTACACATACATCTTGGGGTTTCCCTTTTATGATCCATAGACTTTATTCATTTACTCACGTACAAATGCGGGCGTGATTACCTATCCTAAATCTAATACGCGACCAGCATTACAACAATAGTTTTATGAATTAAACGAGCAGATAAGACCTTCAATTGTAGCGTCGTCAGTGGAGTAGGTAATGAACCGTTTACAGGCGATGTGTCAGGAGGTAAAGTCCTTTGACGTGTGTCGCAGGGTGTGGGGGCACGCCGCACGCGACCACGGTGCACGAGATAATGAACTGTGGGTGGGAGATAATGAAATGCAGTGTTGACATGCGCGGCTTGTGTTATTATCATTGTTTTTATTTATTGATGTAGATATACGTGAGGTTGGTTATTGTCTCTAAGGACTGGGAACCTGGGGCCGGCCGTCCACTACTTTCGATTTGGCTAATCTTGGCTTTTATGGGAGCGCCCATCATTTGACCTCCTTGCTGGTTCGTTAGGGTGAAGTCTAAATGATAAGGACCCACCATTCCAGATGTTAAGAACTCCCAAAACGGTGGTTCCTTTTTCACGCTCCGTTCGAAGAACCTGAGACCGTAAGAAAAGGGTAACATGTGCGCGGGCAAGTTATTCCATATCTTTGATGTGTGGCAAAGAAATGACGCTACAAACCGACTTGGTAAGAGACTTTTTTTTCTTTTTTTTTTTTAAGAAAATTAGAACTGAAGTTAATAATATTCCCTCTAACCCCTCCAACTAAGCTAAATTACTTGTGCTAGGAGTGGGTTCACGTCGGTAGTGTAATGGCCAGGATCGAACCCGGGACCTCTCGATCGTAAGGCCCACTCCTTAACCACTAAGCTACCGACGATTTGTACCGTGGCGTGGCGTTGGAACGGGATCAAAATATTTTACGAGGACCAAGCCGCGGTCAATAGCTATATTTAGTATTTACAACTAAGTTTGGAAATTCAAAAAAGTGTATTTTCCAAATTTAAAAAATATCCAACAAGGCAAGGCCCATGATGATGTAGGTAATTACGAGACTTGCCAATCATAAAGGAAAAAAATGTAGTTTTCAAGGTCAATTGAAATTACGTTTAGAATTAGGTGAGGTACCTACTTAAATACTATTTTATTTCATTAACATTTGAGCATTAAGACCATCTTCTAAATCCTTACTTTTCGGCCTGGTGACCGAAGGATTACGCAGAAGTGTTTTATCTAGACGAAGTCGCACTATGTTATGCTCCGAATACTAATTATATTAATCTAAGGCAACTTTAATTAGATGACCTCAAGTCACTGTTTTATTATGGGTTCTGAAAAGTGGATATTCCCAAAATACATTATCTTTTGTAAATTCATACCTAAGTAGGTACAGTAACCTGCAAAAATGCATGGATAGCTTAAGATCGATAATCCTATGAACTGTCAAACCCCAGTTTATAAAAAAAAACTAGGTGGCGCCAGTGGTTTTACTAGCTGTGAGCGTATTTAGAGAGCGACATTAATACGGTTGTTATTATTATGCTAACTACCGTTTCATTCTTAATAGTAATATTGTATACCTACCTCCGCAAATATATTTGTCATCTTAATAAAAAAGTAGATAGGTTTATTTTGGACCAGTGTATTATATTCGTAACTTGCAGCGGTAGTGCATGCAACTACAAAAATCTAGTAGTATGCTATTTCAACGCAATAATCATGTGCAATGTTAGCCAATAGATGTGTCTATGCGATATATCGTGAAACCAAGTTTTAGAGTTTCGAGTTCGAACCCTGCCGAGAGCATTCTGTTTTTGTAATTATATTATGTTGATTCATTTGTGTTTGTATAAATTAATGTAATGAAAATATTGATAATATACAAAAAGAAGTAAAAATGTTGTTTCGTATATTTATTAAACTACTGTGATAGTTTTTTTTTCATATTTGAAAGATAGCGCGGCGCCATCTAGTTAGATTTTATAAACCATTTTTTTTCGTCAACAGATGGCGTTGAATACCGGCGCAAACGATTTAGTATTTGTAATGTCCATGCATTTTTGCAGCTCGCTGTACATTATACATAGAAACTACCCCACCAAACTACTACTAGTATGCATATTCATGCGTACAAATATTTGTACTGAGCGGGATCGAACCCGCGACATTCGGTATTGGTATCAAACGATATACCGCTAACCGCTACTAAAGTATACTAAAAAACGTTATTGAAAAGAAATAATTAAATATAGCATGAATGCACTAATTGCACTGCAATACACAAATAGGCATAGGATATCTTTTTCATGTAGCTTCATCAATGAATTAGTGTAATTTTTGAATGAAATTTTATAGTATTTATTATGCTAATTTTACAATTCCATAACATCAGGAAAAATAAATTGCTTAGGTGGGGCTTGAACCCACGACCTTTCCCTTACAGGGGAATGCTCTCCCAACTGATTATATATGATAGAATTTATAGCATGATTCAGGCGTGGCTCCTACTGAGCCACGCCTGAATAAAATAATATAAAATTTCATTCAAATATTTGGGCAGAGTTATCAAAAATCAATGTTTAAAAATGGTTGAAAAATCATTCATTGGTTCCAACAGTTTGTAAGAGTGTTGCTCCACCGTCACGTCGCCTTGGAGACGGATATATAGAGAAGGGAAATTTGAATTGATTCAGTGTGGCTCCGTAGATCAGTTGGAAGAGCATTCCCCCTATAAGGAAAAGGTCGTGGGTTCAAGCCCCATCAGAGCAATTCATTTCTCCTGATGTAATGATTCAGTAATGACAATAATAATGAAGTAAGAACTAAAATTGTCTATGGTGTAATATGGAACAATAATCTCACGTCATACGCCACATTGTCATCTATATTTTCCACGTATGATTTCAACAGGTAAACCTTAAGTTATTTACCGTTACAGTTTTATATGACGAAGTTTTTTCCTATTACACCATCTAACCATAAAGGTCATCATTGGTAATTTACCAGGAGGCGCGGGTTCGATCCCCGATCAGTGAAAATATTTGTATGCATGAATTATGTATTTGCTTTGGTCTGGTCGTGCCTCGGAGAGCATGTTAAGCCGTCGTCGGTCCCGGTTGCCATAAACACATAACAACATCTATGGCAGTCGTTACGGGTAGTTGGAGGCCTGAAAAGTCCAACAACTGATCTAGCTGCAATGCTTCAATATCGCCTTTGGGTTGTGGAGGTCAGATGGTCAGGTAGTGATTTCGCGGAAAATATCGAAGTTCAGCCCAAATCCGCAGTTAGACTGAGCCGGTGGCGGCGGGTATGCCGGATTCAAACCGACTAAAACCGCACGCTGTCTTGCGGTTTTAAAACACACTACTAATATAAATCCATCTACATAATAGTTAAAACAACCACAGATGACCATAAGCAAGGCCTGTTCATGAGACTGGACACCAAACTGTCCCTAGGTCCCTCGGTAGTGCTCTTAAAAAATAAAATTATTTCAACATTATTGCATATCGATTTCAAATAGAAAGTATTTCTCTGACGTAATCTAATCTACGTAAAGGTTGCGCGGGCGCACGGGTTTGAGGAAAGTGTGCACGTGTGAGGGGTTTCCGGCGCGTGCGCGGAAATCCCTATGTCGCCGGTTTTACCGACGCAGTGGACTCGTTACAGGTCCAACAAACCTTTGCAACCTGAGCAATGGAAACTGAACCTTATTCATGGAGGGACAGGACAATTTGGTCATTTTTTCACTTCTTTTGCTTTAAACAGAGCCTCCATGGTGTGGCGGTAGTGAACGCGACTGCTATGCAGGAGGCGCGGGTTCGATTCCCGCTCAGTGCAAATATTTGTATGCATGAATATCGCTGTTTGCATTGGTCTGGGTGTTTCTATGTATAGTATGTATGTATTTACAAAAAAAAATTGTATCTAAGTATGTTTATCCGCATTCTAGATACCATAACACAAGCTAGTTAAGCTATGCTTACCATGGGTTTAGATAACGTCGTTGTGTGGAATGTAGTGGAATAAAATGTAGGTGCTGATGTGGTTTAATATGGTTTTGATATAAAAAGCTGGTCAAATATCATGTCGACGTCATCAGAAAACCAGAGATGCGCATATTTAAATAGTAATTGCAGTAGTGGCGAGGGGGTCTCATAATTACGGCGGCGGCGCGCTAAATAAATAGCGCGCCTCCCCATTCCGGGGGCGAGTTGGGGACACCGTTGTCCCCCCTCCTGAGGAGGGCCAGACCGTAAGGGATGGCCCTGGGTCAGCCGGGGTGCGAGGGATATGTCTTTGACAACCTCACCTCCGGCCTAGCACCAAGACCCACAGTCGGCGTGCGGTTTTAGTCGGTTCGAGTCCGACATAACCTCCCCTTCCGGCTCCGGCAGGGGGGGTATCCGAGGGGATTTCCGCACGAAAAAAAAAAAAAAATAAGGGGGTCTCATAATTTAATGCCTGCCAACTTGCCAATGGATCACATGGCGCGTGAGAAACTAGATCGATGTAATTTGGTCCACCTTCTTCCCTTTTGAAAAATATGACCCTTCGCCACTAATGTGCAGTATGCCGCGATTGCATCCTTAGTTGGGTTCACACAATGAGCATGAACGTATAGAATGTGAGAATAGATCTAGGTGTGTAGGTGAGTGTCCTAAATAAGAAAGAAAGAAGGTCAAGTCGTAATGATCGTCATTCGATTATCTTTCAATATAATTTTGTTCATCCCATCCATATATTCCCATACTTATATTCCCCTCCAGGGTAGACAGAGACAGCAGTCCGCTATTTGATTCTATCCTTACATACTTGACGAGCTTCCTCCACTGACATTAATCCTCTCATGCACGCCCGCCGGTTTCGAGTAGGTACTTCTGACCAATTTTATTAATTTGGCCAATGTGTGTACCACGAGGTCGACCTGGCTGGTCTGCCCATTCACCTGTGCCTTACATACCTGGTGTGTCATGCTCCTTGCTCATTCGTTCAACGTTCCCAAACCACCTTAGCATACCCTTTTCAATCCTCGTCACAACATTCTCGTTCAGGCCACATTTATCTCTAGTCTCAGTATTCCATATTCCTGTTTCTATCAACAAGTTTTTGGAAAGATCGACTGGTGCCAGGTGCCAGGTTCCTTAACCATATTCTGGACCCCATGTAGTTCAGTCAACGACATTTGCACAGTAAGTAGGCAACAAAGTTGGCCCTTTGTTGCCTACTTACTGTAGGTACAACCCGTCAATACCTTTTTGTAATACAAAGTTATATAAAAGAAACGTAGTGGTATGGCAGATGATTGTAGTGATTGTACTAAGATGTAGAAAGGAAAGGTTAGATGGTTTGGGCACGTAGAGAAGATAGATAGATTCATAAGGCAAATCAGAACGGGTAAGTCGGTAAGAATTGTTATGCGTATAGGTATCGATCAGACCAAGCAAGCTTTTTTAAGAAAAAGCAAGCATGTATTGTGTGAAAATAAAATTGAGGTAGAAATACAGTAGACGCTTTTTTTAAAGATTTTTTTATAAAATGGTCACGTCAATTTGACTTCACTTTGCCTGATGGTAAGCTAAAGGCAAAGAACCGAAATTACTAATATTCCCTCTAACCCCTCCAACTAAGCTAAATTGGCTGTGGTAGGAGTGGGTTCACGTCGGTAGTGTAACGGCTAGGATTCGAACCCTGGACACTAGGTATACTAGAATAGTAATGAGGAATCCAATGTATCAGAGTCGTTATTGTGTGTATGTTATGTAGGCATAGCTGAAGGTAAATTTCAAACATCTGTGATTAATAATATCTGCTTATAAGTTATTGTTGGAAAACCAAAGCATAGCTTAATGTGGAGTTTCTTTTTATGTAGATAGGCCCACAGATCATAATTTCCCCGATGGACGAGTGCGTTGACCTTGGGAAAACCAGTGTTTTAGCTGTAAAATTGATTGATATTAGCTTCATTGAGCGCCTGCGCAGGTAGACCGAATCATTAGTGTTACATTTTGCAGTTCAGAATTTTCATTAGGTTACACTTTCACTTGTAACATCTCACTTGCCAGTTAGGTACCTACTGTTAAAATAATTAGAATTTAGAAAGTTATTTAGAAAATTAGGTATTTAATTTTTATTTTAGGCGTAGACTTCACGCGATAAAACAAATGATTAAAAAAAACCGACTGCCAAGGCAAAGATCGAATTAAGTTTGATAGTAGGCGTTAGGTATTATTATTTAGATTAGATACATAATTTTAATAAAAAGAATATTTATTTATATATCTTTTAGTATACATTGTCAAAACTCGTCCATCACCGTATCAGATGCAAAGGTGCCCATGACGCAAGCGGCATTGCCCCGCTGGATAGCAACGGCCAACATTTGCCCCAGGTACGAGGCGGAGCGAGAGTCCTATTTATCGGAAAAAATTAGGAATTATTAATGACTTGAGTAATTAGAAATACCGCCATTGAAACTCACATCTTATGTTTAATCCCTTTAAAATATAAGATACAAAAAAAAATTAAGTCCAATCGACCTTTTGATATTTCTTTTACTATGGTGTTAAAATACACCACCAATTTTCAGCTCCATGTGAATTTATGCAAGTTCAAATGATTATCTTGTCTGGATTTGACAGACGTGTCACTGGCTCACAAACAGTCGCCACTCAACGATAATCAGTGTTGGTCATTATGATTTGGATTTGGATTTGCCGGATACGCTCTACTATAATTTCTGCTATGTGGCTTTTATGGGAGTAGCTGTTTTCTAATGTCCAACCTTCAGTTCAGGCCTCCGCAAGGTCCTTGTCCGCAATCAGAATGTAGAAGAGCTGGGAGATGATTTTGGCTTGGTTTCGAATATCTTGATGGGGCATCAATATAAAAAAAAAGTTGAAGCTATTTACGGGTCAGGGTAGGGTAAGTACTGCCATCTATTAACGACAGAGATAACTGTATGTGATTAGCGCCATCTGGGAAAAAAATGTGAAATTAAAATCTCCACCATTCACCTGAAAATAACGCCATCTATTGCCATTCAGAAATGGAGTTGTGGAATATTACCAAGAGATGACGCACAGGTCGAAAAGAAAAAAAAACTTTTTGTTTTCTTATTTTTTATTGGCATAATATTATTAAATAATAGTTTATAAAGTACGATTAGGCCATATTTATTTATCAGATTTTTTCAGTGTATCTTAACTGATTTATTCACTGGTACATAAATAGAGTTGATTGATTTTGGACATTATACATTTTATTGACTCATTCACTACACTCTATACTGAATACTGAAAATAGTAAAATTGCAGGCAAGACACAAAATTTACATGAAACAAAACCCTACGAGCTAAATTATAAAATCTGCTCAACAGAATATATGTTTCCTTCTCCATGTAGACACCATTCACACAGACTCACAACTTCGAAAATATACATACATTTAGTTTTATTTGTGTTTTTTTTCTAATACAATTTAATCAGTATGATATAAGCGCGTAGTTAAGTTAGTTATGTTTGTAGGTGAACACCTCGTAGTCGCGCACGGTGAAGTTGTACTCGGAGGCGAGGCAGGCGGGCGCGATCTGGTCGCCGTACGAGTGCAGGTTGCTGTAGCTGTCGCTGTTCGTGTTGCAGTTGTTGGAGATCAGCAGGTCTGCGCCCGCGCCGAATATTGGGCCGCAGCTATGCAAGCACATGTTCATGATATTGCAAATAAATAGTATAACTTTAACTGGTGCAACTATGTACAGTCGACAAAGAGATACAGTTACACACTTACACATAATTTTATATGAAAAAAATGCTAAGCGATACGGGCGAGTTTTCTCATATAAAGTTATCTATGTTGACTATTATACGTTGAATGGATGAATTCCGTATACAAATATTTCGATTTGGCGCTTCCACTGGGTCTCGGTAATATAACGTGTACCTACTACTCAGGTAATAATAATTTGATTTCGTAAAGGAGGTGATGCATGCTATTGAGCTACTAGCAGAAATGTCGAAAGCAAGACGAGCAAAGTGGAGTAAAAAAAGTAGGCCGGCCATCGGACAGGGCTACGAGGTGAATATTACGGGGGCAACCGGGTGATGATTAAGGCCCACTGTCCACGCAGGTGTAGCTTCATAGACGCGTATTCGTCATTATACGTTTGTTGTACGCTTGCTTGCTGCTTCCATACAAAGCAAAGTAATTCTGTCGACAGACGCGCTCGCGTCGCTGCATGCAAGCTTCACGACGCCTGGCGTACCGCATGTTATACGCCCAGGCGTATAACGGGTGAACGCAAGTGTTTCTAAAAACTGGTGTGACTACGAGTCTGCAGGGTTCTTTTCTTTTCTTAAAAATGGCGACAAATGAATGAAAAGTATGAAAACGTACGCGTGCAATACGCCTCGTGGATAGTGTTCAGTATGCTGGGTTGCACAAGCAACACATCGCATTTTGAAGCATCTATGAAGCTACGCCTCTGTGGACAGTGGGTCTAATTGAATATGCTTACTCGGGGTGGTAGCAGAGCGCGAAGGCCTTCTTGAGCAGCGTGTAGCGCGCGGGCGGCTCGCCCAGCGCGAACAGGAAGGCGCGCTCGGCCGGCGCGTAGCCGCCCGCGCCGCCGCCCGCCGCCCACGCCGCCGAGCAGTACCCGCCGATCACCACGCCGCGCGGGAGCTGCACACACACACACACACACACACACGGCCGGCGCGTAGCCGCCCGCGCCGCCGCCCGCCGCCCACGCCGCCGAGCAGTACCCGCCGATCACCTCGCCGCGCGGGAGCTGCGCACACACACACACACATACACACACGGCCGGCGCGTAGCCGCCCGCGCCGCCGCCCGCCGCCCACGCCGCCGAGCAGTACCCGCCGATCACCTCGCCGCGCGGGAGCTGCGCACACACACACACACATACACACACGGCCGGCGCGTAGCCGCCCGCGCCGCCGCCTAGCCGCCCGCGCCGCCGCCCGCCGCCCACGCCGCCGAGCAGTACCCGCCGATCACCTCGCCGCGCGGGAGCTGCACACACACACACACACATACACACACGGCCGGCGCGTAGCCGCCCGCGCCGCCGCCCGCCGCCCACGCCGCCGAGCAGTACCCGCCGATCACCTCGCCGCGCGGGAGCTGCACACACACACACACATACACACACGGCCGGCGCGTAGCCGCCCGCGCCGCCGCCCGCCGCCCACGCCGCCGAGCAGTACCCGCCGATCACCACGCCGCGCGGGAGCTGCACACACACACACACACACACATACACACACGGCCGGCGCGTAGCCGCCCGCGCCGCCGCCCGCCGCCCACGCCGCCGAGCAGTACCCGCCGATCACCTCGCCGCGCGGGAGCTGCACACACACACACACACACACATACACACACGGCCGGCGCGTAGCCGCCCGCGCCGCCGCCCGCCGCCCACGCCGCCGAGCAGTACCCGCCGATCACCTCGCCGCGCGGGAGCTGCACACACACACACACACATACACACACGGCCGGCGCGTAGCCGCCCGCGCCGCCGCCCGCCGCCCACGCCGCCGAGCAGTACCCGCCGATCACCTCGCTGCGCGGGAGCTGCACACACACACACACACATACACACACGGCCGGCGCGTAGCCGCCCGCGCCGCCGCCCGCCGCCCACGCCGCCGAGCAGTACCCGCCGATCACCTCGCCGCGCGGGAGCTGCACACACACACACACATACACACACGGCCGGCGCGTAGCCGTCTGCGCCGCCGCCCGCCGCCCACGCCGCCGAGCAGTACCCGCCGATCACCTCGCCGCGCGGGAGCTGCACACACACACACACATACACACACGGCCGGCGCGTAGCCGCCCGCGCCGCCGCCCGCCGCCCACGCCGCCGAGCAGTACCCGCCGATCACCTCGCCGCGCGGGAGCTGCACACACACACACACACACACATACACACACGGCCGGCGCGTAGCCGCCCGCGCCGCCGCCCGTCGCCCACGCCGCCGAGCAGTACCCGCCGATCACCTCGCCGCGCGGGAGCTGCACACACACACACACACATACACACACGGCCGGCGCGTAGCCGCCCGCGCCGCCGCCCGCCGCCCACGCCGCCGAGCAGTACCCGCCGATCACCTCGCCGCGCGGGAGCTGCACACACACACACACACATACACACACGGCCGGCGCGTAGCCGCCCGCGCCGCCGCCCGCCGCCCACGCCGCCGAGCAGTACCCGCCGATCACCTCGCCGCGCGGGAGCTGCGCACACACACACACACATACACACACGGCCGGCGCGTAGCCGCCCGCGCCGCCGCCTAGCCGCCCGCGCCGCCGCCCGCCGCCCACGCCGCCGAGCAGTACCCGCCGATCACCTCGCCGCGCGGGAGCTGCACACACACACACACACATACACACACGGCCGGCGCGTAGCCGCCCGCGCCGCCGCCCGCCGCCCACGCCGCCGAGCAGTACCCGCCGATCACCTCGCCGCGCGGGAGCTGCACACACACACACACATACACACACGGCCGGCGCGTAGCCGCCCGCGCCGCCGCCCGCCGCCCACGCCGCCGAGCAGTACCCGCCGATCACCACGCCGCGCGGGAGCTGCACACACACACACACACACACATACACACACGGCCGGCGCGTAGCCGCCCGCGCCGCCGCCCGCCGCCCACGCCGCCGAGCAGTACCCGCCGATCACCTCGCCGCGCGGGAGCTGCACACACACACACACACACACATACACACACGGCCGGCGCGTAGCCGCCCGCGCCGCCGCCCGCCGCCCACGCCGCCGAGCAGTACCCGCCGATCACCTCGCTGCGCGGGAGCTGCACACACACACACACACATACACACACGGCCGGCGCGTAGCCGCCCGCGCCGCCGCCCGCCGCCCACGCCGCCGAGCAGTACCCGCCGATCACCTCGCCGCGCGGGAGCTGCACACACACACACACATACACACACGGCCGGCGCGTAGCCGTCTGCGCCGCCGCCCGCCGCCCACGCCGCCGAGCAGTACCCGCCGATCACCTCGCCGCGCGGGAGCTGCACACACACACACACATACACACACGGCCGGCGCGTAGCCGCCCGCGCCGCCGCCCGCCGCCCGCGCCGCCGCCCGCCGCCCACGCCGCCGAGCAGTACCCGCCGATCACCTCGCCGCGCGGGAGCTGCACACACACACACACATACACACACGGCCGGCGCGTAGCCGTCTGCGCCGCCGCCCGCCGCCCACGCCGCCGAGCAGTACCCGCCGATCACCTCGCCGCGCGGGAGCTGCACACACACACACACATACACACACGGCCGGCGCGTAGCCGCCCGCGCCGCCGCCCGCCGCCCACGCCGCCGAGCAGTACCCGCCGATCACCTCGCCGCGCGGGAGCTGCACACACACACACACACACACATACACACACGGCCGGCGCGTAGCCGCCCGCGCCGCCGCCCGTCGCCCACGCCGCCGAGCAGTACCCGCCGATCACCTCGCCGCGCGGGAGCTGCACACACACACACACACATACACACACGGCCGGCGCGTAGCCGCCCGCGCCGCCGCCCGCCGCCCACGCCGCCGAGCAGTACCCGCCGATCACCTCGCCGCGCGGGAGCTGCACACACACACACACACATACACACACGGCCGGCGCGTAGCCGCCCGCGCCGCCGCCCGCCGCCCACGCCGCCGAGCAGTACCCGCCGATCACCTCGCCGCGCGGGAGCTGCGCACACACACACACACATACACACACGGCCGGCGCGTAGCCGCCCGCGCCGCCGCCTAGCCGCCCGCGCCGCCGCCCGCCGCCCACGCCGCCGAGCAGTACCCGCCGATCACCTCGCCGCGCGGGAGCTGCACACACACACACACACATACACACACGGCCGGCGCGTAGCCGCCCGCGCCGCCGCCCGCCGCCCACGCCGCCGAGCAGTACCCGCCGATCACCTCGCCGCGCGGGAGCTGCACACACACACACACATACACACACGGCCGGCGCGTAGCCGCCCGCGCCGCCGCCCGCCGCCCACGCCGCCGAGCAGTACCCGCCGATCACCACGCCGCGCGGGAGCTGCACACACACACACACACACACATACACACACGGCCGGCGCGTAGCCGCCCGCGCCGCCGCCCGCCGCCCACGCCGCCGAGCAGTACCCGCCGATCACCTCGCCGCGCGGGAGCTGCACACACACACACACACACACATACACACACGGCCGGCGCGTAGCCGCCCGCGCCGCCGCCCGCCGCCCACGCCGCCGAGCAGTACCCGCCGATCACCTCGCTGCGCGGGAGCTGCACACACACACACACACATACACACACGGCCGGCGCGTAGCCGCCCGCGCCGCCGCCCGCCGCCCACGCCGCCGAGCAGTACCCGCCGATCACCTCGCCGCGCGGGAGCTGCACACACACACACACATACACACACGGCCGGCGCGTAGCCGTCTGCGCCGCCGCCCGCCGCCCACGCCGCCGAGCAGTACCCGCCGATCACCTCGCCGCGCGGGAGCTGCACACACACACACACATACACACACGGCCGGCGCGTAGCCGCCCGCGCCGCCGCCCGCCGCCCACGCCGCCGAGCAGTACCCGCCGATCACCTCGCCGCGCGGGAGCTGCACACACACACACACACACACATACACACACGGCCGGCGCGTAGCCGCCCGCGCCGCCGCCCGTCGCCCACGCCGCCGAGCAGTACCCGCCGATCACCTCGCCGCGCGGGAGCTGCACACACACACACACACATACACACACGGCCGGCGCGTAGCCGCCCGCGCCGCCGCCCGCCGCCCACGCCGCCGAGCAGTACCCGCCGATCACCTCGCCGCGCGGGAGCTGCACACACACACACACACATACACACACGGCCGGCGCGTAGCCGCCCGCGCCGCCGCCCGCCGCCCACGCCGCCGAGCAGTACCCGCCGATCACCTCGCCGCGCGGGAGCTGCACACACACACACACACATACACACACGGCCGGCGCGTAGCCGCCCGCGCCGCCGCCCGCCGCCCACGCCGCCGAGCAGTACCCGCCGATCACCTCGCCGCGCGGGAGCTGCACACACACACACATACACACACGGCCGGCGCGTAGCCGCCCGCGCCGCCGCCCGCCGCCCACGCCGCCGAGCAGTACCCGCCGATCACCTCGCCGCGCGGGAGCTGCACACACACACACACACATACACACACGGCCGGCGCGTAGCCGCCCGCGCCGCCGCCCGCCGCCCACGCCGCCGAGCAGTACCCGCCGATCACCTCGCCACGCGGGAGCTGCGCACACACACACACACACACACACACATACACACACGGCCGGCGCGTAGCCGTACACACGCGGGGAGATCACTTACTATGTCGGCAGTTTAAGGGGAATGGGTGAAATGGCCCTACGCAAGAGGGCGGATCACCCGTCCGGTCGCGCGGCGTCGCCTGCTGGCAGTAAGTACTATGTTCGCAGCTAGCAGCAGCATTGTCCCCTACGATAAGTGTACTTGGTCACGTGACAACTTTTTTCTGCTATTTCAATGACACGAATTCTTCTTCAAGCTTGTCTACTTATGTTATTAAATTAAGGTGTATAGGCAGTATAGGGTCGAATAAGTCCCTCTGGGTCAAACCAATGGCACTTATAAGCTAGTACACCGTCTGACTGTCGGACGAAGCTATGAAGCAGGAACTCTAGTAGGGAGTTTAGACTGCAGTCGTTTCTATTTAAAGTAAGCGAAGGAGTAGCTGGATCCTGGGCTCTTAAGTGAAAGCCTCGGATGTAACCAAGAACTTGTTTTAACTTCTGACGCAGATTACCTAATTGTTTCTGAGTTATGCTTACCTGTACGAGCAATAAAACGGGCGCGATGCCGTCGCAGTGCGAGTGGAACGCCTGCGCGGAGTAGCCGTGAGTCGACGCGCGGAATACCAGCCGCCAGGATTGCTTCGGAGTACCACACCTTCAAAAGATATATAATAAATCATAAAAGTAGGTCACAAATTAGGGCACAGTCCTCCTTTGGCGATGCTTGCCTTCATCTTTGTAAAGAGCGATAAGTAATTCTTAAAGTAGCTAAAACGTAGATGTAGGTGTATAGAAAATAATTTTGTATTTAAGTATACAATACATAACCAAGTATTGTGTTTCCCTCACCAGTTATTGATGACAGCTTGGAACGCGCTCTTATCTTGCTGCAAGATTAACGAACCGGTGAACATATTCACTGCCAATCTGTAAAACAAAATGATGCAATACTGCATTTCACAATAACAACTTTCCGTGAGTTTTCAGCAGCATTATTTTGAAGACATGACCTCCAAAATAACGCTGCTGAAAACTCTGTTTCATCTTTAAATCTACAGCAACTTGAGGGCTTCACTTCCTCCCAGAACTTTAGCGGTCAAAAGGGCCAAACCACGTGACCGACCTGGGCTGCGTCCTCTTGTCGCTGTGGTGCGGCGGCGGCGGCGGCGCGGCGTGCAGCGCGGCGCGGCGGTAGCGCTCCAGCGACAGCTCCATGGGCACCGCGCCCGTCGGCTCCACCTCCTCCGCGAACACCGCGCTGTCTGCACCAACGTCCATGTCAATATCTATACATCTACTCGAGCTTACCCATGTCCTTAAAGTTTGAGTTTAGAAATGATGAGGTTAAGTAAATCCATGCTATATAGCTCGATTCATATATCTTGGACTTAAAATATTGTTACGTCATATTATATATCATACAGTCGCGCTGTGAGTGACGCGAATAAGAATGTAAGTGCAGTGACCTCCTAGTGCATCGTGCGGTAGGTACAGTCGCGCCGTGAGTATCGTGTTCAAGATTTGGCTGTTGGGGTGTGTAAATAAAACGGTCTCACATACGAAGTTGTTTGCTTCCAACCCCGTTACCCGTCTCCCGTAACAATATGTCCTAAATGTGCTCTATACGCGCACGCAGTACACGTTTCTTGGATGTATTTTGAAGAGGGCCTGGATGCTACTGCGGTGAACAAGCTCAAGTTCACCAAGCATAGATTCTCAATTAATCTTAGACAGAACAATCCGCGCGCGTCTGATCCTTTTTATATCGCGATTTAGGTCCAAGATATATGGCTCGAGTAATACAAAGAGTCTGGCGTCGTGTCGCACCTATGAGCAGCAGGCGCACGTGCTGCATGAGCGGCGCCAGGTGGTGGCACACGCGCGCGCGCTCCTCCTCGGTCCAGTGCGCCGTGGGCTGCGTCACGCCGGCGCGCTGCTTGGCCCACGCCAGCGCGCAGCGCCACACTTCCTCCTCCTCTAAGCACAGCTGGAATGGAGATGGCAGAGGTTGTATCTACTAGAGGAACTTGTACCGAATTGTTTCCAGGGGACAGACTATTTTTGAGTATTTGTCTAAGCACCGACAGGAAAAGTTTCTAACAGTTCTTAATAACACTGCTTTCCCAGGTCATGGAACATCCAACCACATGCACAAGTTCCCGCAGTGCTACCGAGGCAGTCCTTAATTATTTTATGCCTTAGCGCCGTGGTTTATAGATCATTGACTGTAAAAAACCTAATATGTAATTAACCTATGACATGAACTGCAAGAACACCTTCTGATATGTGCTTGAAGACGTTGTAGGAAGGTCAAAGCAAAAACGAAATGTTTGATTCAGAATGAAATGAAGCAAAGACATTAACACATGCACATAGCATGGTTTCCATTAGGTGGAACCATTTCAGTTCACCTTTAAAATTTCCCTGACGCATGCCTACTCGGTTGATTTCCACTGGTTATCATAGGTACATGATAGACTTCGCGTAAATTAAACACACAAATGTTGGTAAGTAGGGGAAAGGGAAGGTTCATATCTGACGGAACATGCGTCGCGTACCTATTATCGGTCGCGTAACGCCAGAACAGACAAATGTATAGAAAAACACTTGACCGTTCACACTCGACGCACTAACGTAACATCGGTCGAGTGTGAATGGTCAAGTGTTTTTCTATACATTTGTCTGTTCTGGCGTTACGCGACCGATAATACGCGACGCATATTCCGTCAGATATGAACCTTCCCTTAGTTTTGTTATAATATAGAAAAACTTACAAAGTCTGAAGATATGAGCTTGATTAGCGCCTCCTTCGGCAGATTCAAGAAGGCGTTGGTCTTGACGCAGTCGGCCGCGTTGTCGCCTATGAACGCAATGCACCGCTCCATAAACGAGGATGCGCTCTTACCGCCTGGTGGCAAGAAATTGATATGTTGTAGGTACAATCAATGATAAAAGTAGCTTCACATCCCATATTATTATTGATTATTATCTTAGCTCTTTAAACTTCTATAAAATAATCAACAATACTTTGACCTCTGTGGATTATAAAGCTGCCTACACACCTAAGTTCGTGCCAGCCAGCGGTCCCGCGACTTAGGTGTGTAGGCAGCTTAAAGACTACTATAGGTACGTACATACTATAGGTACATAAATGATAATAATAATAATTATTATTGATACTTTAGTTAGTTTGTGTGGGCTGTTCCGCACTTAGCCTCTTGATTGGGCCTTTTCAGGTTTCCACATGCTTCCTGGAGCGACGCTGATGACTGAAGGAATTTCGCCCGTTGTTCAGTCACATTCATACACTCTGTAAGCACATGATGTGGTATTTCTTCGTCACACCTATTGTAAATAGATGTTTGTTTAGGGGACAGTGGCCGGTCAAGTTGCCTGTGACTCTGGGGATCTGTTCCCTTTTTAACCTGATGAGGTTTCGGCTAAACATTTTTGATGCTACCTGAACTGCATTTTTTGTTTGCCTGCATCCTTCAGTGTGTGTCTATTCTTTTTTATGGGTTATTGATACTTACACTCATTTATATTCTATTTATATTCTAATGTGAAAAGGGTTTGTAATTATATTTGAATGAAACAACTTTTGTCATAGACCGTACTTAATATTTCAGCACTTAGTACCTGTGTAAATACCTGCTATAAAATGTCCAAGTAAGTTCAATGTAACTCATTCATAAGTAATGTATGGATCAACATATTGTTCTGGATTACCTCATATCAATAATGTAAGACTGATTTGACTCTGTGCTTACAAAACTTAAGATCTCACTGTGGCTGTATCTCGCAGGATGAAGAAAGAAGTGAATAAGATATAGGAGAGGAAAGGAAGTTATTCTTTTGTACTCGTACAGAGGGAAGGGAACTGCTACAAAATATTGTTATTTTGAAAGCACAGTTAAGTACTTCCCCAGTTATACTGACCCATTGGCTCTACAAATAATACTGCAATCAGCATTAGCCCGAGTTGCGTCTAAAGCTATTATATTGAAGCCGGGGGTCTGATTACTCCTCATAATGCACTTGGATTGACATGTAGAACTTCAATAGAACTGAGACAATTTATTACTGGTGGCTCAGTAATGGTGGTTTAGTAATACTACAGTGGTTACATCATGACCATTCAATCCAAAGAAGTTGCAGAATTGTTTATATTGTTGATTGATGGCACTTATTTCTACTTATTTTATTTTTAACCTGACCCGTTGCATTCATTGTATGAAGACCTCATGGCATTTAAAGTATGAATCGTGTTACTCAAATCTTGCCGTATCTTAATGGTTGGGTAAACTCCTATTGTTAAATACTAATTTATTAGATAGACATATCATTAGAGGAGTACAGTAGTTATATTCTTATGCACAGTCGACAAAGGTACTATATCATAACAGCTTTGTAAGAAAAGGTGCACTTATATCCTTTGTCCAATGTGCTTAGTAGCAATCAAGAAATATGTATAGACAAGATGTATCTTGTTTTATATTGTTATGCTTGATATCTATGGTTATAAACAACATAACATGCTAATGGTGAACACTATCTTCTTAGAATATATAGCTAAACACCTTACATTTTGCTTCCAACAGCATGGAAACGAAATAAAACTCATTTATATGGATAAGTAGACTTAAATTTAATGTTGCATCACTGTTGTACAGAATTCACAAGCCAATGCTTGGTGAAAAACACTGCAGTTCCTTTTCCTTGGAATAAACTTAATTAAACTTATTACACTTCACTCCATAACCTAACCTAAACCGACGCGTTTGGATTAACGTTCTGTATTAGCGTTATATTGTCCCCTTTCATCATTATTCTTCCAATTTGCTTTCTATTCTTGGTCTTCATGTGAACTTCCTCGGCTTCATCCAAAACAATGTTCATGTATTCGTCAAATCCCACGATGTGTCCCTCAATCCTCAAATTCACATTCTCGTACAACCAAATTTGCACTCGGCTTCTGTTTTGCAAATATCTGAAGATAAGGTTGATGGGCTGGACCATCACCTTTTGAACTTTCGGAGGACCTTTGTATGCCATTTTTGCTAATTATTCTCAAATCAAACGACGAAAGCGTAAAATAAGTTGAGAAAACAATCGGTGGAAGCCGGGCTTGGCGGTCTGTCAAACAATTTGATGCTTTGCTTTTTGTCTATGGTGACAAATGACGCCAACTGATGATGTGACACGAGTATAAAAAGACAGCTTTTTTATAATGTTGTTTAAATAATATTTTACTTTTAATGAAGCACTTATTGAATAAAATTATAAATTGATCTATGCTTACGTAAATAATTCAATCATGAAATCCGAAAGCGACAGAGATTATAAACACTCGATACAAGAATATTTTTAGTCGATTATTCCTAATTTTTTCGAATTAAAAATATAATTTATTATCTAAGTAATAATCGCCTAAAAAATTCTGATTTAAATTTAAAAAAAAACCTATCAAAAAGGACATTATATATTTAAAAAAAAAATGTTTAATAGTTTCATACATCATACGGTTCTTGTTTGGAATAGACACGTGACGCACGGCCCTACGCTACGGCCAGATTGGAAACCGGTTTCCTTAACAGAATTATTTTTCTTTTAACAAAACCTGGTTTCCAAGAAAAAATCGATGTTTTATATAAACTACACAAGGAAATATAATATTTAGATCAGTTTTCACTATAATGGCTAATATAACTATTAACATTCACAAGAAAACTTAAATTAAGGATAATTTTCAATTATAATCACTGCACTCAAAAACTCGACTATTTCTATGAAATAGCCCAGCACTGTGCATGAAACCATAGACCGATTATATAAGTTAGGAAAAAAAATTGTTAAGTAATTTTATTTAAAACTAGCTGTGCCCGCGACTTCGTCCGCGTGGAATGTACTTAATAAAAAAAATCAGTTTATTTTTTTTTGTTTTTGGCATTTTTCTTTTAGCCTAAGTTACTCCTTATTACATAAGCTATCTGCCAGTGAAAGTCCCGTCCAAATCGGTCCAGCCGTTCCAGAGATTAGCCAAAACAAACAGACAGACAGACAGACAGACAGACAGACAGACAAAAAATTTAAAAATATATATTTTGGTATGTGTACCGTATATACCTTTGATTTAATCAAAGCGTATATACATTCATATGCATGTAGTAGAAAGCGGTTATTTTAATATTACAAACAGACACTCCAATTTTATTTATTTGTATAGATGAGCTTTAAAAGAAGAAGAAGAAACACCTCATAAAAATAAATTATTATTGACAAATTAAAAATACACAAATAACAAAAAGTGTGCGATGGCCGGGAATCGAACCCGGATCAACTGCTTGGAAGGCAACTATGCTGACCATTACACCACCATCGCAACTGACGATTTGATTAAAATTATGATTCATTCTCCACATACCCGGTCTGTCTTGTATTTCCATAGCGGCTGCTAGCAATGTGCAAGCACTTTCCACACTCAATGTGGATGTTACATGATCTTCACACGCAGCCCTCAGGTCTTCTACTCCTAAGTCCGCGGCTAAGGTCATCATTTCAAACACTCCAGAATCTTGTAATAATAGCTAAAAGAATATATATTAATCTAAATATTAAGTATGTGAAAAAATATCTCAATTAAATAAGACTTTCAACATGAAAATCTAATGTTGACAATATTACATTTCTTATAATCGCGCCATCTCGTAGTCTTTATCGACGACGACTTAGTAAACAAACTTATAGAAGTTACTTATTTAATTAACCATTTATGAAACTAAAATAATAATATTAATATTTTACCTTGCCAGTATAAACATATTGAATAAATAGGCGGAATGTTTCTACTTGGACGTGAGGCATTCGGATTGGTATAGGCTGGCCGCCAATAGATGGCGTTACCGTACATCCTGGAATCCTACATACTTCACCGCGCTTTGTGTTTTGAAAACTCTTGCATCTGCAACAAAGATTAAACAAATGTGTAAGCAGAATAAATTAATCAACATTCTATGTCAGCAATATTATTTTTCAATGTCAGTTATTCGAGTTAAAGTCAAAGAATCAGAGTTTAGGAGTATAGTTATTGGGATTAATTTTATTTTAGAAGTTAAAGTGGCGTGTCGTGGCGTGGCGATAGTGAACACGGGTGCTATGCAAGAAGCGTGGATTCGATCCCCGCTTAGTGTAAATATTTGTATGCATGAATGGTATTTGCATTGGTCCAGAGGGCACTTTAAGAAAAGTGCAAATACTGGTTTAACGACAATGCTTCGATATTGCCATTGGATTATGGAGGTCAGACGGCAGTAGCTTCACAGAAAATATCAAAACTCAGCCAAATCAGCAGATAGTCTGGGAAAAGTGAACCCCTCCTAGGTGAAAGCTTCGGATTCTTTCAAACAAAGTAGGTAAATATCAAGGCAATAAAATCAGTTCTCAAGACGTAAACCCACTTAAACTGCCTTAAACACCAAAGCATTGATCGTTAGCTCAAACTTAGCAGCAAGAAGTTTAATAAGTTATTTCTCGAGTGGGAGCTAGCAGCGTGCCCGGTGCAGCGGTAATTAAAAACCGATAATATCTTCTGAAGAAATTGCTAGCGCGATGCAGCTCTCAGCTCTCAGGAAAAACTTAAAACTTGTCAAGTGTTCATCTTGTAAGTTATGCGGCGCTCGCGAGTGGCGGCCTCTGGCGGCGAGTGCGCTCGGAAGCTAAATATCGATACTTGAGACGAGGTGTTTATTAATTACTGAGAGTAGTAAGGCGGGTGTATTCGATTTGTATAGTTAGCATACTTAATGCTGTAAAAATTCCTTCAATTGTTTGGGCGCAGTTATCAATAATCAATGTTTAAAAATGATTGTAACATCATTCATTGATTCCGATAGTTCGTAAGAAAATCGGTAGATGACGCCACGTCGCCTTAAAGACGTATAAGATGGGAAATTTGAATCATATCGGGCGTGTCTCGGTAGCCGAATTGGTCAGGCATTCCCCCTGTAAGGGAAAGACTGCGGGTTCGAGTCCCGCCCGAGAAGATTCTTTTTCCCTATGTATTCGATTTGTATAGTTTCGGAATTCTCTCACTATTCATCATAAAATTTGATTAGTTAAGCTTTTACATTGAGTACCTACTCAAAACCGTATCATGTGATCCTACATACAAAGACAAACTATAGCAGCACATTTCAGGAGTCGCAATTATTAATTTCAAACTAAGGTAATATCTGCATATTCCGTATGGTTATTGTATATAAATTAATGCATTTATATTCCCTGCATCTTGCATGTATCAGTGTAGTGACACTATTAACTATTTAAACAAGGAACGGAGTAACACGGCTGATTAAACTATGCATGTTCGGAACCAGTATATAGATGGCGCTGACGCCCGCCTTCTGCATGTAGCACTGTTGATTGCGCCTGAATTCACTAAATTCAATTAACTATTTAGTGCTGGGTTATTTATTACTATCAGTGTGAATTTAAATTATTGTTCGATATAACTGTTGTGTATATTACATGGTGGGAAAGTCACTGAAACTTCAGTAACAAGGGTTGGGTGCTAAAATTATGTATAGGTATGATGCCCTACCCTAATTTGTTAATAAGTTTTTATTGAAAAATTAGTGCATCATATACCTACCTATTCTATTAAACAGATTAGATATATTATTTTTACTTCGTTAATTCTAAGATGTACCTATCTTTGCAAATATATATTATTTTTATGAACAACAAGTTTTATGAACGAAAATAAATACGAACTACGTTTCTTTTTTGTAATTTGCACTGCATTCAAATTCCATTCCAGTATAAAATATTGATAGCACGGGATCATCAATCAATTTACGTTAATGTAAGTTACTTCTTTTTGAGACTTCTGAATTGTTTAGCGTGTTTTTCTGCCAGTACATACACCGATATCGATAAATTAAAAATATCTACTAGCTAAAACAAAAATAAATAAATGTTAAGAACTACATATTCGGGGTTATCTGAAATCCACATAGTTAGGTACATAAAAATATAAAAGATAAATAAAACCCGTGTTATTTATAGGCGAAGTCAAAGTTGTCTAACAACGGCTTATTCCCGTGCACTCCAACGAGAGTTTCATACTCGTACACAGGTCGAAAATAAATGTATTAACTAAATAACACTTTGGCGCGCTTATTCAAATGGCGGTCGATTAATTGTGTGCTCGGTGTAGCGTTCATCAGCTGATTTATTTGCGGACTCCGCGTCAAGAATACCCTCACAGCCGTCCACAGGATGACTGGCACCATCTATTTTACGGCCGCACTATATCTTGGTTCGGTATCAGTAAGAGAGAAATTGGATTTTCGTTTATTCCTAGTAAATCGCATACCAAGAACAATAGCGGTTATTATTTATTCTTGACTAGCTCAATTCAACATTTGGTGTCCGCTTTTTTGATATTTCAAAACTTAGATCATCATTATCTTAACGTTGTTTTCTGCAGCATCTGAGACTTTCATTCTTTCGAACCCAAGGTCATCTTTTGGAAGCAATTACCTTCTGAGTGACCTTTCAATCGCATAAAGCTAATGTTGGCTTGGTTCCGTTGGTGCGGGCACACTCATCATAGATTTCCGATTATCCATACTAATACTAGAAATGCGAAAGTAATTCTGTCTGTCTGTATGTTACGCTTTCACGCTTAATGATCGATCGATTTTGATGAAATTTGGTACAGAGGTCGATAAGACCTTGAGAAAGGACATAGGCTATGTTTGGTCGCGATAACCGACATCCACGCGGGAAGAGCCGCGAGCAAAAGCTAGTAGATTTATAAACGAAAGAACTCAATAGAAAGGTATTAGGTACACAGATTTTGAATTGAATATGTAATTTGGTTAATTCTGTATTTTTTACATGTGGGAACTTGATAATTCTAGTTGATTCTCTAACTTTACCCTATCTAACTACCTACATATAACATGAAATAAAAACGAGCAAAACTAATCTAACAGAGGACTCGGAGGAGGGTCTGACGTGTCAATTAATGCAATCCTCGGATGTTGCGATGGACAGTCCGTACAAAATGGTTAATCACAGCTACCGACACGATGTTTAGTAGGCACAGATAGAGCCGAACGAGAGAGACAGCTCTCTAATTAATTTATTCCCTGACTCAGGAAGTAACACTAGTCTTCTATTAATTTATCTTTGTTTTACAAAAAAAGCTAGGAAAATATGGAATCGTGAGGCGTCTTGAAGATGGCCAACAGTTTCATTTTATTCATGTTTTTATGGGGTTTTTTGGTCTGCCACTGCTTTCATGACCATATCCCGCCAGAGCGTTTATTCATCACGAAGACTTAAAGCATCCTTCTCGCCAACCAACACCACATAATGAACGTGGATCCTGAACTGCAGCCTGCATTCATGTATGCATACTGCAGGTACGATGTGAGAAGAATTATACAATATAATATATATTGGCAGAAAGCTAGTAGTAACCATACCTAGTTGAGAAAATATCAACGATATCACATAGAATAGATAATCTTGCAGTTGCTGTCCCCTTTCAATTTTCAATTTCGAAAAAGTTATTTGGAAGCATGTAGTATATCTACTAGTTACACTACATAATCACATCCATATTATCTTATTTTTAATCAAACACTATGTAAGTTTGAATTTAATTTGGTCAGAATCAACATCAAAGATTTAGCCTCAAAGCATTTAGCGTCGAAACCACTGACGAGGTATTGCAGCACTTGTGAAAAATCTTATAAGTGCCAAAAGAAGTTTGCACGTGTTAAATGGTAATCAGCAAAAGGGTGTAAGTGAAAGCTCGCTGCACGCTCCATTAGTTAACATCTGACGCAGACGGTTGAGACTGCGACCTTCGAAAATATTGTGCAGAAGCGGCACCTTCTTGCTTATTCCGGTTCTGCTATTTATAGACAACAAAAGACAATCTAAAACAGAACGTGATTATAGGTATTACAATCCTTTCTTTTTTATCTTCATATGATAGATTCATAGGTTGTTATTCTAGATGGAACGGAGTCGGCATATTCTTCATTATGTCTTCCTTTTTTGGAAAAGGGAAAAAGAGTAGCTGCTGGCCTGAGAGATCTATTCGACCACCCAACGACGTAGGTCTCTAGACGTAAGCTAGAAGTAGGTTTCATCTCGGTTGTACTAGGAATAGGATGGTTTCGTATTACAAACATTGGAATACTTGAAGATATCTAATCAAATACAGATACAGATCTTTGATCAACAATAGTACGTAATATATGTTAATCTAAGTGAAAGACATAATGTTAAACACGGTCTCATCTGACCGTACATGCTCTATGCACATCTGGTTCACCGACCAAGATTAATGATATCTGCAGAGATTCCTGGACCAATCGCGGCTCTGCCACTGAATTAATTACAAAGGACAAGTCTCAAACTGTGATTAATTTAAAACAAATCGCCTCATAAGACCAACTTTTCTGTTATTGCAAGTTGGGCAAATCGCCGTGGCGCGTTATTGGATTACGAGTTTCTAACTTACCTTTAAAATTTGGAACGATTACTTCGGTGCCACTTCAGAACATCATTTTTGTGTTTAATTAGCCAAATTCGCTAGTCGCCTACTCCTTCTCCTCTTTTTAATCACACTATTATAAACGCAAAAGTTTGTGAGTGTGTATGTTTGTTAATTCTTCACGTCTGAACGGCTGGAGCGACTTCAATCTTTTTTGGTATAAACACATAGGCTATGTATGGTCGCGATAACCCTCAGCCCCGCGGGCGGAGCCGTGGGCAAGAGCTATTTTAGCTCAAACGGTTCTTATAGAAGCTTCTGCTATTGACTTCCTAAATCCGAGAGGAAAGCGTCATAGTCTCGTCCAGTGTACCAACTGTCAGGTGTACCAGCTAACAAGTGAGGTTAACTGGGCCCAGAAGATTTATGTGGGGAAGACAAGGGAGCATTTTTTTTCGTAAGAGCTAAATCTCCATAGAAGGCGTGCTAGCAAAATCAATTGGGTATTGGAAGGATAAATACTAAGCGTACCATAAGTTTCGAGGTGAAAGCCCCAAATGCAACCGGGGACAATACTAAGAAGATCATAATGTTACATTTTTGAAAAAGTAACCGAATCACATTGAATGCGCAATAGCGCAATGAACATTACACTTAAGTAAATTACAAGCCGATCTCTGGATCTGATAGCACTTAATAAAATTAATATTGCAATTTGTTGTGTTAAAAAACAAGGGGCCATAGACATAATCTGTAACAGTACAGCCACCATGATTGATGACGTCACCACGCGACACGCCGCCGCGACGCGACAACGTTGACGTGCAATTTGCGTTAGATAACGCGGTGACCATATCTTGTTTGGTAAAGATTCTATTAACTGTGTTTTTAGCGAACATTGAATAAATGTTTTAAATAAGGGGCACAGCTGGCGTCACCAGCATATTAAAAAAAACTAAATCAAAGGCATTACTTAGCTTCTATCTTTAGTTCCTGGGCGGAAGAGAAGGACGTCTTGTTTGTTTGCCGCATTATTACGACTTGGGGTTCCGTCTTCCCACAATCCAGGCTCCTTTTAACGTCCCGGTAAAAAAAAGCATCTGCTGCAGCCGTTCAGTGAGCCATTTGAACAATGAATGACCATTGTCGGCATCTATAACGGCTACCGCGGTCATCAACGACTTCCCACTTATGTCAAGGATCTTAAGATGGACCAAAAAGACTCCTTGGGAGCTATATTATAACGTTACAAGTGAAACTTGTTTTGTGGACTCCACCCTCCATATGTCGGCAACTTCGGGCGCTAGCGCTAGGTTTATATTTGGTTAAGTGAAGTAAGACTATCCCGCGTCCACAGTCGACACAGTGGCCCTAGTGATGACGATTAATAGTGAGGCTCGCCACAGCCGTCGTCCGTCGCGCGTCGCTCGACTCACAAGCGAGAGCGACACTGATGCGACGCCCATTAATCAAACGCCTCCTTTTTGTGTGTTTACTCTGAACTAAATTACTTAGATTGATCTATTAAATAGGGAAATTTAAACTGTTTACGAAATATCTTGGTGTTAGGCAATTTAGTTTTTTGTTTAACAGCGACTGTACATGTTTAAAATGATAAGTAAAGAACGGCTTGTAAGTTATATTACAAAAAAAAAACCAAAACAATAAAAAATGGTGCTGTTGTTGTTGAATTCAACTCCATCTATTGAAGAGGTAAACAAACTGACGAATCGTTTGTAATTCCTATGTACAATAACAACTCATGCTTCCACGCGAACCGCTCGTTTTCAGGTGACCAAAATTGTGGAAAGAATTGCAAGAATATTTTATAAGGAAATTTTTGTTTTCGAATTATACGTATATGTAGCTTATTAGAACGTCATATTTATATAATATTAGGTCCTTACATATGAAATGGACGTTTTGTTCGGGAGGAATATAGTCCTCTCGTACAAAACGCCAATTTCAGCCAATTTTTTTATGTATTTTATTTCAGTTATGTACCTATTTATGTACCTATTGTTTAACTTGTGTCATTAACAAACTACAAGGAACTACTGAGGAACCATTTGTAAAATTGCAGATACTAAGAATGAAGTGCAACAATGATGTCCACTTTTCCCAGACCTTTATGGTCACAGTAAGGGCAAACAAAATGCGAGATTCAAATCAGTTCCACAATGCTAGAGGAACAATACGCCACGTAGCGACAAAACGTACAATACAACATCAATTATTTAACACGTAACACTGTTGCCAACGCAAAAAATATAATATAGAGCACGATTTATGTGATGTCACGATACGTTTTTTCTGCAAAAAGCAAGAGCTAACTCTTGCTAAACCTAAGTTTTCTTTGAAACATTAATTAGTATTGCATGTAGATTATTTTTATAAGTACACGAACCCTCACGAATATAATTTAACCACAAACTATAATTTGTAAGAACTTGTGTAAGGAAAGAAGTCCGTGATGACAATGAGCAAGAAGGTCTCAGCTGGTATGCAACCGTTCGACTATAGTGTGTGTGTTTAGAACAGTTTGCTCAGAATATAATGGATCTATCATCGCTTCATTGCCAAAAATCGTCCATTTTCCAATCCTAAAGAATGTTAATCATTTTTACATTTCTAATTCAAGCCTAAAAATATTCAAGAGCATCTTTGCATAAAGTAATGTCGGGCATACGTCAGACAGCCTCCGTGGCGTGGCGGTAGTGAACGCGGTCGCCACGTAGAAAATGTGGGTTCGATCCCCGCTCAGCGCAAATATCTGTATGCATGATTATGGGTATTCGCATTGGTCGGATCGTGCCTCGGAGAGGACGTTAAGCCGTCGCTCCCAGTTGCTATGCGAACATGTATGGCAGTCGTTATAGGAGAATTGGGTGAAATGGCCCTACACAGAAGGGCTGATCACCCATCCGGTCAAACGGCGTCCCCACTAGCAGTAATAGTATTAGATACCTCAGTAGCAAGCATCCATAAGCCCAGGTATTCGTACTATTCCCGAATTTGCCTCCAAAATCAAAATCAAAATCAAAAATAATTTATTTTGCATAGACCATTAAATCGGCACTTACAAAACGTCAACATAAAGTAAATATTAAATACTAACTAATACTAGTAAATGGACCACCGGTTCGAAACGCGGCCCAGACCTGAGAAGACTCCGGCAAGAAACTCAGCGGGCTTTTTTTTTTTTGGTCTATTTACAAAACATTTACTTAGCCTAAAACTTATGGTCTAGATACAATGTTTTGCTTGAGTAGCACAGCAGAGCGAACAGCTCATTTCCAAGCTTGTTTATCATTTAAATATTCTTGGATTTTATAATAGGCTTTCTGGCACAGTTTGCTCTTTACTGTATTTTTAAATTTATTAACAGGTAAATCTCTGATTTCATTAGGAAGCTTGTTAAAAAAGCGAATACAGTTGCCCTGGAAAGAATTACTTATTTTATGGAGTCTGCTATGACAAACTACAAGATTGCTTTTATTTCTAGTATTTATATTGTGCCTGTCACAAAGTCTTGGAAATTTTGCAATATTTTTCCTGACGTACATTAAGTTTTCGAAAATGTATTGTGACACTACGGTTAGAATATTCATCTCTTTAAACTTATCTCGGAGGGACAACTCCGCTGGGGACAACTGGGAGTTCTTTTAAAAACATGGTTCAATTATCCTCACGGTGTGACAACAGGAAATTCCATAGGGTGTCTCAGTATGTGTGCATTTTTTAAAATTGGAATATATTTTTTTCATGCAAATGGCAACTCTGAAATTTTACAGTTGTCACCTCAGTTTATTCCGATTATTAAAAATGGAGCGCTTTTCGAAAGAACAACCGGTTAAAATTGTAAAAACTCATTACAAAACAATCGATTTAATGCAGCAACGATTTCCAGAACACATTATCTCACGAAATTCTTATGTCAACTGGCCATCAAGATCGTGCAATTTAACGCCGTGCAATGTTTTTCTTTGGGGTTTTGTGAAATCTCGAGTTTGTGCGAATAAACCCGAAAAAATTCCTGAGCTCAAATCGAAAATCCAACGCGTCACCGGTGAGTTACAGCCACATCTCTGTGCAAAAATCATGGAAAATTTCATGAAAATGCCGGATATTTTCTTCCATACTTAATCGGAACATGTTTTCTTTAAAATACAATAAAATATCACAACTCTGTCATAAAAAAAAAATACTTGTATTTATTTAAAAATTAAAAAGTACACTCTTATTAAGACACCCTATATTTAAGAGTCTCTTGCTATTTTAATAATTATAGCTTTTTCCCTTCATAAAAAACAACATGATTTCCTATTGTATCTACTCAATTAAAATAGCTTAACAAAAATTCCTGCACGTAATACCGGGAAAGCGCGGGAAATGCAAGCTGCCACTATAATATTAGCATAAACGTTTCTTGATAGCCAACTTGCAGATGCTAATTGTATTCAGAATAATGATCAACTGAACAACTGTTCGAGCTTAGTGAATGAAACTTCTAAGATAAAAGTAACAGCCGATTAAGGAAGGCATTTTTATTTGAAGAAGCAAATCAAGAAAATTGTTTAATAATACCTTTTTTGAATATTAGCTTTTTAAAGCAACTTAATGGTTTTTTTTTTTTTTTTTTTTTTTTTTTTGATACATTATAATTTCGCTAACAATTGACTTAAAAGGTTACATAAACACTAAGTCCAAACGTTGGGCTATGGTGAACGGTATTTCACAATGTTCGGTATTTGGTCTTCTCTTATGAAATATGTATGCTGCTAATCAGGGGAATCGTCAACCCTGGGGAACTCCGTTTTTTTGTGGGCCTTGTTAGTCAAAAATTTTCAATGTCTTGATGATTAGAACTAAAGCAATGAATGAACAAATAGTTTCCTATAAAATGTATTAAACCTACAAAGTGTAGCACTTACATGATATGATAAAGTCAACATAATAGCTTCTAGTTGACCGCATTATCAATTTTATGGGTCAAAGTTTACGACCATAAAATTTATAGCTCAGCGTACTTAGCAACAGTGTGGTCCGACCACGTTGTCACGTACGGCGGTCACCAGCAGCACCAATAAATGGTGCGATAGATCGTAAAGGGGTCGAGTCAGGAGTATTATAAAATCTTTATTTACGACACAATGTGGCACTGACCACCATGTAGGTATCCAGCAAACTTTGCGAATCGCTTGACATCAGAAAAATAAATCTTCAATTTATTACTTATGACCGTTTATGACATATGCGGTTTTATAAGGATGAATCAAGTTGTGAGTGATTTGATAATTTAGTTATTTTTCTTCATTCTCATAGGACATTGATCTTATAGCTGTTCATCATCAAGTAAACTATTTTTAAACGGATATTTATTTATTACTAGCTTTTGCCCGCGGCTCCGCCCGCGTGGATGTCGGTTATCGCGACAAAACATAGCCTATGTCCTTTCTCAAGGTCTAATCTACCCCTATACCAAATTTCATCAATCAGGTTCAGTGGTTTAGGCGTGAAAGCGTAACATACAGACAGACAGAGTTACTTTCGCGTTCATAAAGTATGGATTACATACCCAATGAATTAAAAACTGCCCAGATAATGTTTAAGTACTACCTAAGCTTTTCAGTTTAAACATTTGTTAATTTATTTGGCCTTCTACAAAAAAAAAACTACTTCCTAATAGCCAATGTATTTTTGTTAAGCCATTTAGCAAAACATAATTTCCCAACTTGCTAAGTAGGTAGGTAACTACACAATAGCAATCAGCGACTTATAACAACACAACAGTATTGGCGGCGCGCGTTGCGGACAGCCGAGCGAAACGACAGAAGCCGCTTGTGAGCGTAACCGCAAATTGGAGGCGAGCGCTGCAGCGCTGTGCCGCAGCCGCCTGTTGCTGACGTGTTGTCACCCTGCACTCATTACCGCTTATTATTACGTGAAAAATGAAGCAATAAGCGCCTTGATCACCCCGTGTTTAGTTTCTAAGGTCGTTAGCTGTTTTATTTATTTTCACTTGTTCCCTAAGTATATGGAAAAGAGTTATAAAACAGAGTAGCTTCACGAGTTTGTTCGCTGACATCTATACCCAATTGTTTTAATGAAGTAAGTAATTAATAGCGTATTCATGACCCCTGACCTGACCCTCTCGATATTTAACAATTTGAATCCCCGATGGGGTAGGTAGAGATGTATTAACACCCACAAATTGCCAACTATGATTTTCGATCCCACGTAACAGGAGGCGAGCCTATTTGCTGTCTAGCGGGTTGGACTAGAAGCCTACTGTCGGATGGAGAAAGCAGCTATGCTATATACCTTAGTCGCCTTTTACGACACTCATAGTGGGGTGGTCCTATTCTACTCCGCGGGGAACCAACATGGCTAATGCACGATGGGATGATTCCCTAATTCTCGCTAATGAAAAAAATTATATTAACACTTTGTTCATAGCACAAAGATTTATTTATTAATAAAAACGTCTCTTATCATTTATACCCATTGAATAAACCGGCAATTGGTGTGCCATTTTTCGTTCGCTGTTCAGTTAAGGCACTATATAGAAAACATTCCTCTGGCGTGTAGTGTAATTTACAAGATTGAATTACACCAATCAGGAATAACGAGTCGATTTATACGCGCGGGCTCGCGATCCTTTAAAAAATATACATTACCATTGCGTTCATTAGCTTTGAGTTGAGCTTCGTATTTGAACTAGAGATGGTTGATATATAACGTCACGATGATAAAGTCACTGTGATCTCAAGTCCAATAGTATCACCGTGACAAATCGTTCAGTAACAACGTTACTCAGTCACTCACTCAACTCATGTAGGTACGCACGTCACCGCCACCGCCTGCCGCGACGCCGCGCCCAGTCACGGCGATCACAATAGTAGCGAACTCGATTCGAGTGCTTCGGCTGATTTCGGCCGTCTCCGCCTCTCCGGCGCATTTCGCTATAGGCCAAAGCGCAAGGAAGAGAGAGAAAGTTTCAAGATTATGCAGTGAACTACTCACTATCTCTGTCTACTCTAGTAATAAACCTACACACACATCCTTAAAATTTGAATCACTGTGACAAGTGCGGAGTGCCTTGTTTGCGAATGTTTATTTATATTTTTTAAGCGACTTTTGATTTAAAAAAAGTAGATACTATATAAAAAAAAAAACTGTAAATAAGTTGTGAAATCATTGTAAATAAGTGATCCAAAATAATAAACACGCCACACGAGTTAAAATTATAAACCTTTATTCGATTACTTCATGTAAAATCTTTTTGTACGAATTCGTAATACATTTTATTTAAAATAAATTTACTTAAATTACATGAATAAAACTAGAAATAAAATTTATTAAAATCTGTGTGACAGTCCTAAGCCTGCAAAAGTGTCAAGGTTATTTCGGATCACATAATCACATAGAATCGTATCGTAACAGTTTGTGCCAATTATTAAATAGTTACGGAGTGATCGATGTGACAAAATCACGATGATTTATCACTGTGACTTTTGAGGAACTGGAACGACAGTCACTGCGATGCAAAAATAACGTTTTCGACCATCTCTAATTTGAACACGACTAGCTAGATCGCGTGCTATGAATGCAGCGAAAATTAGAATGTTGGTAGAACTGCGAGCAAATTATACTCTTTTTTATGCAGTTGCCAGCATTGCCAACAAATGCAAACTTAATTAACTAACTAGATAAGGCTGGTCCTAGGCTATTATTTCTTTTTTTAAATTATAATTAGAACATGTTCAAAAATTGGCAAATTTCTACTGCAGTAGTAACATCATCTGAGCGTTAATCCCGGTTACATCTAATACCTACTTGTACTTTAGACCCCTAAATCATAGTACCTCGACCTTGGCTTCTACGGAAGCGTTTGCTGTCATATCTCCTCCGAGACTTCCGAGAGGATAGCTGTAACTAAGGCCTTATCCGTCAATGCGCAAGAAGCTGCAGGTATGATTGGTTTGGGCCCTGATTCTCTATATACCTCTCACTATTTTCTCACCGAGGTTAATAATACAAGATAAACAAGTGACGTGCGATAAGATATACGCAAATTGCAACGTGGTTTTAAGTTCGCAAGAATGCAGTAAGGATATACACTACAGTCCACAGTCCATAATGGTGGAAAGCCGTATTGCTCGCGATAAATTCAGTGCGGGCACGAGCTCATTGAATCATCAATCAACCCCTCCCCCCCTCGGGCCGCACACCCGGTACCAGTGTAATTAAGTCCCAAATTATCCCTGTACGGGGTGACTGCGTGGCTGGCAACCGACGGACGTAAACCTATAATAAAATTTTAATTTTTTGTTTGCTAGCGTCGGAAAATTCTGATTTTAATTTGTAATGTCACTTTGGCAAGTGGAAGTGGAAGACAGTCAAAAAAATTTGGAATTACCTTATTTTCCAAATGACTTGCTGGGTTTTCACACTTTTAAGAGATTTAACAGGACTGTAAAATCACGTGTGTTAGTAAAGAATTCCAGGTCTTAATGGTGCGGCATAGAAAAGAGTTGCCGAATAGCTTATTTCTGGATAGAATTAGAGATATACTATCAAAATAGCAATGTCTGCACATAACTGTTGAGATTCAAGTTACAAACTTTCACATTTGTAATAGAAGCATATATTACTGTCGCTGCCTACCTCGCAGCGAAAAAGGCATGAGTATATGTATTAGTATATGTATTTGTATCCTAGAAGGATAAAATATCCACGATTCCCATAAAGCAGTATGGTGACCTTAGCTAACCCTGCACCATGATGTTCGAAACAGTAGATCGTTACACCAATTATCAAAATTCGTCAAGATTCCTGTATCTACTGTCTCTCTCAGAGAGACGAGAGCTGCACTGGAATGACAAGGATGCAAGAATCTGTTCGCAACATTGATGAATAAGTGTAGCGTGATGAAGTGAGACAAATTGCACGAATTAACGAGTTAGAAGGAGTATTTTGATAGCAAGTTTGTATTAACACGGTGTATTTGATTTTCATTGCTAATTTTACAAGAACGATGAGCTTCGGGACCCAAAGCCAATCTCACCTGCCAGCCAGTCCACCATGGACGAGGCAGGCTTTCCTCTCGGGCCGCTCCTATACCTAGATAAGTCAAGAGGAGGAGAAATAGTAAGCGAACCTCGGATCCCGCGGTAAAAACTTTGACAGCCTCCGTGGCGTGGCGGTAGTGAACGCGACTGCCACGCAGGAGGCGCGGGTTCGATTCCCGCTCAATGCAAATATTTGTATGCATGAATATGGCTATTTGCATTGGTCTGGGTGTTTCTATGTATAATATGTGTGTATTTACAAAAAAAAATGTATTTAAGTATGTTTATCCGCATTCTAGATTCCATAACACTAGCTAGTTAAGCTATGTTTACCATGGGTCTAGATGGCGTTGTGTGGAATGTTGGGAAATATTTATTATTTATTTATTTATTTAAACTGAACTCGGAACTGTTATCAACGCTAACATCATCATGATGATGAAATTGATGGACACTAAGTGAGTTACCACAACTTAGTGTCCATCAATTTCGTCATCATACGGGTGTTATAATTAATGCTTTTTCTTGGCACACCTAATGCCTTCAGCTCTATGGACGGATGTCAGTATTAACCGTAAAGAGTAGTTTATATTTACCGTTTTTTTTTCGTTTTCTTAATCATCCAAATAATCTATTCACTAAGTACCAAATAAGTTTCAAAACTTAAATTTTAGGTGAAAACTTGGAGATTAACACCGGCCAAGGGCAGCTTGATTAAAAACAAGCAGGGGACCAACAAAAAGTGCCATGAACATAAACATAATTACGCCCGAGGCGGGAAAACTTGCAAACTTTATAATAATGGCTGCCCAAAAACAAAACTGTACATCATTATAACTTTAAGTGTCCAGGGATAATTGTTTTTGAGAGATATCTCTACATTTTCAGGTTCGCACGTTGATGGACTATAATTTGAATACTGTACTATTAGCACTGGGTTTTAATTTACCACTGTAAATTTATTGTAGTTTTACTCAAGCTCCACTGTGGAACTAGGTATTTCATTCCTAAGACCTATTATGGAAAAGGGGACAATTTGGTATGCTATTCTACATATAATTTACAAATTTGATTTCGATTTTATCCAGAATAAAAACGTTCAAAGCGTGGGTATTTTTTTTATCGTGCGAAAAATCCCCACCGATACCACCCCCACGGAGTCGGTAGAGGCGGTTATGTCGGACTCGAACTGACTAAAACGAACGCCGTCTTGGGTCCTTGGTTGCCGGAGGTGAGATTGCCAAAAGCATATCTCTCGCTAGCGTGGGTATTATTTGCAAATGTCGATTTTTTTAAATAAATGACACGTCAATTTGACTTCACCTCGCCTGATGTTAAGCTAAAGGCAAAGTCTCGGAAAGAGGGTTAACTGAAGTGAGTTGAGATTCTCGTAAATAAATACGTGTCAATGCGCCCTTATTAGTTTTGTACCTATTTAGGTACCTATCTTCTACATTTACCTATGTTGTGGAATTAGTTATTAAACTCGAAATGACCTAAATGTTTATGCATTATTGGAACGCGATGAGAACGAGTGAGCGGGTGATTGATGACAATGAGATGCAGTACCGTGGTGTTGCCAACTTTGTGAATCAATCATCCCGAAAGCTGTGCCAGATGGGCCAACAAGTCACGAGCTCAGTGTGTATGTAGCAAGTGAAATTAAGGCATAACAACTTGCAAACATGTACCTAATTATTTGTTATTATCAACCACGAATAGTTACCATAATCACAGATGATATTATTTTATTTTTGACTAGCAAATAGCTGTCAGGCCCGTGACTTCATCCACGTTCATCCAACCATTATGTTACATTATGGTTGGATGTATACACAATGGTTGAATGATTCAACCATTGTGTATACATCCAACCATTGTGTAATCATAATCAATTAATTAGTCTACTGTTGAACATACCACAGATGATATATTAGCATACGCCTCGCCCTATTAAGCGTATTTACGCTAAACCTTTTTATCCTAAGCGAAAGTACCCTAAGCGTCAAATAAATAAATAAAGGTCTGAAATCACCAAAAAATATAAATCTACTCTAAACTTTAATTGAGCTTCTTTTTGTCTCTGATATAATTGTATCTACTAAGTATTTTATTAGGATATACCTTAGGGAATACATTAGAAAAATTGTAACAATGATCCTTCCCTACTAAAGTGCACCAAATAATAATAAACAGCGAGTCGTATATCAATTTGAAAAAGAAACTTCTCGAACCGAAACCGCGCAAATATTGGGTTATTTTTTCAATTTGTTCTTAACAAACACATTCGTAGGACTCGTGAACTTTGCGCATAACTTGACGAAGTTACGCTCGCCGTTTTTCCGCCCTTTCAACTGAGCCGGACCACATGTTGGCAACTCAGCTCAATGCTATTTACATGCAAATTGCTAGCCCACGACAGATTTCTTTTCGATATCTCCCATCCCTGGTTTGAATAACTTTTGTTACTATACATAATTCATTTGGAACGGACTGTAAAGATCTTTTTATTAGTTTCTTATTCAGATTTTACTTTGGGCCGACTACGAGTCGTTGAAAAATGAGACACGGATGAATTGAAATTTGATTTCCGCGCCATCTGTTAGTGAAAATTAGCTTCCAAGTCTGTAAGAAAGATGGCGCGCAACGTCGTAATATCAAAACTAAGTTGAAACTGTATTCAGCTTGTGATGAATAATAATTTCTGTACTTCAACAGTCTTATTTCCTGAATCTGTGGGCCTCATCTAGTAAATTACGTCTTCACATCTCGGGGCTCAAAATAAATTTGCATTTCAAATAGTGAATGGAGTGAATGCTGCAGTTGCGAAAGGCTGTAATTTGTTGTGCGACTGAAAATAGATCAAATTAGTAACGTTATGTAAATAAACAGCTACGATTTAGAAAATTACATGGTTTGTTTTGTACAATTTCAACTGCCAACTATATTGAATAAGTTGTAAGTACTTACTTTATTATTTAACATAGAAAACGTAATACTTATTATTCAACCATCGAGTAATGTTTATTAGACTGTGGTTTAGGCGATTGGCACACTGCAACGCTCGACGCGGCGTCGGGCGTCGACGCGCGTTGGCGCGATAGTCCGAGAGATATTAGATTTTTTTTGGTAGGTAGGTGTGTGAAGTAATCTAAAATTTTGAGAAAATAGAGAAAAGTAAAGTAAAGCCATCCGGCCATTAGCTCGATAGCCCAGACTATATTAAGAACGCTAGAGATGAAAAGAAAATGATTAGAAGTGCAAGCTATTTTCGACTTATTGACATGACATAGTAACTATTTTTTTTTCTTATATTCGTGATCAGCCTCATCTATTAACGCGAAAAGAGACGTAACTAAGAAAATGCCATTTAGGTTGAAAGTCGTTTGCAGTCTCTGCGTGTTCCAATAACGAGCCAAAACAGTGGTGTCGGCTCCAATACCCGATATTGGGCATCGATATTTGACTTCCTCCGATCTCGGAAGTCGGATATTGGATATCGGTCGTCAGTTGATGTGAAAGCGCTCTAAATTTGCCGTTAAATAGTCATGTTGCATTGCAACAATATTAATTTAAAATTCGCCTCAAATACCTACACAGAAATTTCTAACAGCTCTCGGACTAAAAATCCCTCAAAAAACACGCGCGCGATGGCAGATTTCAGTGTGCCATACCTCGCGTTTTCTGCTTGTACGCGCGTATTCTGCAGCAACGCGCGTGACTGCGTTGTCAGTGTGTGGGACCCCGCGTTTTTCTATACAAAATGAGCTCCGTAGAGGCGACGAGCGCGACGCCGCGTCGACGCAACAACGCTCGACGCCGCGTCGCGCGTCGCAGTGTGCCAATCGCCTAAGGCGATTAGGCAGACAGAAAATGTGTGATATTGATTATTATGATTAGTAATAACTTTTTTTAATATTTACGCTATCAAACAAAAATAAACCACAATTTCGACAATGCTAGTAACTCCCGTATGGTCTAGTGGCTAGGATACCTGGCTTTCACCCAGGAGGCTCGGGTTCGATTCCCGGTACGGGAAAATTCTTTTTGTGTTTACTTACCTTGCAATCAAGATGATTTTGTGCGCGTAAATTTTTTCCTCGCCACTTCCAAGTATGAAAACAATGTCTGCCGAATCTTGGTCTTCTGAAAGTCGTTGTAAATCGCGGAGCAAGCCTGGCAAGCCGGCCCGCTCTACAGATGCCGTACAACATCGGTTAGCCATTGCCACCGACAATTTCTTTTTGGTAGGATAAATTTTGAAGTTATTATTATTCACCCTATAAAATCCTAGCGGATATCACTGTAACAGTAGGTAAGTACTTAAGTATTCACTTATATAAAACCTTATCTCAATAAACACTCACAGAATAACACAACACATAATTATAACTTACAGGAAATCGATAGAAAATTAAATATTGAGTAATGTTCAAGTAAGTTATTAAAACTACCACTAAATAATCCAATAATCTGTATAGTAATAGTATCACAACAAACTAAATAAGCTAGCTAGCTTGTCAACATAACCTCAATCAAACTTAACTTCAACTTCGACTACGAGAATAACTTGAATTGATCTCACAAGTTGTTTTCCAACAAAACCAGTTTAGTCACAGATTTGTTTTGATTATAAAGCACAGAGACTATTGTGTGTAAGGTTGAAATCGTTTGAGCAGGTATAAAACTGGTTTTCATTTAAATCGGATGAGCTGCTTCTATTATTTCTATCTTTGTCATTTATTATTGGCTACAGAATTAGATCAACTATTTTAACCAACTTCTCACGAGCCTCCGTGGCGCAATTGGCTAGCGCGTTCGGCTGTTAACCGAAAGGTTGGTGGTTCGAGCCCACCCGGGGGCGGCCTCTTTTTTGACTTTTTGCAAGTCTTACAAAAGTATGTATTGTGTTTTTACGTTAATTTTGCCTGTTTTAAAATGTTTTCTGAGTTAAATTTTTGTCTTATTTGCAATACAAAATTATACCCGTTTCCACCTCCGTATAATTTGTATAGTTAGATGGGTGATCAACTCGACACTTTGTGCTGACACTGACACATGAATTTGTGAAACGCGATACTTTGCGAAACATCGCAGTCCGTTCTAAAACGAAATTACCGCTATGAAGTGTACGCTGACGCCTGACAGTTCGGAAATTGGCAGTCCGACGACCGAAAGTGATGTGGCGGAGCGTTTCCCGAGCCTCTGTCGTCAAGGATCGTTCGTTAAACTTTTGACGATCTATGAATTTAGTATAAATTAAGTATAATTTGAATATCAAATTTAAAGGATTGTCTCAATAAGACGTTCAAATTTTAGGTAGGTAGGTAGTACTTAGGTACTTTAGAAATAAATTACTGTCGTGGTTGTTGAGAGAAATATTAAGAATGGGACCTAATTTAGTAACAATTTTGTGAATTCATTTCAGAATTATCGTTCAACACTTGAATAAATTAAGTAGAAACTTAAGATGTTTACAATATTAACATTTACAAAATAATATTGCCGAAAGTTTACGCATTATTACTTATTAGGTACACCTGAAAATAAAACATTTTTGGTACTTAAGTAAGTGGAATGATTTTTATCTCTGTCTACTACAAAGGGAAAGAGGAGTGACTAAATATGAGCATTTTTACTTGCGTCGGAACGGACATGGTAAATTGCGTTTGGGTTGAGAGGTTGTTTGTTTGTGCTTATCAATATTGCCATTTTCTCCAAAACTACTGGTCCGATTTTGCTGAATTGATGATGATTCAAGTTTGATTGGTGCATGTTCTTAGACAAGTGTTGCGGTGACAATTCACCAGGGAGCGCTGCAGCAAGCATTTTTTGCATATTTTTTTGTGCAAATCAATGTTGCAATTTTTCTCCAAAACTACCTACTAAGTAGGTAGTTCGATTTTGATGTAGTTTTCTGTTATGGGGTCAGGTTTGAATGGTGCATGTTTTAGATAGATGTTACGGTGACTACTCACCAGGGGGCGCTGCAGCAATCGTAATATGTGTATGCTCTCTAAAAAGTTCAAAATAATATAGCAAAATTAAAAAAAACTTGAAAAAGTCCATGATGCTTAAAACGTAACGTTTAGGTATGTCTGTAAGGTTTATATTTTATCCTTAAATGTTGGTTACTCAATATGGTCAGTAAATCTACCGCGATATATGGTAGATCTGCCGCCAATATAACCCGTTACTTTTGTGATAAAGCACATAGAAATGGGGGCCCCGCAAAGAGGGCCCCCGTCTACATCGTTTAAAACTAATTGGCGGCAGATCAGAATCACACACTTTAAAATTACTAATTTTAGTAATTTTCAAGTCTTTAATTGCTAATTGATAGCCTCTGTGGCGTGGCGGCAGTTTACGCGACTGCTACGCAGGAGGCGCGGATTCGATTTCCGCTCAGTGCAAATAATTGTATTATATTAAAGTGTTTGCATCGGTCTGGGTGTTTCTATGTATGTATTTACAAAAAAAGTATCTAAGTATATCTATCCGCATTCTAGATTCCATAACATAAGCCAGTTAAGCTTACCATGGATCTAGATAAAGTTGAATAGAATGTTGTGGAATGTTATATTTATTTATGTATTAAAAAATACAGTAATACATCACCTTAAAATTAAAACTGTAGCGAAATATGAATGCATCAGCTCGGCCAGTGAACGCAAACGTTGCACCCACATGATATTAGTTTAGAGTGTATTCAGTATTACTATCGAACGCGCCAGGCTCCGGCCAGGCCCTGGCTGCACAGCACGGTTTGTTAGGACTGTGTACTGAGCACACAAGTGAGTTGCCAGCCATGATCCGGATGGTTGCATTATTCAACTGCTACATAGTGACTACGTGCTCCTAGTTAGTTTGCATTACATTTAGCTCCATAGCCAGCACAGCAATGAACAAACAGACATTACGGCAAAAATCCTATTTGTAATATTTGCACTCTATGTCGAAAATAAAATTTAAAATGTCAGCGAATTATGACTCTTTTGTTGATTGATGTTTGTGTATTTTTGGATTTGATTTGGATGTTTGCTTCTGAAATATATTGGATATTGCGCTGCGTCAAACGTAATTTTATATTTGCCAACTCTAACTCTACATTCAGATATATTCAGTGGTTCCTGCTGGAGAAAATTAAACGTTCTTCTTTTCTACATCGAATACCTAGTATACTATTTGGACATACCCTATAGTTAGTTGAGCTTATAGAAACCAATCACACTATCTACCCTCTCGATTGTATAGGTACCTACGGGTACAGCGTGGTAACTATTTAGAACATAATTATGTATCAAAGTAAAGGTACATTATAGCTTATAGGCAAAATGTTCTATTTAGCCAGAGTAATAATAAACAACATAATTGAGCAATAAACAGATTAGTGTTTACATTCGGATCATAATTTCCAATGGTTTATTTGTTCAGGTGCCTAACCGAGGTTGTAACTGCCTCCCCGACAGACATGTTGCTCTTAACAGTCTGGTTTCTATGTAAGTCACCACACATTACTACAATTTACTGAATAATGGTATATTGGAAGCCCAAACGTCTATAATAATTCTCTCAGTTTGTTTTCATTGCGCAGGAGTGCGATGCTTTTCAACTGAGTCGATGACGTGTTTATGGGTTCCTGTTGATCGGTATTTTTATTTGCTCTTTATTTATGGGTGTCAAGGTTAATGTTTTTGAGTAACGCTGGTCCGTTTGAAGTATAGCTTGGGTAAATAGTTAAATGAAAACAATGAACGACTCGATTGGTGGTATTTAGTTTATTTTTTACAAAGTTATAAATAAATGTCATCTTTTTGTGCACAGCGATGAGGTTTCTTTGCCCAATTCTCCCAAAATGCCTGCGAAATTCTGAGGATACAAACTTCTGAAGGGGTGCGGCGAGTTTATGACCATGCATGACCTTCATAAACTATTAATTTATTCTCCGGTTTTTATAATGTGAAATTATGGTTACTGCATAGATATTACATGTATAGGTAATATTAAAAATAGTTCTGTTGTTCATTTTAGTAGGAGAAGGGATTGTATAATCCTAATTTATGGGTATTTTATTTCCACGGAACTTTGTTCCGTCCACGGAAGAACATATCACGTAAAAAGCGAAATAACCCTGTCTTTTACACGATAATCGAAGCGTAGAAATTCATAAAAAGTTGAGCGGAAATAACAACTCCCAAAAAACTCCGAAGGAATTCAACAAAAATAAAATCAAACATCAATTTATCATGTATTTCGGAGCATCGGAGTCCAAACAAACAAACAGAGGAGGTACGACTGTATCAATCACTGTCGGCCGGTGATAAGGTGATAACGGTTTATTATTTGCTCACGATAAAGTCGTGAATAAGTGGATTATGGTGATTTTGGTGAGCGTCTGTTTACCTACACGTGTACCAGGCACGATGGCGATGGTTCAATGGTGACATGTGTGCATAGGATTATCACGATCGGTCATGATTTATATCTAACGGTTAGTAGGTATTACATTTTATTATTATTATGTTTGCTTTATTTATGGCGTCGTCGTGTGGTCACAATCGTGTTAAATATACTGACTTGAAGTAGGCAAGCACTTGGAAAGTTTCAGATATAGCTATAAAGAATGCGATTGTTTCCTGGGCCCTGGGCGTTATTAAGAGTGGATTGGTCCGGCCAAGAGACAAGCTAGCAATCTTTTCAGTCCCAGCTAACCTAACCTACAACCCAACAGCAGTATTTGGAAATGTACATACTCCGTAAAACATTGGTTCTCACTTAATTTTTATGAAATAGATGAAGAAATTCGTATACAAATTATTATGCTGGCTTCATTATAAGGTTAAAACCACAGCAATTAATTAACTCATTTCTCGTCTAAAACAGATTCGCATTACAATACGAACAGACAACAAGTATGATGAGGGATGTCATTGTCCCGAAATAAGAAAACCAATTAAAGCCAGAGTACTAAACGTCACCTAACCGTTGAATATGGATGGGGCCGGGGCCCACTCGGCCCACTCGGCCCGATGCGATCTGCCCGCAATTATACTACAAAAGAATCAATTACAGCGTGCGCTCGCAAAGCGGAAAGAAAACAATATTGCACTCACAACGCTTAGGCTCTTCACCGTTTCTGTGCCTTACCTTGTGATCCGACAGGGTTAGGCAAGTCTAGAACTGTGCTCTGGCAAAAATACTTAGTCAACTATTTCAGAGCATTATAAGATAGAATAGGATAAACAGCTGCCGTATTATTAGAATCGCTATACCTAAAGCTGGGTATTCAACTAAGTAAACTAAATTCTATAAAATTTGAAATTCAATGAACTTCATTGAGCGAATAGTCGATTATTATTTATTAGATATTTTTAATTTGCACAATGTGCCGTCATTGCTTTCTCCTATTCATTGCTTTTCCCCTTTGGAACATATATGATTGGTTGCTAGGTGAATCATTTTTTTTAAGTTTCTCATTTAATATTTCCACACAACTGCTTTTGCATATTTAACGTTTCATCAAACACTCCATACTTACGAGGTGACGCGACACGACGCAGTGAAATCACAGCTTAAATTTACGCTTACTCACGCATTTCATAACGATATGTTCGCTAAAATCGTTCACACATCAGCGCCTCTGTCGGGTCTAAATCTTTATGATAGCCGCGGAAGTCTCGCGAGTTTGGCCCTCGTCTCTTTGAAGCGCAGATCAAAGCATACGCGCTTCTATTAGCCCTGATTACAGCGGCGCACTCGACGGGGCCCCACCCGCGCGGGGCCCTCGCGCTCATTGTCTCACGCGGCCGCCGCGCGCCGCCGCCGACGGGTTAAGGTAAGATGCGTTGTAGTATCATTGTAAGTTTAATTAGCTTTGATAGCGAACGTTTGACGTCTCTAGCACGCGCTGAGTAGCCGCTAGATACTGCGTGTTGCTGCGTTTGTTTGGAATCTACGCTTTTGTTACAACAGCTTCCTGTTTCATTGTTTCTGTCAAATATATTATAATCATAATCATGATTCATGGGGGTAAATTGATTGATTAGTCAATCATCATTTGTCCAGCTCAGGGTTAGATTTCCGGACTGAAAAAAAACGTTTATGTTGGTTATCTGTACGGAGATGTTCACTTTTGCGAATTTAGGAACAAATCCAGTAGATGGCCATAGTTTTAGCTTTTATTTCTAATTTTGATTAATATTTTTATTATTTCATAATACCATTTCTTGTTTTGTAATTAGGACACCTATGGCCCCTTATTGATAGGATAGGACTGTCGTATGACCACAGATAACATAATACTAAATTAGTTACACATATCGTATGTGTGTAACTGCTTTCAATTTTCTTAATACATAGGGAACTTATTTTAATCAGAATCCCATTAAAACAAAAAGCAACAATCTTGTTTTCTTCCTTACGCAATGCGTTCGTATCTTCATTCGTCTCTGAGAGTTTAACTGCCTCTGGGACCCGCCAAGTGAGCCAGGAGACTGAAACTCGACATTTTGTGGATTATCTACAACGTACCTACCTACTTGTACCTATAACATACTGTTACGTAACAGCGGATGTAGGTACCTATGTCAACTTTTTTAGACTTCCATCTAATCAAAGTAGGTATGATCAAAACGATTTTCTTTTTTCTCCCAATCATCCCTGATATCATAAAAAAGTCCGGTCAGTCTAAACATTCGAGGTTACAATAACTCGCACCGGGCTGAAAATTGGTAAATCCTACCAATTGGCTGTAATTCGCTAAAAACCCGTTGAAGTGACGATTACCATTGAAAAAAAAAACCAGGCATCGGCTTTAAGTACGAGGACTTTTTAGAGTTCGTTTATGATGGTGTTTTGAACAATCCTACCAATTTACAGCCGGGTGCGAATGATTGTAACCTCACTCATAATATTTCAAATTGACCAGAGCATAAAAATTTATGAAATTTATGAAATAGTTGTGAACAAGGAAAGATACATTTTTCATTTCAAAGATTTATGTTTGAACTTAAACATCAACGGCGACGAGATTTTAATTACCTCGCACGTGCCACGTTCCCATCCCTACTGTAATGTAATGTACTACCTACTTGAAACCAATTGAAATAAATGATGATTAATAATATTATTATTATTATAGCCATAGCAGCAAAATAAAGTGTGTAAATTTATATAAAATTATATCTACTGTACCTACGTAGGTAATCCAAAACTTAGGCCAAGCGGTACGTGGCGTCGGTGGTGTAATGGTCAGCATAGTTGCCTTCCAAGCAGTTGATCCGGGTTCGATTCCCGGCCGACGCACACTTTTTGAGGTTTTTATTTCAAAAATAAAGTTAATTTTATATTAAAATGTTGTATCTGTAACACAAAAGATAAATTTCTATAATTCGATTATTTGTACTTATTTTTACTTTCAAATTGTGCTATAAGCTATAATTAAAAAAGTAAGTTATGTTTTTAAAATATTTACATGTTAAATTTATTATCAATCCAATTTAAATTTTCTATTATCCACTTGAACGTCTGTGGATAGCATGGTATCCAAAAAAAATATTGCGTCTTACGTCCTGGATACTATAGTGTCCAGAGCAACAAGTTTAGAAAACTGACATCTAGTTTATAAATGACGTACTACAATGACGTTTGTATTGATTTAGAATGCTTGCTAATGAAATAGAGCAACTTATAACAACTAGATGTCAGTGTAAGAGGTTCGATTGTTGAGAAAAAAAAAATCAAAGTCAGTTGACTTGACGTCTTGTGCGTACTGTGAGCGTAGTGCCAGTGATTATGTCGTAAGTATAGCAGTTTTATTACATCTTTCTTCAATTATTATACATCAAAATGAACTTTGAGACTTACTCTTTACAATTATATTGAATTAATATAGCTTTGAGTGCTAAATTTAGTATAATTTTAACGTCAAAATATTGTTGTCATAGAAAATAATGGTAACTTTTTTTATGCCGAACCTCATTTTCTACCCTGTTTTATGTAAATCAGGATAACAGCACAAGGTTAAATAGAATATTAATACAATCTACGTTCTTAGACCTACATTACAGTATTTTTTTCTATAATTTAGGTATGTTATAGTAGGAGTTACATAGCTTTTTGTAATGAATAGGACGCGCGGCATGCGCGGCGATCACAATCACGAATAGTTGGACGTAAGACAGTAATGTTTAATGCGCGCGCCAGACGTTCAAGTGGTTATAGTGGGATAATAATAAATAGAACATAATTTTAATTCATATGGTCCTAATTAGTTACTTATATATTCAAGAGATGGCGCCACTTGTATCAAAATATCGAAGCGCCGCTGCTGAACTTTATTAAACACGAATCTTTATTACACTGAAGGACTCATAAACTGCATCAAAGTAATAGACGACTTTGAAATAAATATTTTAACCAAGTATGCATACTTTCTATGCAGATTTAAATTGAAACCTCTAGATTGGTTCGTGAACTTTAAAACAGCGTAGGGTCATATCTTTAATTTTAAGTTTATGTACTGGAAAGGACCTTAAGACTTTTTTTGAAGAAAAACAGAAATTTAAGAAAAATTGGTTTAATTAAAAAATTGGTTTTAACAATAGACACAAACTTTATGCAAGGGTTTATTTGTGTTTTAATAAGGTGTATTACCCCCACGTGCCCTTATTACGGATTCTAATCGGTTCCGCATAGATTTTATAAGGGTTTTTAAAAGATCTTGCGGAATATTGTCCCATTCTTCTGAAAGTGCTGTTCTTAGTGCTACCACTGTCGTGGGCGAAGGGTTTCTCGCATATACAGCTCTTTTTAAATTGTCCCAAACATGCTCGATGGGATTAAGATCCGGGCTGCGTGCTGGCCAATTCATTGTACGTATCCCAACCTCTTCGCAATAATGTTGAACTTGTGCAGCTGCATGCGGCCGGGCATTATCCTGCATTAAAGTAAAATTTTCGCCTATGAATCCCATGTAAGGCACCACGTGATCTTCTAATATCTCTGTTATGTAGCGATGTGCTGTCAAACCCCCTCTATTACCGTTTTGACGGACCATGTCTATGAACACAAGTTCTGTTCGCCCGTTCATCGATATGCCACCCCAGACCATACATGAACCGCCTCCAAAAGGAACACGCTCCTCAATGCAACTTTGAGCATATCGCTCCCCACGTCGACGATAGACTCTTCTGCGACCATCTGCACCATATAAACATGTCCTACACTCGTCCGTGAACAATACAGAGGCCCACTGCTCTTCTGTCCAATTCAGGTGATGACGCGCAAATCTTAAGCGAGCTTGTCTGTGAGCTGTAGACAACTTTGGACCATTTGCTGGTCTAAAAGGGGTGATATCCGCTTCCTTTAACCTTCTTCTTATTGTTCGTGCACACACGTTTACTCCACGCACTTCATTAAGCTCGGTTTTGATGTTAACTGACGTGAGGAAACGATTTCGCAGGGAAGTTATAACAATAAATCGGTCATCACGACCTGTGGTTGCTCGAGTTCTGCCTGTACCACGTCTCCTCCTGTAAGAACCTGTCTCTACAAACCTTCTGTATATTCTAGAAACCGTAGACTGGTTTAAATTTAAATTTCTACCAATCGTTCGTTGATCCAAGCCCTCCCGCACCAATGCTACAATTTGTGCCGCTTGTTCGGACGAAGTATCCATATTATGGTTCAAAAACTCTCGATGTGTTAAAAAACTAACCCAACAATTATGCTGGTAACAATAATTCAATTGACAAAACAAAAAAAATCAATGAGAATCAATTTAAAACTTTGCTATAAATACAACGCAAATCTGATACTACAAGTAAATTTTCTTTTCCCGGCTATATTCATTTGTTTTACTGCAGTTCTATTTTTAAATTTAATTTTTTTTTTAAGATTGAGAGCCAGTCTTTCCATATTTATATAATTTAATCTAAAAAGTTTGCATACTTATTATAAAAAATCCTTTTAGAGTAAACCTGAACTTTGATGCAGTTTATGAGTCCGTCACTGTAGTAGACTATTTGAAAATATGATACATAATAATTGTTACATGGCAAAGATATGTAGTAATATTTAAGACAAATAAGTTAAACTCTTATGACTAAGTTATATCCGCCCGGTACAGACGAACACGACTGCAATTAGAAATAAATTGTGCGCATCGTGTTTGTTCCTAATGCCGGAAATTGTCTTCTGTCAATATGGGGCTGACTGTACAAGCACTTGCGGGAATACCAAGCACGCGATCTTCACAAATAGCTCTTATATCATAAGAATAAGGTTGATTTTCGCAGCTAAAACTGTAGATAATATTTTGTAGAAGTTTTCGTGAGTAATTGTGTATGATTGTCTTGCTGCCGAGGGGTAGCAGCTTCGAACTAAATAATATTGGTATCTACGTTTAATATGTGGAAAGTAATAAAGGGAACGACTTGCTCCTGTCGATTCCCGTTAGATATGAGGGTGTTTTTCGTGATTATAAGGTAATTTGTTGTTTATCTTATCATATATGAATATCGATATATGAGTCACGTTTCCATATGTTAGATTGTAATGTAATTGCTGTATTTAATGGATAGTAATTGTTGTTATTTTTACGCTGCTAAGGTATCAAATAAGTAGACAACCAACTTGGTGAGTGACTATAGAGTCCTATATAGGTACGTTTGCTTGCTATACAAAACAGAGGAGGCCGGACTCGTGCTTCACCTAGGGTCTCCACCTGGGTGAAGCACGGGGACTTGCAAGTTCCCGTGCTCCAACTGAGACGTTATTGTACAGTTAACCATTATGTTACGTAGGTATACCTTACAACACAGTATTTTGATGAAATTTGGAGCAGAGATACATAGAGACTAGACCCTGGGAAAGAACAAGCTGAGGATTTTCGGATGGGTTGTGTGGGATAAACATATTGTACTACTTTTGGTAGTATGAATTTTCACAATGCGAAGCGACAACAGTTGCCAGTGCAGTTCGAATACAGTAACCAAACTAAAACTACCCCATTTCTCTATGCGACCAAATTCAGTATAACTCCCCTAACTGGGAATGAATTGGCAGTTTTTTAAAACAAACATTTTGAAGTCCATAATTTATAATAATTCGAGCCCAGCATTTTTTTAACATCAAAAGAATATTATTTCTAAGTACAGTCTGACAGTGAGATCAATTTGCGATTTGAAATATTTAAAAAATATAAAATTACATTTGAAATATGTAATAAAATAATAGGTAGGTATATTGTACCCACAACAGGTACAAACCTAATTAATATAGAAAACGAAAAAAAAAACAATAATTATCTTCTTTTTCAGAGCACCTGTACCTTACCTATCTGAGAAGTGAACCGTTAAAACGTTGGACGCGAGTGTACCATTTTTTAAGTTTTATATATTTTTCCGATAGTCACCGAAAGCCGGTAAATCGTGGACTAAAACTTAAACTTTTTCAGCCTACCTAGCTATCAAATTACTATATTTTTCGAACCGTATCCGAGGCATAGTGTTGCCACACGCCAAATGTAAACTTTCGCTACTTTTTGCGCCATACTTAATTTATGTCTCATTCATGACTGATCTTATGAAACTGCAGAGACTTACGGAAAATGAAGATGTAAGTACTTAGGCTATAAAATGTTGCAAGTTAAAAAAAGCTAGCAAATGAAGGTTTAGTATTGTCCTTTACCCCTCTAGGTATGCTCAATCAATTGCTTGTGTTAGGAATGTCCACGTCGCTCGTTAATGGTAGGTACTCATCAGAATTCAAATCAACCTAAGTTTAGGGAAAAAATTTCGTTGGCCACACTGAAGTGAAGGCCAGGTTCTCCCTGAAGGACTAATTGGCACTCCAGCTCACTCGTTCATTCTTCACTGAGCATTGTCGGGTGCGACCGGTGTTTGCTGACGAATATTCCCATGTTTTTGTTGCGGACTGTACCTACGCTTGTAGTATGGCCGCTGCCGCTGAGCGTTTGATGAGGGGTTATGGTGTATGAAGTGTGAAATAATGGAATTAGAGAGAAATGACGGTGGTGAGAATAGAATTGGATTCGACGGTTGCTGCATATTTAAACATGCTATAATATATCTATCATATCAAGGAATCGCTCAGTGGTAGTTACCATATTAATCGACTATAAAGATTTTTTAAAACAGAATACGTCAATATTACTTCACCTCGTCTCATGATAAGCTGAAGCCAAGAGGGGAATATTTCCGCGCCTAACGGCAGAATGTGCTGCTCCAAAACAATTTTACAACACCTGTAATGTAACCAAGCTCTATGGAAATAAAATTTGATTTGATTTGATTTGATTACGGATACCAACAATGTTGATGTCTCATGCTGATGACACCATCAGTGTTTTTTACAAGCAAGTAAGAAGAGAGAAGTAAAGAATTCCAAGGCTCCATAGCGCGGTGCTTTTTGATGAAATCGTTTGCACCGTATGAGAGTGAAATCTAAGCCCTGCGCCTTGTTCTGTATAGGAAAGAAGAGGGTAGGACTAATTAGAACAGCTATATTAAGTTAAACATAAAAAAACTATTTCAGTAAAATTTTTAGTAGAAAGATTTTCGAATATAAATCGTTCTTGATACGTAAATACGTTCTACTGTTCTACTGTCGTGCAAATAGTAATTAAGCTGAGATTCACTAGTTGAGTACTAATACAACTTTATACCAGGCGCGCATAACCCTTAACAGCTATCCTTAAAGACGTTCATTTGCGGGCGTCTCGAGACGATTGCGATGTCAAACAAAGATAGCATAAATGCGGTGAAAGCATGTGGGTCGCGCCCGCGGCGCCCGCCCGCTGCCGGATTCTGATGTCTTGGTAGTATTTAGATATGAGATGGGATTCGGTTGCTATGTGGGGATTGTTATTATCATATTGGAGATATAGGAAGGCTTCGTTTGTTTTATGAAGTGGAAATATATTGACAGTTTGTTTCAATAGCCAGAAATGGAATGTGGATTGAATACGAAACTGTCTTTCATATCTATGTCAAAGTGAAGACAAAAGTAAAGTTATGGCTTTCGTACAGAATGGAATAGATTTATCAATGTGATTGACATACGTTAACGACTTTCATAAATGTGTCAACCCCGCATATTCGTCATTCTACTGTACAATACGCCGGCGAATGAATTACCATTTGTCTAAGAGGGCTGTACACCAGAGCAGGGACCCGAGAGTCTATCTACTACGGCCCGTACGAAGTAACACTCGGGAAGGTCCAGAAATGAAAAGGGTCAATCAATTTAAATGCATGATAGTTAAGCCATTTTTTTCACGGTCCAGAATACTCCTTAAGACGGCATACGCAGAGAGGCTCGCGCCGCTAATCTCTAGACGTAAACACGACGTCTGTCCGACCGCTGCTGTTTATTTACCTCCGTTGAACCTGCGCAGAGGAGCTGAATAACTTTTATATCCCTTTCTGATTCCTTCGCTTGCAGTTCTTGTACAGTTTCATGCAGGAGATATTGTGTGAAATAAGGGCAATCGAGGTAGTTTTGTCTTTTGGGAAATGTTGGTAATAATTTGAAATTTCTTTAGTGGATTTTAAATTGTTGTGTGGATAGGTTTTGATAGATAACTATTGTTGAATAAGGCGTAAGATTTGCGAAGTAAGAGAAATCATTATACTTCTAATTGGCCTAAGCTTTTCAACATTGGAATCTCTCGTGATATTGCGTTGCACATTTTCCTAATATTTTTCATGTGTTGTTGTTAAGATCAGTTGTGTAAGAGGCCTTTATGTCCGACAGTGGATGGCTAATTGATTGACTGATTGATATACTTCTAATACAAGCAATTATTAGTACTGAGTACAAGGAGTAATCTGTGGCCATCTTAATAGTAGTCGTGTATTAAAAAAATATTACTAGTAGATACCTATATATGTAGTAGTAATTTCTGAGGATAGGCAGATCTCATTTTGTATTAGATAGAGTATTGCAAGTACTGGGCACACAAACTGCCCGACGGAGGGTCGCGCCTCGACCGGTGGGGACCTGAAAATATTTGGTGTCATGCTAAAATGAAGAAAGTTATTGGTTTTTTAGTAGTACTTAGCAGGTAACACAGTCTAACGAAGTTCCATAGTGATTTCTTAGGGTAAACAGTTATAGCTCCATTTCCCCAGCTATATTTTCTCAATTCTATGTAATAGCGTGCAAGCCGATAACACTACACACGTTTCTAAACTCCGTGTTACTACTAAGCATTTCTTAATACCTTGCACGAACCGGGTATCAAACCCGACTACACGCACGCATACATACTTGTGTACAAAATTCCAGACCTTAGCCAGGCACATTTTCTGATGTAAATTGCCTGTTGATGTGGCAAAGTCAACAGCACCTTTAGACAAGTGGCAACTCGCTGAACCATACATTTGTCATTCTATTTCACGATACGCTGACCAACAAATTGCCACTTGTCTAGGGGCCAGTACGGACACAATAATCATTGCTTTTAAAGAACTTTGTTTCTTGTTTGAAGTTCTATTAAAGAGGCCTAGAGAAAACCCTTTCATTTACATTGTTTATGTTATATTATAACTGAGTTAATTCATTTAAGAGTCTGTTTTTTTATCTAATTAACTGCTCTAGAAGTTCTATGAAATCTTGTGAATGTTTATGAACATGTTTGGATTTTTGTTCTTCAGTAGATATTTAGAGTTCGAAAAACATTGGAAAAAATGAAATGCTCAAGTGAGACTCGAACTCACGACCTTTCCCTTACAGGGGGACTTCCCTGCCAACTGAGCTATTGAGCACCATGATTTTTCCAATGTTTTTCGAACTTAAAAGTTAGCTCAAGTGAGACTCGAACTCACGACCTTTCCCTTACAGGGGGACTGCCCTGCCAACTGAGCTATTGAGCACCATGATTTTTCCAATGTTTTTCGAACTTAAAAGTTAGCATAATAAATGCTTTAAAAAAAATTCATTCAGGTATTTAGAGTTTTGTTAATAGTGCCATTTACCATGTTCATTATTTTTATTCGGTGACCGATAGGTATTTCGGCGCTGTTTCAAGCGCCCTGATCACGGTGTACTGATAATGAACATGGTAAATATCCCGGTGAGTGTTAAACTATTAATGTTAATGAACATGTCAATCTCAAATCATACATAGAGTTTTGTTGATAGCATTTGTAAATTTATGTCACCAATCGTGCCTACAGCATCATCATCCACATAAAGACGTTAGTCCTGATTGCATCCGAGGCCACGGTGCCCTCGGAGCTCAGGGTCCGCCTTCCGGCTCTTCCTCCTCCACTTCGCACGATCTTGGGCGTCCAAGGTAGTGAGACCGTTTTCACGCATGTCACCCTCCACGACGCCAAGCCAGCACTTCTTGGGCCTACCCCTTCTACCTGGACCGGGTGGGGGCGCCATTGCCAGGCATTTGTTGCCCACGTAGCTGGGCGGTTGCCGCAAGACGTAGCCGCACCAGCGGAGGCGGCTCTCTTGCATTTTATCTGCGATGTCACGGACATGAAGGCTGCCGCGGATGCGTGAGTTCCTCACGCGATCTTTACGCGTGACTCCACACATCCACCGCAGCATTTTCATCTCCGTGACACGCAGCATCTGCTTGTGCCGCTCCAACAGCGGCCACGCCTCACAGCCGTGTAAGAGGACAGGTCTAATGATCGTTTTATAGACCTGCCCCTTCAGCCTGACTGGCATTTTGGAGTCGCAAGTGACGCCAGTCATTTCCCGCCACTTAGCCCACGCGGCGGCAATACGTGCCTTGACGTCGTAGTCGATGTCACCAGAAGCGTGAAGTACAGACCCCAGGTACTTAACCTGATCCGTGCGCTCGACCAAGTCATCGCCTATGCGAACGGGTGTGGGATCTGTTGAGTTTAACGCCAAGTACTCTGTCTTCGCCACATTTAGCTTCAGACCGCCGTTCTCAAGCGCCTCCTTCCCCACTTTCACACGTCGCACCAATCTGTTCCTGTCTGCGTCCATCAGCGCAATGTCATCAGCATACATAAGCAACCATGGAGGCTGCTCATGTGAGTCTCTGATACTGTCCGACAAAACGTCTAACACTAGGCTGAACAGGTAGGGACTGAGTACGGATCCTTGGTGTACCCCGACGGTGATGGGGAAGGTTTTCGTGTCGCCAACAGCGGTCCGAACCACGGAAATCGTGCCTACAGCAGTCTAATTTAAAAGCTGTGGTTATTTGCGCGTCCCGCTGATCCCGGGGACTCCGCGAGACGCCGCGCTGACACTCATTAAACAACGCGCAAAAACAAAAAAACGAACAGACAGCGTGACAGGGCACAGAGGTTACACATTGCCTGAGAATTTCCTGAGAGAGGGATATTACGCGAAGGGAGGCTCAGAGGGCGCCACTGACACACACTGAGTGAACAAACTTTGTCTTGTCACTCGATATTGCAAAGACTTGACATTGAATTAAAGAACCCCCGTCACAAAAATCACTTCCAAAAAGTTTAAAATAAATGGAGTTTGCCTTTTAACTTTAACGGTTGCCATGTCGGGGGACCCTAATTGGTTAAGCACTCCGTTATATTATCGGAACAATTCAAGGTCCCCCGACATGGCAACAGTTAAAGTTAAAAGGCAAACTCCATTTATTTTAAACTTTTTGGAAGTGATTTTTGTGACGGGGGTTCTTTAAATTTTTAATTTAATTTTTATTTTATGCTTTTTAAAGTGATCTACTAGTCAAGCTCTTTCATTTGATACCCATATTGAGGGAGTTATGAAGAAATTCGTATTCCGATATGTTGTGGTGGCGGCCATCTTGGACCGATTTTTTCCAAACATAGCTAAGAACACTCCCGACTAATATACCTTTCAAACAAAAAAAACTACATCCAAGTCGGTTCATCCGTTTGGGTGCTACGATGCCACAGACAGACACACACACACACACACACACACACACACACACACACACACAGACACGTTAAACTTATAACACCCCGTCGTTTTTGCGTCGGGGGTTAAAAACACTTGACATTGAAAAATGGCAAAGATTTTCGATTTGAACGACCTGTTAAAAATTGTTTTGTTCTACCTACTTTGTTCTTTTTTTTAGACACGTTATCAAGAAATTCTGTCGGTAAAGTTCTTTTACAATGTCTGTTATATTATTTTAATTTTTTTGAGTACTTCAGGTTGGTTTCACTTAGTTGGATGAAAAATTGTATGAGTGCTCCGAGTGTCAGAGAAAGTTCTTTTTTATAAAGGATACGTCAATTTGACTTCACCTCGCCTGATGGTAAGCTAAAGGCAAAGTCTCGGAAAGAGGGTCCATGTACCATGTTAACAGTGGTGGCACTCAGCTTGACGGTCTCATCAGATGCCTTTTCACGCCCCGCTTAAAGGACCCGGGACTGTAGGACGAAGGAAACAAGTGAGCTGGCAGGGAGTTCCAGGTCTTAATGGTGCGGCATAGGAATGAGTCACTGGAACGCTTGGTTCTAGCAGTAATATTCTGCATCGTATACGGATGGCATCTTAGCCCCGCACGTATTGTTCTGTGAAGGAAAGGAGAGGGTGGGACTAATTGGAAGAGCTCATCAGAACATTCACCATGTTACAGACGGTAGAATACTGCCAAAGACGCAACATCTCTACGCATCTGCAAAGGCTCGAGGGTGTTCGTGACCTCAGGAAGTTCGCGAATAGCATCCTCGCAGGAATACCGTCTTTACCACTCTAGTGACGCACAATGTGTCTTCATATACACATTGTATTTGAAGATTTCAAATTTATACGAATATTTAAGTTAAACCTATCTATTTACATACTTACTGTAAAGGAAGGAAATCAATATTAATGTACAAATATCTGGTCTGAAATTTTCATCAGATTGAATGGGTAATTTGTTTCCATTGAACTTACAAAGCATCAGAACTATTTAGTTAACAAAAGTACTTTTTGATATAACATCTGATAGCTTTGGTGGATTATGAAGAAATAGAATAAAAAAATTAAGAAGTTTAAAACACTGGTGGAGTAACATCTGAGCCGCGTCGCGCGCGTCCACCGATTCGCCCCAACTACTTGAAGTCGTCCCCCTGTTCACCCCACTAAAAAGCCATTACCGCGCCTTTGAGCTCGCCGCGCTCCTTTGATTGCGCCGCTTCGACTAGCCACTTATAACTATTGCTGCTGAGCTGGGCCTGTGCATGCCGGCTGCCGGCTTCACGACAAACGTTAACGGATATGCGGATTGTAAGTAGTGATGTTTGGATTGGCCTCATTTTTTTATATATCCCTGAAAGGGTGGGAAGGAATTGTACAGTCAGCGTCATAAATATCTGGACGAGGAAGTCTTAAAATCATCTATATATAGATCTAATGTGCTTGTAAACAAGTACCTAACCCATGTTACCTAATATTATTGCTTACAGCATCAAGGCGGTGATCTTTGGTGCTGCGAGCGTTCACGTAGGGAAATGAGGAAAAAGGCATGAGTATAATGAAAGTGTTACATACTATATGTAATTAATAGCTGAATAGTCTAAAGTTTGGGTGTTACAATTACCTAAAATATGTACTATTGCTCAGCCGCAAATCTAAATATATATAACTCAAATGTGACTGACTGACTGACATAGTGATCTATCAACGCACAGCCCAAACCACTGGATGGATCGGGCTGAAATTTGGCATGCAGTAGATGTTATGACGTAGGCATTCGCTAGGATTTTGATTAATTCTACCCCTTCTCTTCTTTTTAGGGGATAAAATAGGGGATGAAAGTTTGTATGAAACTTTGTCAATTTTAGACCGATCGGGCTGAGACTTTGCATGCATAAAGCTACTATGACGTAGGCATCCCCTAAAAAAGGATTTTAAGATGCCGGCTAAGAGATCGAAGTACACGCGGACGAAGTCGCGGGTACAGCTAGTTAGTAAAATAAAAGTAGGTACATTGTTATTCTTAAGACATTTTCATCCAGGCTGTTCTGTTAATTAGTTTTATGCAACATATTTTTTTAACGTGTTTGATCCAGTCACTAAACCCACAAGCACACCAAAGGTACAGCAGTAGCACTATAACTACCTTCTGGGCATATTCAACCATAAGTTCCCAACAAAAGGCTCAGATCCTTTACAGCGCAGAGATCACAAGTTATTACCATATAAACCTTATTTCATGTCTGCAAGAGGCGTAGGCCGCGCAGGCAAAAGAATCCATTCTTCGAACACTCCACACATCGTCGAGTGGTGCACGGCGATAATTAGCCCGAGGCTTTGATATGACATCATGTAATACGTCACACGTACTGCCATCCTGTTGTGGGAATTAGCTCTTGCGCATGAAACCTACTCAGCTTGTGATACTGACGATGACGAGTTTCCCACTGAAAATAGAAGAGGTTTCTCTTTTGAAGCTTCGTGGAGGGATTGGAACAAAACCACTTTTTGTGATGTTCGCGTTAACTTCAGACATGCGTGGAGTGATGTTTTGAATGTATTGCTTTAGTTATTCTATATTTACTTTTGCAAATTTCGTTCCGCATATTCACCTTCTCACGTGATATTGGTATCAAAAGTAGCCTATTGTAATCGAATACATAGGGCAAAATAAATCTTCTCGGGTGGGACTCGAACCCGCAGTCTTTCCCTTACAGGGGGAATGCCTTGACCAATTCGGCTACCGAGACACGCCCGATGTGATTAAAATTTCCCTTCTATTTATCCGTTATTTTTCCCTATGTATTCGATTTGTATAGTTAGCATACTTAATGCTGTAAAATTCATTCTAGCCTATATTACTTCTGAATAACATAGCTTAGACGATTGGTAATTGGCTCAATAGTTTCAGATTTTATCTATTACAATAATAAAAATCATTCCTCTTTATTTTTAAGTAGACTTCGCTGACGTTATTTTATTTGTAGTTATGGCTGATGTAAAAATAATAAACCGTGGAGATCTCTATTACATTCTTGGTAAAATAAGAAAATGAAATCGCTCCATTGTTTCTTCTAAGGATTTGACCAAATATTCGGCTTTGACACGTGGATCGTATTTTTTTTTGTAAAATATTGCCAGTGACGTGGCATTAGATAGGCACACATGGACTTCTCATGATAAGCATTACGTTTGATAGGAGTAGGTAGTAGTATACCTCCCATATGTCCTATGTCTGGTATACCAATCATACACCTCCTTCATGCCTTCATGAAGGAGGTGTATGATGATAAATATGATGCTTATTCTACTAGTTTAAACCGAAACACATAAATAAATATACATAAATTTGTCGTTTTGCGTAGTGGTCCTATTGCGTTTGGTCCACCTGAGTATTGGTCTTTTTAAGTATTGGTCTATTTGAGTAATGGTCCTTTTGCGTATCAGTAGGATGGTCCTTACGCGCCAAAAGGGAAATTTTACATAAAAATGCGTACATTAGCGTATGTAAAAATGTATATCACAAATCCACAACCAAAACACACAAACTTCGTTGAAGATTTAAAACATCAAATGCCTTTGCCGTCCTCTGATCTCAAACTTTCTTGCCCGATGGTTCGGAAACATGCACAGTGACGTGTACACTCGTGACGTCATTCCTTCTGTAAATATTGCTCCTTTATACATAATTCACTGGGTAGTCCTTTATACATAATGTACTCCGTTATTTAGTGGTTAGGTTTATTATGGAGTTATAAACTATTGTGAATTGTTTACTTAATCAGGGTTATGCGAGATATTTGCCTGTTTTTGCTTCTGAAGGTAAGCAATGAAATAGATATATGAACGCAAAAAATATTCGCTGTATTGTTCAGTGTGGTAAGGATAAGTGAGATTTTTATCATGATAAATGTTAATACAATTTTGGTAATTGTTTCGATAGCAATTACAAAAATTGTATTGGGAGGAAATATAACTGTCTCTTCTGAGGTGTGATCCAAAGAAGGTGGCCGAATTATGGGTGTTAATTAGGCGCATATCCATCTCAAGTTTCCAGCGTTCATACGCGACTGAGGTGAACCGGCTACTTGCTTGCTACCATTGAGCTGATTTCACCAATGATTGGAACTGAGATCTATCACAGCATTAGGCGCCGAGGCATCCAAAGCTTGCACCTTTCCGCCCGAGGACAGCATTCCTTTTCTTTCCCTTGGCTTTTACGGGAGCGATTGCCACCTGACCTCTCAATCCCGATAAAAGAGCCTGCGGGAGATAGCCTGAACGATACTTTATAGGTATCATTAATCTAAATATTTATAGTTTTTTTTTATTGAGAGTCTTTGACGCTTATAAATCGCCCTCAGTACTAGTGTTACAATAAAAAAAATGTTATTATAAAAGTTGAATACTGAATTACCACATTATTGACGAAATTTTCAGAACAATAACTCTGAATACCCCGATATACATAAACTCCCTTCAAAAATTACACTGTAAGTACCTCTAAAAAGAATAGAGCCTCATATTCATAGTTATAAACACTCACAGCGGTACCAGGAGCACATGAAACGAAGATGGTGGCACACTAGCGTGTACCGAGTGTCGATCCAACGCGCGCTCATCACGGATTCCCTTTACCAAGCCCCCCCTCCTCGCCCCCCTGCCCGCGCACCCACCTGCGACTCTCAAAAGGAATCTTTTGCGATTTGAAACTAAAAAGTACTTGAGTGGGGTTCGTATGACATGTGTCCCGATTGGTAGATACGATCTTTCAATTAGCGAATGTTTATCTAGTTTGTTTGTTTCAGTACTGAAAATACGAGTATAATCCTTCTCCGTGAATATGTATTTTTTGTCAATCGTCTTACTTAAACATAATATGATAAGTGGGTCCTTACATCATCCTTAGGTCTAAGCTCCAAACCTAACCCCGGTAAAGGTTCGCCCTGCATCGAGGATGGTGGATGATGTCGAGTTAGTGATTCTTTTAGGGGTGATGGTATACGTTTTTATAATAAATTTCCTGAACCAGTCCTTGGTATGCCTGACAATAAATTTAAAACCTTTGTGAAGACCACCTTATGTAAAAAAGCATACTATAGGACAGATGATTACCTTAAAGACAAAAATGTCTGGCTTGAGCATGGTGCAGGCCCCTCCTAAATGTTTAAATAGGAACGCGAACTTCTTTATTCTTTATTTTTGTTAACTTAGGTTAATTATTTTATTATAAGTTCTTTTTATATACTTTAATTATCTTGACACGAGACATATGTACATTCGTCCATATTTAGTCTTAAGAACTTACTTTTTTGTAAATTGACGTCCATAAAATGCTACAGTGGAGTTTGTTGCGCCGTTTCTTCTCCACTGGTGCCTAGGAAGCGGTGGTAAACTTAGTTTTAAGCAGAATTTGACGTCAAAAAGCTGTAGTAGTGCTACACAATTTTGAATAAATACCTTGAGTTTGAGTTTGAGTTTGACGATAAAGTAGCTTACCCGTTGGGTATCTAGTGAGATGGGAAAAAACAATTGAAGTCACGACACTGTTACCGTCACCACTATGACACCTGTGCCTGTGCCTGTGTTATATACAGTATGAACAAAAACATTGAACGAGTTTTCACTTCTGTCGGAGCACGCGGACTGTCACTGTACTGTTCCTATTTCTTTAATTATACTATTTTGATCAAATAAAAATGAAACCAGCTATATTCATGTAGGATAATAAAGATCACAATTAGATTATTGACCCTAGATTTTTACAGAGATATTTGTAAGGTAACTCGTAAAGCCTGCGAGAAAACAGCTCAGCAATAAAATATGACGATCACTCTTTTCAGAACTAGTAAGTACCACAAATAGGAATGAAAATAAGATGAACAAAATATAATGGTTATGATACCCGCGGTCAGTGTACTCGTAAATAAAAATGAATGTTATTATATTCACAATTAAAGGCAATCGAAGTCGCGTCCTCTGAAGCTTCTTCAATAAATACTATACGTATCCTAAAGTTATCAACTAAAAAAGAAAATATATTATCACCTTAGGGAATTTTCAATAAAACATCTCAAAGTTATAGCATAACATCTTCAAGATCGATTCTTTAGTGAACCTGAAGTTCCTTTTGGCCTCACATGCACCCCAATATTGCCTTCCCTTGAGACTTGACCTCTCTCTCACACCCACTCATATTGTTATCCCCATCCCTTTCAGTGCAAACGTCATTGCGTGGCGCATTGTCTGCAAATAAAATGTAAATTCAATTGTAACCTAAACATAGTAGCGCTAAGGTTCAAATTGGATCGAGTTTCAGAGGCAAAAAGGAAATTGGCATTTACAACGACAGTGGAAAAGCCACTTTTCCGCGGCAAATTTTGAAAATGGAATTCGAATGTGTAGTCCTGCCAAGTTAGGTTTGCTGGCGGTTGAGATATTTTTGTTCTTGCATTGTTCAGTTTTTGAATTTGACAAGTGAAATATAATTTGGTCGCTTTGTGCGTTCGGAACACGCCGGCCGGCCGCATTCGTTGACATGTACCGGCACGCGAACGTTTTTGTTCCTTTTTCAGTGTTTTAAAATTTGATTTTAGTTTGGAATGTGACGTTCGAATTTTAAATTGTGATGTACGTAGTAAAGTGTGCCAGTGTCAAAGAGTATGTAGCGTAGGTTTGTAGGTAAACATATCGTGGTTGTGACCAGTCGGTGGCCTGTTTTTGTATACGAATAAAATTAGTAATAAAGTTAGATAATAATTAATATTCTACAATTATTTAGATATTAATCAAGGGTTTTAATAATTTATAATATAAGGTATACTTCTAACTGTGTGCTTCCTGTCTTTAAGCTTTGGACTAACTACACAAGGTAAGAAAATTATTGTAATATTTTTTTTATTCTAAGTGTAATATTACTTGTTCTAATACAGCGCAGACTAGAAAAGTAATCAAGTTACTTAACGAGAAAGTCTGCAAGTGGTGCAACGGTTGCGTGGGTCGTTGACCTGGGTTGCCATGACAACGGTTGCCACCATGTGCGCTGAGGCTACGAGCACTACGTAGCTACGGCTGATTGCTACGATTGTCTACGGAATTGTATACACATTGTTTTGCATAGTCGGTTTTTAAATCATAATTTACGAGTTGAGTCTGTTACTTGATACGATATCTAATCTCGATCTTTAGACATAATTTAAGAATGAAAGTAAACATGCATATACCTACTCAAGCCTGGAAATCCCCAAAGGAGAAGGCAGAGGCATAGTTTAGCTACGCTATCACATTAAATGATAATACCTGTAATAATAGGGTATAAATAAATAAAATAAATTTATAAAAAAATATTTTTCGGCTCTATTATGATTACTTACCTTCAGTACTGTCAACCAGGTATCTACTTTTTCTGAGTGTGTAAGTAGGTACGTTTACCTTTACTATCTGATGGAGAATACCTCTATTATATACCCGCAGAAAGAGACTAGCGAACCCGTAGGAAAATAATTATAAAATTGAATTAATATTTTAAATTTGACGGGGGTCACAAAAAACATAAACGCCAAAAAGTTGAAAATAAATTGGGTTTGCCCTTTACCTTTAATTTAATTAAATGTTTAATTTAGTTTTTATTTTATACTTTTTAAATTTATCTACTAGTCAAGCCCTTTCATTTGATACCCATATTGAGGGACTTGCGAAATTTTTATGTGCTCCGCCATTTTGTAGCGACGGCCATTTTGGACCAATTTTTTTCAAACACAGCTAAGAACACTCCCGACTAATATACCTTTCAAAGAAAAAACTAAATCCAAATCGGTTCATCCGTTTAGGAGTTACGATGCCACAGACACACAGTCAAATACATGCACACAAAATTTATAACACCCCGTCGCTTTTGCGTCGGGGTTTAAAAGTAGAAGAAGCGAAAAATGTATGCTAGGACCCTAGTAAGAGATAACGTGGTCTTTGACCTTTTGTCCTCGGAACATTACAAAATTAAATATTGTATAAATTAAGCTACTGATTTATTATTCTGAGCATCATCATTTTCCGAGCGCGACAGTACACACAATGAAATCAATATACCTACACTTAACAGTATCAAAACAATATAATCGAAGATAGTAATTATTACGCGATATTGAACAAAGTAAACAGTAAAGCAATTTACTTGTGTACTTATCTGTACCCTCATTGTACAGTCAGGTACGAAAACCTTCGTCAGTTTACAAAGTAAATAAGCTCAATCAAACCAAAATACTAAATATACAAGTACATATAAAATTATACATAATTGACATGATAAAAAATTGGTTAAAATGCATTTCAAAAGATGTTATAAATGTGAAAAAAAACTTTGTCGTCTGTCTGTTCCGATTTCATGCCCAAAACAACTGAACCGAAATTGATGAAAAATTCATCAATTTCAGTTATTCGGTACCGAGATAGAATTTGTGAAAGGAGAGCGTATCTCCTCCAGCCCAACTAGAAAAAATATGTCGTGTAGTAGTCGCGGCAACGCAAATTATTCAGCATTTTGGCTCCTAATAGAAGTCGTATAAACGTAATGAAAACGTTTATACAACGCGATTTGGGCCCATTTTATTCAGCAATTCAGTCACATAGACATCGTATTAAGGTAACTTTTTCAGTTACATCGTCACGTAATTGTCGCCGGAGTGACTGTTACAAGCTTAAGTTGCGCTATAACTGTAACTTATATGACTTTTATGTTACGTTTGTTTGTTAAATTAAGCAAGTGCGTCGTGTTGTGTTTTAAAAATTATAAAAAATTATAAGTACAATTTATTTAGCAGACATGTTAATTTGTAGGTTGCACCAAATGTATTTATTTATTTTATTTATTTATTTATTTAAGATTTATGCACACACAAAACAAACATAATGTAGGTTCGTAAACTCACGCATAGGTTTGCAAAGTATTGCGAAGGTAAGTTTTCTGATGAAATATACTAGGTTTTATCATAAATATTTAACGCCCCCCTTTAATTCTTAGTAATATGAATATAATAAATATTTTCTATATCAATATTCATTTGTACACCATTTTTACTGCTAACAGGTGGTATAATAGCTTCTTATACAGAAAATTAGCAGTATAAGCGCCATGATACCACGAATACAAACTCTAAAGACCTGATACTCTAATTTATCCCAAAAAGTATTTTTTGACATATCAAATTCGTGATACCACGCTGATTATATTTTAGGGTTCCTTAGACCTTCCTAAAAAGTTTTCTAAAAAAGATCTTTTGTTTATTTATTTATTCAATCAACCACTTATTGTACACAAGAAAACTAAGACAAGTGATAAGTGAGCAGCGCAAGCAATTATACGACACTTGGCACTAGGCTTGTAATAGTCGTATGAATGCAACTTATACAACATAATAGCAGTATAAAAGCAACGATGTAGCTTAAACTCGACTGTGTCACAAGAAAGCTATATAATGTGCTTTTACTCGAAGAAATAGTAACATAAGCGTCGTATACTAGCGACTTATACAGCAAATCTTATACGACACTTTAGTCATATAAGCATGCAGAGTAAACGTTTACTCAGCATCATTATGTGACCGAAATGCTGAATAACTAAAATGCTATATAAGATGCTTTTATACGACACGTGCTGAATAATTCACACTTACTCGACTTTTATATCACCGAAAAGCTGAATAAACTCAACCTTATTAGACTAATTTGCTTGTTGGGAGGTAGCATGAGAGCTGCTGGGGATGAAAGGAAATATGTCCAAAATAAATTGAACTAGCTATGAAGTACGGGGGTGTAATGGTGTGCATTTTAAAGGTGAAAAATTGTGTTCCTGGATTCGCGGCGAAACTAAACCTCTATAGCTTAAAAATTAAATTCCTAATTTGTAGGTAATATTAAGGTCTATACCTCGAGCCAAATGGTTTTTGAATAAAGGATGTTGACCGAATTGACCTTGCGACTAGTTTGAACTGGTTACTTAGGGGTTGTAAACATTTTTCACACTGTTCTGCGAAACCGACTGCAGGGCCACGTGGCGCCCGCTTGAACCTTTATTTTTTTACGCAGCAATGATTGAACGTTATATATGAAATTTTTAGAAATACTCAACGTTTAAAAAGAGTAACGTTATACAAAGGATTATTTATAAAAAATAAAGTAAATAATTCATTTATTTCAAAGATATTTAATGAATAGTTTTTTTACATTTATTATTTAGTTAATAGGAGAATTATTATAACATTTAATAAAAACATCCTCCATATCTTATGGTGTCTGTACACTGTCACGCGAGAGCTCTCTAATCCGTATACATATAATATACGTGAAAATTGATGAACAGACCAAATACTTCGCGTAGTACCTTTATACCTTTTTGGAAAATTAAATAAATGTACAAGTTTTTTCCGTAATTTGTACGCTCACCGCCATTGTATTTTTTGAGACAAATAACAATTACTGAAAAGTAAGCTAAAATTTAAAATAAAAATTTTTCACTAATTGGTCCAAATTCTTTTTATTTCAAAAGTTTTTTTAGTTTTTATTACTATTGTAGGTTAGTATAAGTATCGCCTACAAAAATAAGTTGAAAAAATTCCCACTCAGCAATAACTTTTTTTTAATTCGCACTTGAAGGCTTAATTCTGGATTAATAATGGAAAAAAACTCAAAAATCAATTATTTCGAAAACTATTGTTTTCGGCCATGCATACAGGGGGTCAAAATTATAGATCCCCATTTTGGGTCCCCTAACACCCCCTGACAGGAATACGTCGAGTTACCAGTAACCCTGCATATTCAGTTTCATTGTCCGAGTTATAATAAACATTTTAGAAGTATATAAAGTCTAGTCACTAGGCAATTTATCAATGCAATATTTATATTTAATTTGTTATGAATCGTTGGCAGGACTGTTATATTGCCTAGTGCAAACAAAAGTTGACTTAAGGTGACGAACCTTTTTCACCGCGACTGTACACTCGAAGCGAGGCGCGTGTGCGCTAGGCCTTAGAACCATAAACTAACAAGTATGTAGATTTACGTCTGCCAAACGTTTTGGAAGCCGTAAAACAATAATCCGTGTATAATTCGATAGTTGATAACTTCTATAAGACAACGATCCAATGAGAAGCGATAAGCTGAAAAATATAGCTGAGCATTTTGTACCTGCAGTGTCATATCATCGTCATGAGAGTGTTGCTTCTTGCGGCATCTAAAACTTGTAGTTTGGGGCCCGGGGTTAGCTTTTTTACTTTTTTTCTTATTTGAGTTAATCATGACTTTTACGTGGTGACTGTCGTTTGACTACCCAACCATTGATATTTTCTAAAGTTTACGCGAATGTCACTCATTGAAATAAAACCACTTTTTACGGATTCTATCGCGATATATTTGTCATTATTTACTTTTAAACCAACGTTTCGGCTGCTATTCAGTCACACCGCGATCATGGCTACTGAAAAGCTGCCGAAACGTCGGTTTGAAAGTAAATAATAACAAATATATCGCAATAGAATCCGTAAAAAGTGGTTTTATTTCAATGAGTGACAGAGTATAATTCTATTGAATTATACTCTGTCACTCTGTACGCTGTATTGAGACTTTTTGTAAGGGTTGGGTATTCCCAACCCTTACAAAAAGTCTCAATACAGCATCAACCAGGATATTGTCCTACTTTTTTATGGTTGACTAATTGTTAAACTTTCAAAAATAAAACACGATTTAAATGTTTAATTTCAGTAAATTAGTCACACAATATACCAACAGTTGACCATTTTAAATATCTGGGATCAATAATTACCAACGACGGCAAAATTGGGCGAGATGTAACCCACAGAACAGCAATGGAATGGATGAAGTGGAGGCAACTCACAGGCGTAATGTGTGACAAGAAGATGCCCACTAAGCTTAAAGGCAAACTGTACAAAACGGCCATACGACCTGCCATACTCTACGGTACAGAATGTTGGGCATCTACCAAACAACACCTGTCAAAGCTTCACACTACAGAAATGCGCATGTTACGCTGGTCAGCGGGTGTCACACTGCTGGACAAAGTACGTAATGTCCACATCAGAGGAAGCTATAAAATTGCCCCAATTATAGACAAGGTCAAAGAACGACGCCTACGATGGTATGGACATGTGCTTCGCCGCCCTGAGGACCATATAGTACGAGTAGCCCTAAACTTGGTTGACGACGGTACAGAAAGACCTGAAAGAGACAGACATACACGTCGAGACAGCAAAAGATAGGGAAAAATGGAAGAGGCAGACAAGGAGAGCCGACCCCAGATAATGGGAAGAAGGCTAAGGAGAAGAAGAGTAAATTAGTCACACAAAAGACGGGCAAAATATTGAGATATTCTCAAAAAACGTTTTGGCGGAGCTGGTATTTCAAACTCCAAACCTCTGGCACAGCAACTGTACAACTACGCTCTTGGTGCAGTGTCTGTTTTTCATAGCATAATTTTTCGTGTAATCCGAGTTCCTTCAAATTTGAAGACTGGGGAGCGATAACTCTTGCCTGTGATTAACGATGAGTCGCAAGTGTACCCGCCGGGCGACATGTAGCTGTGGCGTGGAGTCTCACGGGAATGCGAACGTTATGTTATGTGAGTTAAGTGTAAATTAAGTATTACAAGACTACCGGCTAAATATGGGAGTTTCTTGGGGCTGCAGTAAAGCTATATATATAACTTCCTAATAAAGTTACCTTATAATAAAGAAACGTGCGTGAGAAAGTGTTAGTTGATATTTAATTTTTGTTTATACAATTTTTCCTTCATTGGTTTTCTTGAATTATAAATAATTATATTATAAAGTATAACATTAACAATATATCGAGTGTCCCGTGATAGCCCTCTTTTATAAAACTCGCTGTTTGCTGTTACCTTCATGATGACACGGTAACAGAAAAGATATATCTCAACTGATATCTTGTAGTGTGAGCCTGTCCTAACAGGGCGTCTAGGGGCGAATGGCGCACTAACCCCTCACCGCTACATTGTTTGAAGTGCGAGTGTTCAACTCAGATTTAGTTTATGTCAATTCCGACCGACGACGAGTGAAACTACGCGTAAAATACGACAGCTGTAAAAATGTTGTTGTCAAACTTAATATTTCACTAAGTGAGGATGGTTCGTCACCAATGTTGAGATATTTTGATAAAAAGAGGCAAAAGCGATGTAATGTGTTATGAACTACTTTTTACAAGCCTTTATTGAACTTGTAATGTCATTTGTATATGTGGGTCAAAACTTGCGACTGAATTTCATAAACAGGCAGCCTAGTGGTATGGGTAATGGACTGCTAAGACGAGGTTTCGGGTTCGATCCCAGGTTTACCATGGCACACACCAATGACTTTTTGATGCTTTTCGAAGTTATGTGTATATTTATCGCAGGTTTATAAGTGCCCGGTTAATGGCAATAGGCCCGCCACCTATTACATTGGGACCTTAAAATAAACTGGCGAAATGTGGGTGCTAGCACCTCTGCCTACCCCTTCGGGGAATACAGGCGTGAGTTTATGTTATGATGTATGTTAAGTATTTTAAACAGGTTGAGGTTACTACTTACCAGGGTCCTAGAAATTTTGACATCGCTCCTGCCTAGGCTATTATTTTATACTACTAGCAGTACCGTCGGACATGTTAACATGGTACATGTTTACGATGGTGACCGTCTTTCCGAGACTTTGCCTTTAGCTAAACATCAGGCGAGGTGAAGTCAAAATGACGTGCCCTTTATAATAATAAATGTACTCGTATTTAGTTACAATTAAAGCTATTCAATATTGTGTTGAAATTTAATAGATGTTGATGATGATGTGTCTGTGGCGTGGCGGTAGTGCACGCGACTGCCACGCAGGAGGCGCGGGTTTGATTCCCGCTCAGTGCAAATATTTGTATGCATGAATATTTGTATATTTTCATTCATCCACCTTATAATAAAGAAACAGCAGGTAAAATTGTAACCATATACACCGCACGAACGACGAAAAACAACAAGTTTTATTTAGTTTCTAGTTCAGTAAGCAGCAGTAAAGCTATCCCCACGCTGGTGGGTGTAGTGTCGGCTGTAGGTGTGAACGAACAGTCAGACGCCTCGACGTGGCACGGTGGCACCTGTGTAGGGATTCCCGCGGGGATCGATTCGCCGCCGGCCCCGCACTAGTGCTGCGCTAAGAGGACCTATTCTGTTAGAACTCACTGGACCAGATTTTTTTTAAATTTAATTTTTGTAATTATTACTTTCGGATTTTTTAATTTAATAATTTAAAAGTTGTATGATTACCAGCACATTTTTATATTTAAAATTGACAGTTTGATTTATTATCTGCGTGGAATAGTTGTTCTAAATTGGTGAGATAGGGAATGAAAGTATTTTTTTATATGCAGTTATTTTTCTTTTTTAAATGCATACTTTTTTTTTTTAAATATTATTTACTACAGGTATATTTAGATATACATAGTTTCTTGTGACTTCAGACATTCATAGATAAAAAAAAATAACTTAACAAATAACATGAATATTTTTAAACTACTAATTACAAATAGAATTAAATTAAAAAAAGAAATAAATTAATTACTACTACTATTTAAATACTAGAATTCCTCCGCATCATTCATCCTTTTTTTATTTGCTTAAAGGTTTCACTACAACTTTCCTATCCAATCAATCGTACCTATTCATCGCCGCATGAATTAGCATGCGGTTCAGAACGTCAAAATTAAGTGAGAGGGATTTGGTGATGGTGAACAAACCCATTCGTGCTAGAAAAAATATAGCTATATCACCAATACAACGGCATATAGCTAAAGAAATAATTCAAAAAAAATTCGAGCTGATAGCGTAAATAGTAAATATTCTGATCTCTAAGAAATTAGGAGATCGTATTTACTGAAAGTAACTTACGAAAAAAATACTGCAAAACCAATCGAAATAAAACATTAGAATTGGGTCCATCGAAAGGAAATACGCTGTTCCCAGTTTCGTACTGCCGGGTATTTCCCACGTGTGGGATGTGAAATGTTTCGCATATTTTATATTTCTCTTACGTCGCTATTTTACGAGTTTTGGGCGTATTCTGCTACACATTTTATGTTTGGTGTTAGCTCTTTAAGATTGCGGCAAGTTATTTCATTGGTAATCGTAAAAAGAAAACTAAAAAAATGTGATTTTGAGAATCCAGTGTTTTATTTTTAGATATGGTTTTAGTCAGTCATTATTTGAAGTACTACACTATTTTAGTAGTAACTGTCGTTATTTTGTGATCTTAGGGCCTATTTTTTCTAAAGAAAGAAACTTGTATAATCTTGGAGATCTCATTCAATGCCTTCGCACCGAAGTGACATGTTTCTCAAGAAAAAAATTTCATAATACATTTTGTGATTAAGTTACAAAATCATAAAATATGCACCAAATTGTAGACATTAACTTAAAATCGTAATTTCTCGTAAAAATCGTGAGTGACATCACTAGGCGCGCCCCTCGGCCTCGCTAATGCCGCTCACCCTTTTACTTATTATAATTTTATATTAAACGCCGCGCCTTGAGCCTTGGGGATGCGTTTTTTACTCCAAACCCCTTCCGTGTTATTTTGTGTAGATTTCCTTGAAAGGGCAGTCTTAAGCTCCTCTCTAAATATGCATTAGGGCTCAGGGTACGACGGACAATTGTTTTGGAAGCATCTGTAGTACATAACTTTTCGTTTTTACACCTCGGTCCCTTTAAGGTGAAAGGAAATTTTATTTTATGAATGTTTCCAAAATATCTTTGGTTAATAAATCTGCATCTTGTTAAGATACTCTGATATTACTTTTTTCGGAGCGGGAATCCCCGTGGATCCCTATTCTATTTCTATTACGCCGGTCACCGAATTGCCACTTGTCTAAAGAGTGCTAAAGGTAGGGAAGACTGAACGCTGAAATAATTATGACCGTGATGAGGTGACACGGCGTTACCGTGGGGGTTTTTCGAAATCGAACGCAAATTGTACGGATTATTGGCTGGTACGTGTTGGCTGCACAGCGCGGGGTTACCTGTGCTAACTAGAAAAAAAACAAAGAGCGCCAATTACCTCTCTGTTCTTGTAATTAGTACATTACCTATTTAAGTTGAATTTTGCAAAATAATATGAGTTCTACTTCGAGTTATGCAAGTGACAATGCATTAACTTCTGAAACAATTAGATATTATACAAGCTAACAACGCCGTACAAAACTTGTTACGCCCGAAATCTCGGGAGAAATATTTTCTCATAGAACGGGGATGAAAAGTAGAGTGTATAACTCGGGAGCAAATTATTTTTCCCTCGGGCGGGTGTACTTTGAATCCCTCGCTGCCCTCAGGATTCTACGTTAGAATCCCTCGCTACGCTCGGGATTCTATTCTAGAATCCTTCGCTTTGCTCTTGATTCAAAGTAGCGCCCTCGCCGTAAAAATACTACTTTGCTCCCTTGTTATACAATCTACTATTTTTTTTCGTGTGGAAATCCCCTCGGATACCTCCCCCGCCGGAGCCGGAGGGGTTGCTTATGCCGGACTCGAACCGACTAAAACTGCACGCCGTCTGTGAGTCGTCATGCTAGGCCAGAGGTAGATTGTCTTTGACAAATCCCTCGCACCCTGGCTGACCCAGGGCCATCCCTTACTGTCTGGCGCTTCTCGGGAGACTCTGATATTATCTGTATTTCTGTGAAGTGAGGTTGATTTTCAGCAGTCTGTCATGGTTTGGACTGCCTGCTGAATAGCAAAATACAACCAAAACATTGGGATCAGTGTAAACAATAAAATATCACCAAATAAATTGCTATGAAAGCCATTGGTATAGTTATTTTTATTTCAATGTTTCCAACAATATCGAACTAAGATCGATATGTCTATTAAAAAGACCCTGGGGATATCCATCTTAAGAGATAGTGTTGTTCTCTAAAATCCAAAGACCATGAGAAAGTGCACACTAGATGGCAAAGATCTATTACCTTTTTTTTTTTCGTGCGGAAATCCTCTCGAATACCCCCCCTTCCGGAGCCGGAAGGGGAGGTTATGTCGGACTCGAACCGACTAAAACCGCACGCCGACTGTGGGTCTTGGTGCTAGGCCGGAGGTGAGGTTGTCATCGACATATCCCTCGCACCTCGGCTGACCCAGGGCCATCCCTTACGGTCTGGCCCTCCTCAGGAGGGGGGTCAACGGTGTCCCCAACTCGCCCCCGGAATGGGGAGGCGCGCTTCTCAGCGCGCCGCCGCCGTAGGCAAAGATCTATTACCTACGTGAAACCGAAATCATACTTGACAAAATGTGGGTGTTACTAATTTCCTTAATAATACCCCTTCATGTATGTATGTAAAATGATATAAACCTGCCTATCCATCTTCCGAAACGCTGATGAAACTGGAACGGGCGGAATATTTGAATTACTCCATCATCCTTGTGCCTTTATTGAATAAAACGAAAGCGATATCAACAAAAACACTCCATCAGCTTCTGTATTACCAATTACTTTATAATTCCGCATACGGAACGCGAACACTCGATACCGAGCATAGGTACATTAAATGGTATTATGGGCACGCAGGGTTGGCACAACGTAAAAATTGTACGGATAAACTCTTTATCCATACTAGACTACAATATGGGTTTCTTCAGGGTAGGCAGCACGAGTGTAACGCCCCTGGTGTTGCATACGTCCATAGGCTGCGGTAACCATTTTCCATCAGGTGGGCCCGTGCTTGTCTGCCACCTAAGTGGAACAAAAATAATTATAAATGTGAAAGTAACTCTGTCTGTCTGTCTGTCTGTATGTAACATACAGACAGACGCTTTTACGCCTAAACCACTGAACGGATTTAGATGAAATTTTTTTATAGAGGTAGAATAGACATATGCTATGTTTGGTCGCGATCACCGACATCCACGCGGGCGGAGCCGCGGGCAAAAGCTAGTTGAACATATTTTGAAGAAAAAGTGTGCAGTAGGGATGTACAAAAAAATATCACTGAAAAAAAAAAACTATCGCACTCTGACTTGTTTTTCACCTCATAATCTTAGGGTAATATCCAGTTACCCTCAGAATACGGTATCTGCCACTCCTTCTCGTCCATTGATTTAACTTGTACAAATCAAATACATAGGGAAAAAGAATCTTCTCGGGCGGGACTCGAACCCGCAGTCTTTCCCTTACAGGGGGAATGCCTGACCAATTCGGCTACCGAGACACGCCCGATATGATTCAAATTTCCCATCTTATACGTCTTTAAGGCGACGTGGCGTCATCTACCGATTTTCTTTCGAACTATCGGAATCAATGAATTATGTTACAATCATTTTTAAACATTGATTTTTGATAACTGCGCCCTATGTATTTGATTTGTATAGTTAGCATACTTAATGCTGTAAAAAATCCTTCAATTAACTTGTACAACTTTTGTAGAAGCGACTGTTGTCTGACCTCCCAATGCTGATCGAAAAGCATGCGCTAGACTCTCATCCGTCAATTTGCAAGTGACCCACTTATAGGTGCTGGCGGGAAAAATTCCGAATCATTCCCTTCGAATACTTCGGAAGTATTCCGAAATATTCAGAAACTTTTGGAATATTTCAACTCTAAAAAATAAACGAGGAAAATCGACCTTCCAACCTATTTCGCGCTTGGAAGTTAATCTTCTTCAGTTGTAGCTTATGATTGTGACTGCAAGCAAGCAAACAAACATATTTATTTCAACATTTATTTAAGTGACTACTAATACTGTTCTGAAAACTGCATCATTCCACCACGTAAAAATTGTTTCCATCAAATTCTAATTTCTCTGTTTTTTCTTTGTTGTGCTATTGAGGCTAAACACAGTGAGGCAGCCCTGACTTGAGTGACGTTTCACTGTCACTCGATACGCGCTGGGGAGTGAAGGGTTAAGTGTCAGTTATTGTCTTCACACCTCACTGTCGGTGTCCGGTGTCGCGTACGCAAAGCAGATGCTCCTACCCTGCGTTATTTTGTTGGTCGAAGTAGTATATTTCGCTGGGCTAGAGACAAATTTTACACAACATATTTGTCCTTTATGCCTATTTGATCTATCTAAAGAGTATTATCATTTCCCATCATCTTATTATGTGTATGAGTAACAAATTACTCATACAAATACACCTAGTGTATTTTTAGTGTACCATATTTTTTCAGTCACCTTTGCCATTGAAATAGCATTTATTATACTGGACCGTATAACATTTTGCACTAAATATATTTGTCTTCTAGAATCTAAACCGTTGCCTATATAAAATATTATTTTCAATTAGTTTTTTTACAGGTCCTATTGCCTTCTACCAATCTACCAAATAACAGATGTGTAATTAAATACTTAATGTTTTAAAACGATTTCACGTGTTCAAAGTTCTTCATTTGAGATTACTCTCCTCCTCCGAGCCTTTACTAACACAGAGTTGACTTTCGGTCTAATTAGGAAACGGTTGAATTTATTTATTTTCCGCTAAAAAGTCTGCTATTTGACCTCCGCAGCCCTCTGGTGATATAAAAGATCTGCGAGTAGTTGGATCAGGTTTTTAGATTTTTTAAGACATCAATAAGTGCTTACGCATTTATAATTGTATTTTACGTTTGTACGTACTTATAAAAATGATTGGCAATTCGTGTATAAATTTGTAAAGTCTGATCTATGTGTAATCCTAAAATTAAAAATTGAAAACACTCCCGACGCTCCCCATTCCCACTCCACCTCCATAACTTTTATACGGCTCAACCGATATTCATCAAACATATCGTTGTATACTCGCACATAAGTCACCTTTAATACAAATAAAAACTTAAAATTTTAAATCGCTCCATCCCTTCAGGAGCTATGATGCCATAGACAGACAGACAGACAGGCAGATAGACAGACAGACAGATAGACAAGCAGACAAACAGACAGACATGTCAAACTTATAACTATAGTTTTCTTTTAACAGACTATTTTTGCACATGTTTCCGCCTTCGTGCGGCTCTGCCGGACCTGCGATATAAAGCGGGCTGTTCACAAGATAGTGTTAATCACGGCGCACTGCCGGCCGGAGCGCAGGCTTTACTACCACGTACACGCGAACTGCACATAAATAAACACTGATGTTGCATCGTAAACAAACCTCTGCCTGATCTTTAATATAAAGAGTAGCTCGTTGAACTTCTAAGGATTGGCTCACACCCGCAGCTTCGACCGCATGGAACCTACACACCTTCAAAGTCAAAGTCAAAAATCATTTATTCTGCATAGACCATTAAATCGGACCTTACAAAACGTCACTATAAAAATAAATATTAAATACTAGTTTACCAAATGCACCACCGCACCCCGGTTCGAAACGCGGCTCAGACCTGAGAAGACCCAGCGGGCATTTTTTTTGGTCTATTTACAAACATTCTCTTAGTCTAATCCTTATGGTCTAGATATAGGACGCCGGGTACAAACTGACAACATGTTAAAATGTATAAAGTATCAGATAGAACGAGTGTCAAAATGTACAATCTATTAATGACAAAATACCCTGATGTCAGAATGTAAAAATGCTAAAATGTTCAATCGACAACATGTATTTATGACCAAATGAGCAATGGTCAAAATATACAGTTGCTGAAATGTTCAATTGACAGTATGTACTTTTCTTATCTTAACACTAAATTCAAATAAAATCCACAAAACTTACAATTTTATTAATGTATTTATTGTTGTCTTAACACTAAATTCAAATTAAAATCCACTTATATAATTACATTGACATAGCAAAATCTAAGTATTCTTCTACATTGAAGTGCATGTTATACTTCAAATAGATATGCACTAAAGAGATTTTATATCAATTATCTATTTGATGTAAACATTTTATCATTTATTCATTATTACATTTTGTGCATTTTGACACTCATGCAAGATTACACTTGTAATTTCTAGCATCACTGCATTCCTACATTTGATCGTTACAACACTTTGACGATTTGAATCTATTTTACGTTTGTACATTTTGACACTCGTGCTATCCGATACTTTATACATTTTAACATGTTGTCAGTTTGTACCCGGCGTCTGTGAATGACGCCGGGTACAAACTGACAACATGTTAAAATGTATAAAGTATCAGATAGAACGAGTGTCAAAATGTACAATCTATTAATGACAAAATACCCTGATGTCAGAATGTAAAAATGCTAAAATGTTCAATCGACAACATGTATTTATGACCAAATGAGCAATGGTCAAAATATACAGTTGCTGAAATGTTCAATTGACAGTATGTACTTTTCTTATCTTAACACTAAATTCAAATAAAATCCACAAAACTTACAATTTTATTAATGTATTTATTGTTGTCTTAACACTAAATTCAAATTAAAATCCACTTATATAATTACATTGACATAGCAAAATCTAAGTATTCTTCTACATTGAAGTGCATGTTATACTTCAAATAGATATGCACTAAAGAGATTTTATATCAATTATCTATTTGATGTAAACATTTTATCATTTATTCATTATTACATTTTGTGCATTTTGACACTCATGCAAGATTACACTTGTAATTTCTAGCATCACTGCATTCCTACATTTGATCGTTACAACACTTTGACGATTTGAATCTATTTTACGTTTGTACATTTTGACACTCGTGCTATCCGATACTTTATACATTTTAACATGTTGTCAGTTTGTACCCGGCGTCAGATATAGTGCTTTGCTTGAGTAGCATAGCTGAGCGAACTGCTCATTTCCAAGCTTGTTTATCATCTAAATATTCTTGGATTTTATAATAACCTTTCTGGCACAGTTTACTCTCAGCCGCCTTTTTAAATTTATTTACAGGTAAATCTCTAATTTATTTAGGAAGCTTGTTAAAAAAGCGTATACAGTTGCCCTACTTATTTTATGGAGTCTGCTATCACAAACTACCTTAAAAAGTAAAATTCATTCATTCATTCACAGGACGCCGGGTACAAACTGACAACATGTTAAAATGTATAAAGTATCGGATAGCACGAGTGTCAAAATGTACAAACGTAAAATAGATTCAAATCGTCAAAGTGTTGTAACGATCAAATGTAGGAATGCAGTGATGCTAGAAATTACAAGTGTAATCTTGCATGAGTGTCAAAATGCACAAAATGTAATAATGAATAAATGATAAAATGTTTACATCAAATAGATAATTGATATAAAATCTCTTTAGTGCATATCTATTTGAAGTATAACATGCACTTCAATGTAGAAGAATACTTAGATTTTGCTATGTCAATGTAATTATATAAGTGGATTTTAATTTGAATTTAGTGTTAAGACAACAATAAATACATTAATAAAATTGTAAGTTTTGTGGATTTTATTTGAATTTAGTGTTAAGATAAGAAAAGTACATACTGTCAATTGAACATTTCAGCAACTGTATATTTTGACCATTGCTCATTTGGTCATAAATACATGTTGTCGATTGAACATTTTAGCATTTTTACATTCTGACATCAGGGTATTTTGTCATTAATAGATTGTACATTTTGACACTCGTTCTATCTGATACTTTATACATTTTAACATGTTGTCAGTTTGTACCCGGCGTCATTCACAGAATGTTATCTGTTTAAGTGCAGGGCTCACTTGATTATACTTTCAAATTTAAATTCAAATTATGTTTATTGTCAACCATAGGTACATAGGGTGTTCACAAAATAATAAGGTCAGCTATGATTCGCCAATTGGGCATACAATAATAAATATTTCTAACTTACTAACTAAGTACTTACATAAAGGACCAGGAACAGTTATTTAGAATTAATATTTAACCTACATTACATTATTTATTGATATATAGTAGAATAATATTATTTTATTATAGTGATTCATCATCTAAAAAATCTTTAACTATATAATAACATTTTGCTATTGTTCTACTGGCTACTATGGACCATTTATCGCAATTTCGGGCCCCTAGTTCGAAACTCAAATAATTCTATCTTACTTTTAATTAACACTAGCATACATAATAGGAACACTGGGCCGCCAGAAAACTTTAGCGGGATGACATCGACTAATTTTGACGAATCTATTAAAAAAGTACGCGACTGCTTCTGTCTTAGCCATTTTTTAAAGATTTTTTTTCCGTTTTTTAACAAGCAAATCAGTATCACTGGCATAGTAGAAAGTTTACGCGAATTGTACACACGGAAATGAAACTGGCCACGTGACTGTTGAAAGAATTGTAGGAAATAGTGTTTATACAAAAATACTACAATATAAATCGCAATGAGTTAGTTTTATTTAAATGAGAAGTTTCCAGCTAAGTACACACTATTAGCCGCTAATTATATAAACAGTAAGAGTAATGTTTATTACAGGCGAATGGCCAGTTTATTTTCATTACAGGAAGATTTTCTCTGAAATTTTCTTTTTTGTTGATTTTACCTTTAGTTTATAAATGAGAACTCAGAATTTATATGACAGCCAATATCTTTCGCGATCTTATAAATTACTGAACACATTCTCTTTCATAATTTTATTGATAGGTACTAAACGAAATTTCTTGTGTTACTCAGCTAACTTGCTTGTATTAGGAGTCAGCTCACAACAGTAGTGTGATGACCTGGGTTTGAATAGACGATGAAATAAGTCGCTTAGGTACACTTGGGTATATACTTAGTAACAATAATTACTTCCGTGCATTAATCTCCTCGAATTTCAGTGCCCACTGCTAGTCAGAGGGTCATGTGAAAATCCTCTGGGCAGCCCCCCGCCACGGCTGGTATTTTACGTAGATGGTTGGTTGGGAGAGAGACGCTGTTGACCAGGGTGGGGTTTAGGACCACGCACTCCTACAATAGTTACCCATACTCCAATAGCCTGTTAAATAGTGGTTAAATAGCTGGCTTAACAGGATTACTCAGGTGTACCCAACAGGAACCAACGTTGGCACAGTTCGTCAACATTCCGTTTGTAAATTATCCACAATATAATCATGTTACACGGATGACCCGCCCGCCGATCATCGGCATAACTCGATTGTGGATATTAACATCGATTTCATTCTCGATATCGCATCGATTAGCGAGTCATAAACTCATTGGTTTTGTGGCCTGATACTGTATTTGGTACGTAACTGAATTAGTCACGGAGTACGAATCCTTGTACGTTTATAAACCAATGAATTAATATAATAGCCTGACCTAACGTACGATGTTACTTGTTCTAAGTATATATAATCTGTAGTCTGACATTTAAAAATATGTAGGTACACTGTATGTAATATCATTGAGGTAAGTACACTAACTGGGTTTATTCTATAAAGGCAAGTATGGAAAAATCCACAAATATCACGTCCTAATACCAATTAAAATTACGTGAGTTTTATTATCAGTAATGCACCAACTGTACACAAAATTAATTTACTAATTATTATAAATAAAAACACCTCTCAAGTCCCAGCTCTAAGTGTACACCGTTCACTTTAAAGTTTAAATCTTGAAAAAACGTTAACGCAGTTTTTTTGTCGTCTCACTTCACACCTCGACGACGAGGCAAGGCGAGCGAGGCGAGGCGGAGCACGCGAGGCGCAAATAAGCCCATGTGTAATTAGGCTTACAAGGCATTAACTTGCGACATGCTTACAAAATTAAACTTAAAGCTACTTTTAGATGTGAAAATTAAATTTAAAGTTTTTTTTATTCTTGTTTTTTTTTTCGTTTAAATGATTCTGAGGATGCCCAGTAGGTATATAAACGATACGATTATTAAAGACTAGCTTTTTCCCGCGGCTCCGCCCGCGTGGATGTCGGTTATCGCGACCAAACATAGCTTATGTCCTTCCTCAAGGTCTAATCTACCTCTATACCAAATTTCATCAAAATTGATTCAGTTGTTTAAGCTTGAAAGCGTAACATAGAGAAAGACAGACAGACAGACAGAGTTACTTCCGCATCCATACTTCCATACTAATATTATAAATGCGAAAGTAACTCTGTCTGTCTGTCTGTCTGTCTGTCTGTCTTTCTGTCTGTCTGTCGGTATGTTACGCTTTCACGCCTAAACCACTGAACCGATTTTGATGAAATTTGGTATGGGGGTAGATTAGACCATGAGAAAGGACATAGGCTATGTTTGGTCGCGATAACCGACATCCACGCGGGCGGAGCTGCGGGCAAAAGCTAGTTTATAATATTAGCTAGTACTATTATCTATTCTGTGATATTAGTATGGATTCACTGTACACACAACAAACTGTCTGTCGACTGATGGACGATGGTTCTGGCACAGGCAGTTGGTAGGTCAGTCAGCAGGTCACTCTTATAAAAGTCGTATAAGCTAAACCAAGAAGGGGCTCCTAAGTAAAAGTCATGGGTGTAACTAGGACTATCTAGTCCAGTTACAGCACCCATCCGAGCAGATAATGACCATAGTATAAAATGTTGTACATAAACAAACACCTGTTTACTTATAAAAGAAACAAATACCTCAGCACATATTACTCCCATATATTATAAGTATTAATACAACGCGTGCTGTAATGAAGCGCCCTCAGGCTCCTGCGTGCCTCCGAGAGCACCTCCAGGGCCATTACGGTGTCAGGTTACGGCGGCGCCATTCATCTCGGAGCTCATATGAGGCAGGTAAATTTAATTATTACGAGTGTATTGAGTGAACAAATTGTGAGCGAGGAATGACAAATGATCGGTGCTTTGTTTAGTAGGTAAACAGCGGGCCTGAGACGTTGCCGGCTGAAGGTAAGATTTACTGTGTTATGATTTTCTTGTAAGGCTGTTGATTTCATCACTGGAAGTAAGTCGAAATAAAACTCTGTACTAACCCATCTGGCTACGTGGAAACAGTAGGCCAAAGCCTCCCTAATGGAGAGGCCTATGTCCAGTAATGGACTGCAATAGGCTGGTTGTTTACGAATATAAGCATTATTTTTTACTTTTTTTTGCATAGTTGTAGATATGTCCAGTACAGTACGGTCTTGAAAGATACCATTTTTTAAAATAAATATTTCACAACATTCTACACGACGTTATCTAGCCCCATGGTAAGCTTTTATAGCTTGTGGAATCTAGAATGCGGATAAACATACTTATATACTTTTTTTTGTTGTAAATACATACATATCAAACATAGAAACACCCAGGCCAAAGCAAATAGCCATATTCATGCATAGGTACAAATATTTGCACAGAGCGGGGATCGAACCCGCGCCTTCTGCGTGGCAGTCGCGTGCACTACCGTCACACCACAGAGGCTGTCAAATCCTGATTCCTTATTCTTTTTATTCAAATGCCAATTACGGTTACAATATAAGCTTGCGATTGGAGAATTTGATATCAATTTCAATTAATTTCAAATACATCACCTCCTCAGTTTCTGGGAAAAAAGATAGGCAGATGGACAATAAGGTGCTCTTATACCTAATTCAACTAAGTGATACAACTGCATTATTTTTAATAAAAAAATACTTAGCTACCGTAAACCAGTTTATTTTTTCAAAATCTGAACTGTAACTGAAAATTTCCACAGTTATCGTTTAAGCTCAGTTCACATGGAGCGTGTCGCGCAAGGCGAGGCGGAGGCGCGAGGCGTGAGCTCATGAAGCGGTTGCGTATCAAAGCGCCGGCGGATCGCAATTACGGATCTCACAACGACATTAATTAAAGGCTTCTTTAGGAATTCCGCCTCGCGTCGATCTAAACTAGCCTTTAGTGAAAAAAAGTGTTTTAATTAAGAAATTTGTTGGTACGTTTCGTTACAAGCGTTTGATGGCGGCAGACTTAACCTGTAAATGTGAGTTTGAGAGTTGGGTAAGGTTGCTTTATGACTTGCGGTGGGTTGTACTCACTCTGCCGGTATTTGGGAGCATTATTTATACTATAGTTTTGAAAGGGTTATAATCTTGAGACAGACTTACTCTGTTTACCTTGAAGTAGGCATCGTTAGTAAGTTCCAAATTGTATCTGTTAGTTAATTAACATTGTTTTTGATCTTGCGCATGTATGATTTGTTACCTTTAGGTATCTAGTCACGTATGTCCTTGCAATATCTTGGTACATATTATAATTGGTATATTCTTGACTTTAACATTTATTCAATCTTATTTGCATACCTGTACTTACAATAACTTTTAATATGTTTGGTATTACTTTAATATATAGTATTTTTGAGGCATTATATTTTTTAGATCACACAGTAACATTTATGAACGTGAAAAACAAAACAACCAGATTAAACATTGACTTTAAAAAAAACTCACTCAATTGAGATCCTCCTCCTTTTTGAACTCGGTTAAATGATACATATTTCTCTTACCTGCTAGCTATGCTTTGCAAATTACACAAGTTACTTAGAATGTTCTTCTCAAGTCACACTCTCTTTGCACCATCCTGAATAAAACAGAGTGTGTGACAGAATGGAGGAGACTACTGTAATTATATTAATAAGTAATACTTGCTCCACTGCGAACAATCGGCTCACCGGGCTCCATATTTCTTCCCTTACGATCTTAAATAATTAAATCATACGTGCTCAACTCTCGAGTGACGACCAGCCAGGTATGTAAAGTGGCGATATTTGCTTATTAAGTATGAATTATTTGATGTCGTTTGTCCTTGCTTGTCTGTTCAGCTTTTACTTGGATATGATTTATTTTTAATATCTGAGTCATAAGTAATGTAATATGTCACGTTTAGACTCTGAAACTAGAAAACGTTGGCCCGTGACTTGAAGATGTTTTTGATACATTTGAGCATTCTATTGTAACATAAAATCGACCATTTCTTTTTGAAATTCGTCAAATGGAACAACGAATCGAGTCAAGCATAGAGTCAAAATAGCTACGAATGTTATAATCATGATCGTTATAACGAACGCTCTGGTCGATGCAAAGTTACTGTCCTCTCACGAGAATGCTCGCCAGACCGCTCGATGAAAAGCTCGTTAAAACGGTCACGTTTATTTTTCTGAGATGTAACATTCGCTAGAATGCTCATTACAAGTGAATGCTCAAGTTTATCAACACTTTCAGTATTTTTCTGGCATTTTTCTGAGTAAAATGAAAAGTAAACCCAAAACAAAATATAATCAAACCAAGGCCCACAACAAAAACACCCACTTAAGTGAGTGACAAAATGGCGAGCCCTGGCCAAAAAAATTAAGTAAAATCTTTTGTCGTCGCCGGTCTGGGTGGGCCTTAATTAAGCGTATAACAGACATAATGACTGGGGACCACAATAAGCTGTTCTACTGCTGACCCTGAGGCGAAAACTCGTCTTTTTGGCGCCCGATGAGCTTATTTTTCAGCCACAATGCTTTAAGAAAAATACAGAAAGAAGTTATTTTGCTGTATTTATTCAGTTTGTTCGCGCGCCATTTTGAGAGTAACTGTCGCTTTAGTTTATGATTTATGAATTTACTTAGGAGTGTATGTTTTTGAATAGCTGTGGGTGTGTATGTCTGTGGAGAACTTGCACACTTAATATTCAGTAAGTTCTGTGTCGAACTTTTGACAGTTTGTGTTATGTATCGATGTAACGTACCTTTGAGGTAGATATCACGAAATACTAAGTCGTACATTTAGCGACAAAATTTATTGAGGACTATCAAATTTGTAAACATTGAAATACGTCACTGTATTATACATATACATAACATAAACTCACGCCTATATTCCCCGAAGGGGTAGGCAGAGGTGCTAACGCCCACATTTCGCCAGTTTATGTTTAGGTCCCAATGTAATGGGTGGCGAGCCTATTGCCATTAACCGGGCACTTATAAACCAGCGATAAATACACACATAACTTCGAAAAGCATTGAAAATTCATTGGTGTGTGCCATTGTAAACCTGGGATCGAACCCGAGACCTCGTGTCAGCAGTCAATTACCCATATTATAAGTATTTTGTAATCCTTCAAGGAAGGTATCCTTCACGTTTCGTTTGTTAAGTATTTTATTAAAAGGTAAGGTAGGCAGGATGATCTGTAAATTGGAATATGTCAAGGTCAAGGTCAAGGTACTTCATCACTGACTGTACTTTTACTATCCGACTGGTAAGATATTACTATTCTATTAAACAGCTCTGAAGTAAAAATATATTTACTGATAAAGATTCCCGGGGTCGTAAAATTACATTTAACCCCCTCTTTTTCCGTGAATACCGTAGAACATAACCAAGGGATAAAGCTATTCTATAGAGATATTCTGTTTACAGTATAGGTTGTTAGCCTTCGAGGCGTAGCGGTAGTGAACTCGGCCGCTACGTAGTAGGCGCGGGTTCGAACCCCGCTCAGTGCAAATATTTGTATGCATGAATATGGGTATTTGCATTGGTCTGGTCGTACCTCGGAGAACACGTTAAGCCGTCGGTCCTGGTTGCCATACGAACATTTATGGCAGTCGTAACGGGTAGTTGGAGCCCTCAAAAGTCCAACAACTGGTTTAACTGCAATGTTTCGATATCACCTTTGGGTGGTGGAGGTCAGGTGGCAGTCGCTTCACAGAAAATATCGTAGTTCAGCCAAATCTGCAGTTAGACTGGTAAAGCAGACCCCAGACTCCAAGCTGAAAGCTTCGGATGCGACTGGGATTAACGCTAAGATGAAGAAGTTTATATAGGTTTACAATCTAACTAACTTGTAAATAGATCTCTACGCCTAAAACGAGCACGAATTAAAAAAAAAAAAATCCTTATCTTCTTTTTTCATTTGCATCATTATATTAAAAGGTAAATTAGTGAAACCCAAATGGGGACAATAACGGGCCACTGCCCCCTCAACAAGCACCTACATACTATCGGCGTCACGGATAGTCCCCTCTGCAGGGGGTGCTTCAGCGCCGAGGAAACGGCCGCCCACGTAATACTGGAATGCGAGGCAGTGGCCGCCCAACGATCCCAAATCCTCGGCACAGTGAGGTCTGCCTGTGAAGCCCCCAGTAAGCTTCTGCGTTTCTGGGCGGAGCTAGGCTGGCTGCTCTAGCCAGCACTCTCTACGCACAATGGCCCAAAAGAGAGGCTAAGTGCGGACAAAAGAGTCCCCTATCCTATCCTATCCTAGTGAAACCCAAAAATACAGTGCCGATGCCGTCTAAAACTGACATAGTGTGGTGTGTCGCCAGCCTTACATTCAATATGAAAGTAATGGAGGGTAGGCGCAGGCGCACAAAAAAAAATGTTTCCTGCACACCACGCGACGCTTGCAGGCCAGACAAGTCGTGACCACGGGTGATGTAACGCACCCGAAACGTCGGCAAAAGTAAGTTTTTCCATTATATATCGCGTGAAGACCCGAACAGTATATACTATGAGCAAAATTTTAATACTTTTCTTATATAACCTGTTAACAGTTAACTGTATAAATAAGTTACTTATCTCAAAACAATTCAACTGGTACAATTCTCACTATTTCCTCGCATTACGAAAGCGCCCGGCAGCTCTCAGCTATTTTTCCACTAACAATAACAAACTCGTTTAAAAGTTTGATTAGCTGACACACAATTTGTTCAATAAAGCGTGCCTCCACAGACTATAGAGCCGAGTGGTGTAAACAAACCGAGCGAATCGTTTTACAACCGCCCTGAGTTACCGCCACTTGAGCACCCCGGTGTAAACAATCCTGGATTGTTAACCACTGGAATATCCGACAGTAAGGATGTCCTACAGGAATAGTTTTAGCTCAAATAGAGTAGATAATGTAAAATGCTTGTGTAATATACGTATATAGATATACGTCCCAAACATCTCATTACCATGGATGCTGCGAAGTAAGTCACTTCTGGAATAATAGGTGCTCTGAACAGAATCAAAAATCCACGCGGACGGGGTCGTGAGTAGCAGTAAATAGGGTAAAGCAACCAAATCTTAAGTTTCAAATTGTATTAAAAAGTTATCAAACATACCAAAAACATATAATTTACTATAAAATTTAAAAAACGAACCTCAGTAAGTAGAATCCGTGTCTGTTAGCTGCTCACGTCACAGGCAATTGACAAACAAAGTCAGTGTTGCCAATACAGAAAAATTATATACAAATTATAAGCAATGCGTACTCTTTGGTAGTGCGTACTCTTTAGTGGCTTTACCCTGCATGCAGGTCACGATGGTCCTTTCCGAACATACGCCGATCTGTGACCTTATATAGGTCTTTTTTGGGATTTTTGTCTCAGTACTATCGTATCCGATGTAACTGAAAGTTTTGCGGGGTCAGTTAGTGGGGTCTAGTATATCATTATGCACTACCTTCGACACCGATTTGCTGTAGGAATATAGTCCGCTATGAGTCACCAAGACCAGTTAAGACTTCGGAATGGTAAAGAATTGCCTACTTATCGTAACTCACAAATATATAACATAATAATTTCATAGATCGAATCCGGAGCGACGTCAATAAAATAAAATACGATGTTAACAAAATGTGCTGATTCTAAAAAGACATTGTATACTTTATGTGTTACCAGAAAGCGAACAAAAAATGTATGTTCATCATACTAAATGTATAAAAGAAGGAGTGCTTCATAAAACCGTTCCGCCATTTTCGCTTCCGTGTCACTTGCTCGCGTTTCCAGTGAATTATCTTATTAAAATGACGCCGGTTCGTCTCCTCTTCCTTATATTTTATAACCCGCTATACCTACATAGATAGACGTCGAAGTTTATTCTATTAATATACTTAATTTTAACATAGTCGTATTTATAACAGCTATTATTATTAGTAACGTTGTTTTCGATTTCAAAACACAAAATAACAACGATGATTTTCTAAACAACATTCGGGGTGAAAGAGGTAAACAAGTCTTATTTTGACGGTTCGTAAGCGCCGATTTAATAGTTTATACAGAATAAATGATTATTGACTTTAACTTGGAATAAAATGTAGAGTAGTTAAGGAATGTTCCACCTGCAACAATATTTTTCATATTGGGCAAACGGGACGATCCTTTTCAACTAGGGTCGGGGAACATGTCAGAGGAAGGAAACTCAAATAAACTGAATCAAATTTCGCAGAACACCTCCTCAAGGAAAACCACTCCTTTGACTCTAAATTGAACTTTAAAGCACTGCGAATATGCGACGAAGGGAGAAAAATGAATGCTCTGGAAACTCTAGAAATAAATACTACATACAGACAGAAACAGTATACTAAACCAGCAATTAGAATTCGTTCACCTCTATTGCAACACAGCTATTTATTTTATTTTATTCGATGACTCAATTTCTTTATTCCATAATTCAATTTCTTATACTTGTAATCTAATTTTATATTATTTTCATTTGACATTATTCATTTGCATTTGACATTGTAATTTGATCCGACGTTATTAATTTTTAATCTGACAATATTATTTTATTTGACATTTATAAGTAATTATTTCATGACATTGTAATTTAAATGCAATATTTTATTTTATATACATACCTACTAGATAGGTAATTATATTAATTATTTATAAAAAAATATATTTCAGGCCATACCTACTTATAATTATTCCCCACATTTTGGGAAAAATAAAAGTTATCTACTGGTATACTAAATTTTATAACTACCCACCTATGAAAAATGTTAAATATCGTAGTTTTAGGAATTAGAACATCCAAAACTTTCGGTAAATATAAACCTTTGAGAATGCCGTAAGGCGAAACCGGTCAGGTGTAATAGTATAAATACAGTGGAAAAGTACAAGTGTTCTCAATATGTGTAGTTAAGGAAGTTTGGGAGCAGAATAGATGGAACAGGTAGGAATAAATGTACTTTTATTTTTACTTACTGCATTTCCCTCAACGAAGTATACAGCTATTATATTTTACACTAAAATTTTTCCAAATTAATTTTCATTTAGGCTTTGTAACATTTACCCACACTTCTCTGTCTATTTAATGTACCGTATCAAAATCTAACATTGTAATTGTACGGCCTATATTGGTATCGACGTGTGTAGTACGATGAACCTGGCAGCGTGCCAGCTAATTTACCATTTCTATCTTTCGTTTTGTGAGGACTAGTTGTCAAACATTTGATATGTCTTCCTTTTCGGGTCTCAAACCCGTCTGTATGGATATTTTAAACAGATTTTAGAGAAAAATACCTTTTTTTTTTCGTGCGGAAATCCCCTCGGGCACCTCCCCTGCCGGAGCCGGAAGGGGAGGTTATGTCGGACTCGAACCGACAAAACTGCACGCCGACTGTGGGCCGTGGTGCTAGGCCGGAGGTGAGGTTGTCATCGACATATCCCTTGCACCCCGGCTGACCCAGGGCCATCCCTTACGGTCTGGCCCTCCTCGAGAGGAAAAGTACCGGGAAGTCATGATAGTTGCTATAAAATGATGAGTAGATAAACATTCTTTATGGACGATAAAAGGTCCTTAGTGGTAATCCATTGAAACATCACTGTCACTAACGAATCATCTTCATCATTACAGCGGTAGTTTCTGCTGCATCCATAGCGAGCCAGTTGTCCTTTTTTCACCTTTATGCGTATAACTATAGCATATAAAAATAAGTAAATTATTTTTTAACTTTTATGGGAAGAACCGCCGCTGACCTCCAAACCCGAGAGGAAAATTTACACCAGCGCACTATGTGTCAAAAGGCCGATCTAGAAGGACAGAAAGGGTTACTACCATTCTTTATTAATACTAGCAAAAGCGATAGCAGGCAACACCTAGGTCACGAGTCCGATAGTAATTTTGTGCAAGTACCTTCCAATAAATTAATGAATAATTTTAAAGTGTCATCACGGGACGAATTCACAATGAAATCATTCACTTTTCTGCACTTGGTCTGTCGCTATTTCAAAGTGTTTATAAAATTTATTGTTATAAATTTAGTGGCGAATCATAAAGTTGATGGTAAGAACTACTATTTTTATTAATTCACATTTCAAATACCTTAACGGTTGCCGAAAAATAGCAGGCTCATGTGATAGATATTACATTTTTAATGCTAACTTTGCGTTATTTCATTCTTTATTAATTTTCAATTAATTATCATAATGAAATTCGGCTTTTTTCTTCTTAGAACAATGCTATTTTAAGTTGGCCTCTTATGACGTAGTAAATCTTTATAACGAAGTATCAACGTTTACTGGTATATTTATTATGGCGTTAAATGTAACCAAAAATACATGTAATTATTTCTATTTTTGCTATGTTTAGACATCATCATCTATCATCATCTATAGACCTTTGGAGCTAACTAATAGTGTCAAATAATATTGCCCGACTAGATCGGCCTTTGGCACATAGTGCAGCGCCGGGTTCTTAGGCTGACTAGCAGGTGAAAGCTTCTGCGGAGGTTTTTGCGCCACTATACACTCCTGCCACTAACGTATGCTATATCCAAAGCATTTGGAAATCAAGTAAATCAAATAGCAATAACAAAGCCATAACGAACACGTTGTGCTATCGACCCCATAGTAGTGTAAGCTACTGATCACGGCGATTCATTGTCGGAGCGTGGCCCTCACGCTCACGACTCACGACACAACACTGATATAACAAATTGCACTTTTGTTGCAGATTCTGTGAGAACGCTCTCCACTGACCCGTGAGCGAATTGCGAGCGAAACAGCTGAGGGTAAGCGATATTTAATTGTACTAACGTTGTTTTTTTACGTGATATTGTCGTAACTTTGCGTGATTAACTATTTCTAACGGATTTCATCATGATTTATAAGGTGTTATTATATTATTTATATTGAACTCGATATTTCATTTACTTTTCCGCAATCATTGTCACAGGGAGAGAGACTACGCTGCTGAGAAGTAACTGAAACGTCGCGTCACAGATAACGTTTAGTGTATAAGGTGATTCGGACTATATGGTCAATTTCAATCAATCAATTAGCCCACCGTAGTCCACTGCTGGACTGCCTCTCTCAATGATGTATGATCTGAGATTGACATGGTCATTAACATTAGTAGTATAACACACATAATAAACATGATAAATATCCTGGTGAGTGTTATACTGCTCTCCCAATGGTACCTTTTTCAAGTTGCTTCTCAACTGTTATCAAATTTTATGTTAAAGATTATTCTAACTATTATCAAATCTTTAGATGGACATGAACATAAACTCACGCCTGTATTCCCCGAAGGGGTAGGCAGAGGTGCTAACACCCACATTTCGCCAGTTTATGTTTAGGTCCCAATGTAATAGGTGGCGAGCCTATTGCCATTAACCGGGCACTTATAAACCTGCGATAAATACACACATAACTTCGAAAAGCACCGAAAAGTCATTGGTGTGTGCCATGGTAAACTTGGGATCGAACCCGAGACCTCGTCTCAGCAGTCCATTACCCATACCACTAGGCTACCGCAAAAAATGCACCTGGCTGCCGATATAAGGATCAATTTTATTATATGCCTCCTGTAAACATAGTGGCCAAAATGTCAGTGTTCTTCTTCTTCTTCATCTTAGCGTTAATCCCAGTCGCACCCGAAGCTTTCAGCTTGGAGTCTATGGTCCGCTTTATCAGTCTAACTGCGAATTTGGCTAAACATCTGACCTCCACAACCCAAAGGCGATATCGAAGCATTGCAGCTAGACTGGTTGGACTTTTGAGGGCTCCAACTACAGTAACGACTGCCATAGATGTTCGTGTGGCAACCGGGACCGACGGCTTACCGTGCTCTCCGAGGCTCAACCAGATCAATGCAAATACCCATATTCATATATACAAATATTTGCATTGAGCAGGGATCGAACCCGCGCCTCCTATCCGCGTTCACTATCGCTAACTAGTTCATTAATACAGAATTTCCAACTTTCTTATAGCTTTGTAAAGCATCTTCCGTCGCTGTTGCTAGGCCCAAGGCTTATTTGTCTGGGGGTGTCACCCTACTTCATTACGCACCCCTCAAATCACCGAGCACGTGCGTCGCGTGCACAAGGCGGCGGTCGCCCTACCTCGGCGTAATCCACTAAAGATTGACCTCCCCATGTGACGATCGTTTTGTCACTATTTTGGAGTTGTTTTACGCTATCGTGGAACATTATTTTTATGTGCAATTAATTTATGAAGGTACAGGTTTATCATGTGTATGCCCCTTTAGTTAGTAATAGTTTTATGTGAATATAAAATAGTGATCTATTGAGTTATATTAAATGAAATTGGTTGTTGTTTGTCATTTTTGAACTCGCATTGTAAATTATAAAAAAAATGCGAATTGCAGCAACTGCTTGTTTATCTAAAGCCTAGCTTTAGCCCGCGGCTCCGCCCGCATGGATGTCGGTTCTTGGCAATTATTCGAATTTTTCTCGCCGTAAAAACCATCCTTGAACTTCAACGAACTTTAAAAAAAAAGAATTGGCCAATTTGGTCCAGGCGTTGTTGTTGAGTTATGCGCTAAGTAAGACATTTAGCGATTCATTTTTACATTATAGATATTGGATTAGAAAGTAATGTCAAATAAATATGTAAATGAATAAAGAAAAACGATATTAAAAAGTTAACACAAAATTATGAAATAAATAAAGACGAGCCTAATTTTAGTTGCTTATGTCAATTTTATTTTATTTATAAAAAAATAACCTGGCATAAGACCAAAAAATCACTCTTTTAAAATACATGTAATAGTCCCTATACTCCACTATACTCCCTGCCGTGGTCCCCTGTCATGTGACGTCAACATCTCGTCCGGAAATTATTAAAATTAAAACTAACTTGCAATTTTGGACGTGGTGCGTGACGTGACACGCGTGATGACGTCACACGTGCTTAGCTAGACGGATTGATATTGATGGGGGTTTAAATAACGATTTAGTCCCTTTTATATTTTTGTGAATGAAGTGATATTATAATTTAAATGAAAAATATTTTACTCTTAATGGCTTGGGCACGTCCTCGTGATTATTGAGCGAATTAGGTAAGGCATAAGAAAGTGAGCAGGCAAGCTAGGTACAGAGAAATGGGCAGGCCAGCTAGGTTCGACCTCACTGAATATCCACTGACTAAATTACTGAAGTACTGGAAAAAGAAACAGGTCAGATGCACTTGAAACTGTCAGAGTCTACCTCACAACCTTTTTCTGCGAGCAAGTAATGCTCAAGAAGGAGGCGGCCGGTCGGCCCGCGAAGAGCGAAAGCGAATCGGGCGTCGGAGGTCGTAAAATGACCTCCGTTCTCCATGAGCGCTGGCCTGGGGGTGATCGGTGGAGCCGCCTGTCACCCTCGCAGAAGCAGGCCGCGGTGTCGGCGCAAAGTGCGCCTCCCCGTATACGGGGCTAGATGGGGACACTATGGTCCCCACAACCCGAAGGGGGCCATCTCGAAAGAGATGGTCCTGGATCTGCCGGGGTGAGAGAGATATGTTTCCTGCATTCTCACCTCCGGCAACCAAAGACTCAAAGACGGCGTGCGTTTTAGTCAGTTCGAGTCCAACTTAACCACCTCCACCGGCTTGGGTGGTATCCGTGGGGATTTTTCGCACGATAAAAAAAGCCTACCGAACAAGGAAAAAGTCAAGGGTCCGTACCTCGACTTTTTCCATTGAAAGTGTCTTACCAAGTATAGCAGTCTATATGAACATCTCTACTCACCACTCTCCACCAAAAACAACCACCAGTAAGTACCTACCTAACAAAATAAACGAACTATAACCGGCGTGTTAGGGTTATATCGCTGATGTGTAATGGTGGGTAAAAGTGTATCGTGTAATAGCAACATCCACTTACAAGGGGGTAAAGACAACATCTAATTTTTCTCTATGTGTACTCATTAAATGTGTCGCGCGTGTTAACGTTAGGGTTAGGTAGGAATTAATAATAATAATAATAAAGAGAACTGGCGCAAACCTATAGTACTTGATACTGCTGATCGCAGGGAGGTATGGATGGGTAAAGAGTTACACGGACGCTTTTATCGGGCCTTAAACGGACCCGATATAGACTTAAAAGCGTCCGTATCTTGGCTACGGTTCGGTGATCTTTTCGGAGAAACCGAGGGTTTTATCTTTGCAATTACGGACGAAGTTGTTATGACGAACAACTACCGGAAGTATATCCTGAAGGACGGTACGGTGGACATCTGTCGGGCATGCCACCGACCCGGAGAATCACTTCGACATATTATTTCCGGTTGTTCTCGTCTTGCCAACGGCGAGTATTTGCACAGACATAACCAAGTGGCCAAGATAGTACATCAACAACTTGCCCTTAAATACAATCTTGTTGATTCGGAGGTGCCATACTACAGGTATGTGCCCGACCCAGTTCTCGAAAATGGTCGTATCACATTATACTGGGATCGATCTATTATCACTGACAGGACTATTGTCGCTAATAAGCCTGATATAGTGGTAATAGATCGATTAGAGCGCCTTGCAATGATTATTGATGTCACTATTCCTCATGACGAAAACCTCATGAAAGCCGAAAAAGATAAACAAATGAAATATCTGGATCTGGCTCATGAGGTTGTTGACATGTGGAATATTGATTCAGCAATCATTGTCCCGATAGTCGTATCAGCCCATGGGCTGATTGCTAAGAGCCTCGACCAACACCTTAAGAGGCTCGCGCTGGGCAGCTGGATCAAGAACCTGATGCAGAAGGCGGTACTCCTCGACACGGCGCGCATAGTGAGGAAGTTCCTCTCTCTGGAGCCCTGACCACCGGTAGCTTGGTCCCTGTACTCGATGCCGGTGGGATACTATTTTTTATATTTTTAAATATATTTTGTATTTTTTTTTTTAGGATATATTTAAAAATGTAATTTATATGTAATATACTGAAATAAAGGAAATAATAATAATAGAACTACTACGACTATCGGACCAAGTGCGGGTCATTCAACGCAATCGCATGTTGAATGAAACCGTACTTGAGACTCTACGGCTAGAATGCTTGCGAAATATCTGTGTCACCCCCGCCCCGGCTCCTGCTCCTGCTTCTACAGCAGAAAGAAACGATGAAACTCGTGTTGCGCCGGATGACACACCTATTCCAGTAAGTATTCAGTACAATGAAGAGATTAGGGAGGCTTTGGAATGTGCGTTGCGGGAATATCGATCAATGCCCGTACATGTCAGGCCACGTCTCCCGCGGTTGCCCATACATAGACGTAATATAGCGCTGGTGAGTGCCCTTGATTCATTATTACCTAGATATCTAGAAAATAGTGAAAACCTCGGTGACACCCACTCAATTCTGTATTGTACTGCTGTGGCGGCATGTCGTATGGCAGGTGCTAAATTTCCCATTAAAGATCCTGCCATACGACCTAAGTTTACCATACCAGCATGGCAATGCAGAATTGAACGACGTGTGGCCGAGGCAAGGGTGCTCATCGGTAAACTAATCTGCTTCAGGTCGGGCAATACTCGCCCAAGAGTGATGCGCTATGTGACCCGAGCGTTTGCGGGAACTGATATTAGCCCCCAGGATTATACGTCTCGGGTCACAGAGCGTATTGACTTCCTGAAGCAGAAAGTCTGTGCATGGGCAAACCGTATTCGGAGATATAAAAAACGAGTTGATCGATATACCGTCAACCGTATGTTCCAAAGAGACCAAAGATGGGTATATAGAAGCTGGGAGCGACCAGATGAGAGTGTGGATGACGTGCGGCGGCCGGATGCTGAAGCCACAAATGCTTTCTGGCGCAGCATTTGGTCGGTGCCCGTTAGCCACTGAAGGCGATTGGATGCGTGAGGTCGAAAGAGCATGCGAAACCATTCCAGAAATGGAAGAAATCTACATTGATGCCACTGATGTAGATTGTGCAGTCCGTTCGCTGTCTAACTGGAAATCTCCGGGACCGGATGGATTGCACAATTTCTGGCTAAAGTGGCTACGGAGTTCGCATGTTGTTTTGGCCTCACAATTTCAATCCGCTATAGAATCTGGGACGCTACCAGCTTTTATGACGACAGGAGTTACTCACCTGCTCCATAAAACTGGTAGTACCCTGGAGCCCAATAATTATAGACCGATTACATGTCTCCCAACGGTCTATAAACTTCTTACATCCATCCTGAGAGCTAAGATTAACAATCACATAAACAATAATTCTATTATGTGTGCCTCTCAGAATGGATGTAGGAATGGGGCCCGGGGTACTAAGGAGCTCCTCCTGATTGATATGGCTATTAGCCAACAAGCTCGCCGCAATCGTAAAGATCTGACAGCATGCTGGATCGATTACAAAAAAGCGTTTGACTCCGTGCCACATACATGGCTTTTGAGGGTGCTGGAGTTGTATAAAGTGAATACAACTCTATGTACCTTCTTAAGGTCGTGTATGCGGCAATGGAGAACGGTTCTTTTCTATCCAGGGTGTCGTCAGGCTTTGGGTGGCGGCGTGCCGATAACAATAGAGCGGGGTATTTTTCAGGGGGATAGTCTGAGTCCCCTTTGGTTCTGCTTAGCCCTGAATCCACTTAGTGCTTTACTAGTGAATTCAGGGTTAGGTTATAGGCTACGAAGAGAGGGTCAAGTGGTATCCCACCTCTTTTACATGGATGATTTAAAGCTATTTGCCCACACCAATCCTCAATTAATAGCTTTACTGAAGGTAACAGAAACATTCAGTAATTCTATTAAAATGGCGTTTGGTGTGGACAAATGTGCAGTCATTCATGTAAAGCGAGGGCGGGTGGTGGAGTCGGAGGGTATACAGCTCTCTGATTCCACTAACCTAAGATCACTCCTCGTAACCGAGACCTATAAATACTTGGGTATGTCACAGGCGTTATGCATCAATGAAGTCGACATGAAACAACTGTTACAGGAACGTTTCTTTGGCCGCCTGAAAAAGCTACTTAACAGTCTTTTGTCAGGTGGTAACAAGGTGCGTGCCTGTAACAGTTGGGTCATGCCACTCTTGATGTACTCTTTTGGCATACTCAAGTGGACTCAGACTGAACTCGATACCATCGATAGGAAAGTCCGGACTCAGTTGACTGCATTTCGAATGCACCACCCACGGTCGTCAGTCATGAGATTGTACATCCCGCGGAAATGTGGGGGTCGAGGTTTTTTAAATGCTAAGACCCTTCATAATCGCGAGGTGTGCAATCTCAGAGACTACTTTCTTAAGTCGAACGTGGACATGCATCGTGATGTAGTCAACGTAGATACCGGGCTTACCCCGCTCGGTTTGGCTAAAGAGAACTGGCGCAGGCCTACAATAGTTAGCACTGACAGCCGCAGGGAGGTATGGCAGAGTAAGGAGCTACATGGTAGGTTCTATCGGGCCCTACACAGGCCCGAAGTAGATCTACTAGCGTCCGTGGCCTGGCTACGTTTCAGTGACCTTTTTGGGGAAACTGAAGGTTTTGTCTGTGCAATTGCAGATGAAGTTATTAAGACGAATAACTACCGGAAGTATATCATGAGGGATGGCACGATTGACATCTGTCGAGCGTGTCACCAACCTGGTGAATCCCTCAGGCATATTACTTCCGGTTGTTCTCGTCTTGCTAACGGCGAGTACTTGCACAGACATAATCAAGTAGCCAGGATAATCCATCAGCGAGTTGCTCTGAAATACAACCTTGTGGAAGTTGAGGTGCCGTACTATAGGTATGTTCCTGAGCCAGTTCAAGAAAATAGTCATATCACATTGTACTGGGATCGGTCTATCATCACTGATAGGACTGTTGTGGCTAACAAGCCTGACATTGTGGTGATAGACCGATCCGAACGCCGAGCATTGATTGTTGATGTCACCATTCCTCATGACGAGAATCTCGTGAAAGCTGAGACAGATAAACAAGTTAAATACTTGGACTTGGCCCACGAGGTTGTCGACATGTGGAATGTTGACTCAGCAATCATTGTACCGATAGTCGTATCAGTCAACGGACTGATAGCAAAGAGCCTCGACCAACATCTGAAGAGGCTTGGGTTGGATGGTTGGGTCAAGGGCCAGATGCAGAAGGCAGTACTCCTTGATACGGCGCGCATCGTGAGGAAGTTCCTCTCTCTGGAGCCCTGACCACCGGTAGCTTGGTCCCTGTACTCGATGCCGGTGGGATACTATTTTTTATATTTTTAAATATATGTTTTTTTTATATGTATTTAAAAATATAATTTATAAGTTTTTTAAAATGAATAAAGAGAATAATAATAATAATAGTCACAGGCGTTAGGTGTTAACGAGTCGGGTATGAAGCAATCGTTACGGGAGCGCTTTTTCTGCCGTCTGAAAAAAGTACTGAAGAGTCTTTTGTCAGGCGGTAACAAGGTGCGTGCCTATAACGATTGGGTCATACCAGTCCTAACCTACTCCTTTGGAATACTCAAATGGACTCAAACTGAGTTGGAAGCCCTGGATAGAAGATTTCGAACACTGCTTACTGCATATCGAATGCATCATCCACGTTCCTCAGTAATGAGGTTGTATATCCCGCGGAAGTTTGGAGGTCGTGGTTTTTTAAACATTAAGACTCTACACAACCGCGAGATATGCAACCTTAGAGAATATTTTCTCAAGGTGAATGTGGATGTCCATCGAGATGTAGTGGCAGTGGACCGCGGACTTACCCCGCTCGCTCTTGCGAAAGAGAACTGGCGCAAGCCTGCAATATTCAGTATCAATGATCGCAAGGAAGTATGGAAGAGTAAAGAACTGCATGGACGATTTCATCGGGCCTTATATGGGCCCGATGTAGATTTAAAAGCATCTGTATCCTGGTTACGCTTCGGTGATCTCTTTGGAGAAACCGAAGGTTTTGTCTGTGCAATTACTGATGAAGTCGTAATGACGAACAACTATCGGAAATATATCCTTAAGGATGGTACGGTTGATATCTGTCGGGCATGTCATCGTCCCGGAGAATCCCTCAGGCATATAATCTCTGGTTGTTCTCGTCTAGCCAACGGCGAGTATTTGCATAGACACAACCAAGTAGCCAGGATTGTCCATCAGCAACTTGCTCTTAAATATAAACTTGTAGATTCGGAGGTGCCGTATTACAGGTACGTGCCCGACCCAGTTCTTGACGATGGTCGTGTCACATTGTACTGGGATCGATCTATCATCACTGACAGGACTATTGTAGCCAATAAGCCTGATACAGTGGTGATAGATCGATTAGAGCGCCGCGCAATAATTATCGATGTCACCATTCCGCATGATGAGAATCTCGTGAAAGCCGAAAAAGATAAGCAAATAAAATATTTGGACCTGGCTCACGAGGTTGTCGACATGTGGAATGTGGATTCGGCGATTATTGTTCCGATAGTCGTATCGGTTCACGGACTGATTGCCAAGAGCCTCGACCAACACCTCAAGAGGCTCGCGTTAGACAGTTGGGTCAAAGGCCTGATGCAGAAGGCGGTAATCCCCGACACGGCACACATTGTGAGGAGGTTCCTCTCCTTGGAGCCCTAACCACCGGCAGCTTGGTCCCTGTACCCGATGCCGGTGGGGTACTATTTTTTATATTTTTAAATAGATGTTATTTTTTATATGTATTTAAAAATATAATTTATAAGGTTTTTAAATGAATAAAGAGGAAATAATAATAATAAAGAACTCTTTATTGTTCACCAATTCAATATACAACAAATAGATTTTGTTTAGGTACAGGTTATGTAGTAGACAATTGGCGGCCTTATCGCACTGAGGCAATAAGAAAGAAAGAAAGAAAGAAAATTGGTTAATCTCTTACAGGCCACCATAGGATGGAGAAGGATACATTTGAAGAAATTTGGGGCAGTTGGTGTACATAGATATTAAATATTATAGTGTAGATGATTAGATAAATGTGATGAGTGCCTAGAGAAAGATATATTACATAATAAAACATACATACATACTAATAATATTTCGGTAGAATTTGTTTATAATGAACAGTAAATAGTAGACTTAAATATTATTATTCACATACTATGAGACACAGTAGAGATATAGTTTGGTAAGACAGAGAGGAAGGGTAAAATAAGTATAATGTTAAAATGAACACTATTCCTCCTGCAAATAGTGAGCCGTAACTAATTTTTTGAAAACTGGCAGTGATTGTGCACGTCTTATAGTGATAGGTAAGGCATTCCACAATCGGACCGCTTGAACGGTGAAAGATTTATCCATGTACATTGTGGAGTGTCTAGGCATTTTAAGTTTCAAATTCACTGACGATCTCAAGGTCCTTGAATGAGTGTCGCAGAGAAAGTTGAAGAGTTCTTTTAAGTATATTGGAGTGAGAGGATGAAACAAAATGTTATAGAGAAGGGAAAGAATAAGAACATTTCGGCGAAGGCGTATGGGTAACCACTTGAGTTTTGCACGATATTCGGAGATGTGGTCATATTTGCGAAGCCCAAATATGAACCGTATACTGAGGTTCTGGAGTCTCTCAAGTTTATTTAGTTGGTCTTCGGTGAGATTTGTATAGCTGGCATCAGCATAATCAAGGGTGGGAAGAAAAAGAGATTGCGCTAGCGCAGTTTTCGTGGTAATGGGCAGTAAACTTCGGAGCCTACGCAGAATTAAGAGTACTACTGCGTTCTTATTCGTGTTATGATGTTAAATGGTGATGAGGTATTGTCTTGAGGACACAATTATACATGTGAGTTATCATAATCTTAGCTCCCCTCGGATACTTCCCCCGCCGAAGCTGGAAGGGGAGGTTATTTCGGACTCGAACCGACTAAAACCGCACGCGCACTGAGAGTCGTGGTGCTAGGCTGGAGATGAGGTTATCCTCGACATATCCTTCGCACCCTGGCTGACCCAGGGCCATCCTTTACGGTCTGGCCCTCCTCGGGAGGGGGGACAACGGTGTCCACGTTGAATCCGAGGTTTTTAAAATCACAGACCGAGGTTGGCTTTCTACAAGCCCTTAGCAGCCCCATCAGATGCTTTTTCACGCCTCGCCTGAAGGACCCGGGTCTAAGGAGGAAACACGTGTGCTGGTAAAGAATTCTAAGACTTTAAGGTGCTTTTCATATGCCCACAAAATTTCGACAACCCAATCGCTCTATTTCATATTTTTGATCATATTTTTATGATCTTTTTGTGGCTAACAGTAAAATTCCAATACTTCCACAATCTATCTAAAAATATAGATACCGTATAAAGTGGGTACTAAGTAAAATTTCTTTAACATTAAAACGGCCACGACCCGCCATTCTTGAAGTAACGGTCCATTATACCCGGTACGATAGCTCGGCGTAATATCGGAATGCTCTGAAACTCTTATAATATTCGATTTACATAATTTGTTCGTTCCAAGTGTTGTATCTGGCAGTAATTTGAATGTTATCGACTAGATTTACTTCTTGTAGTGTGATTAGCATAAGATACGGCATTAGTGGTGCGCTTCTTTACTAGATATTTTTATTAGTATTTCGTAATATAAGCTTGCCTGCATGTTTATATGTGAATGTTAGTCGTTGATTCGTAACAGTATAGTTTATACTTTAAAGTTAAATTATTAGCAGCCATAATTCGCCAAAGAAGACGCTCTCGAGCCCCGACTGAGAGGGTTTCTCAGCGCATGTTTGGAGCGAGGCCAGTTTCCGAAGTTGTGGAAGACGGGGAAACTGGTCCTCATCCGAAAGGCGGGACGCCCGGCGGACTCACCGTCCGCCTACAGGCCGATAGTGTTGCTCGACGAGGTGTGCAAGCTCTTTGAAAGAGTGATTGCAAAGCGCCTCGTCGAGCACCTATCCAGAGTGGGGCCTGACCTGGCGGATGGCCAGTATGGCTTCCGCCGGAGGCGCTCCACCGTGGATGGCATCATGCGCGTGGGGACTCTGGTGAAGGACGCCGTCGCTCGGGGCGAGGTGGTGCTGGCGGTGTCACTGGACATCGCCAACGCGTTTAACACCCTGCCCTGGAGCTGCATTAGGGAGGCGCTCGTGTATCACGAGGTGCCTCTCTACCTTCGCCGCATAGTCGGGGCGTATCTATCGGAGAGAGCAGTCGTCTACCCAAGTGCGACCGGGCTCGGTCGGCGAGAGATGTCGTGCGGTGTTCCGCAGGGATCGGTCCTGGGACCGCTACTGTGGAACATCGGTTACGACTGGGTGCTTCGCGGTGAGTTCGCGGACGGTGCCGCCGTCACTTGTTATGCGGACGACACGCTGGTGACGGCGTGCGGAGCTACATACCGCGAAGCGACCCTGAAGGCCACGACCGCGGTTGCCCAAGTCGTGGAGCGGATTCGGCGGCTGGGTCTCGAGGTGGCTCTGCATAAAACCGAGGCCATGTTCTTTCATGGGCCTCGGCGCGTGCCACCGGAGGATTCCAGCCTCATAGTGGGAGACATTTCTATCGGCATCAAGGCCCAGATGAAATATCTGGGACTCGTGTTTGACGGCCGGTGGAACTTCGGGGAGCATCTCCGAAGACTGGCCCCCAAATTGAAGGACACAGCTGCCGCTTTGGGGCGGCTGCTGCCCAACATGAGGGGGCCGGATGACTCCTGCAGGAGACTCTATGCGGGAGTCGTGCGGTCCATGGCCCTATATGGGTGCCCAATATGGGCGGACAACCTGACGGTTCACAATGCGCGTCTGCTGCGTGGACCGCAGCGTGCAATGGCCAGCAGGGCCATTAGGGGGTACCGCACGATATCCTTCGAGGCGGCGAGTCTCCTTGCCGGATCCCTACCGTGGAACCTGGATGCGAGAGCCCTTTCGATGCTATATCGGTATCGTAAGGAGGCGCGGGAGCAGGGACGGGAACCCGAGCCCGAAGAAATTCGGGCCGTGAGGTCTCAGCTTCACAGGGACATGGTAGCGGAATGGGAGCTACGACTTGGGCGACCAAGCGCAGGGCACGCCGTAATAGCGGCGGTAAGACCCATCATGGAGGAATGGCTAGAGAGGCCACACGGCAGCCTCTCGTACCGGCTGACGCAGGTGATTACCGGACACGGGTGTTTCGGGAGTTACCTGTGTCGGATCCGGAAGGAGCCAACGTCCGAGTGCCATCACTGTGATGCGAGCGAGGACACAGAGCTGCACACGCTGACCGAGTGCCCGGCGTGGGACACGCCGAGGCGGGTCCTAGTGGCGGCTCTAGGGGTGGGAGTCCTCACACTCGTCACATTGCTCACAGCGATGGTACGATGCGCAAACGCTTGGGGTGCGGCCGCCTCCTTCTGCGAGCAAGTAATGCTCGAGAAGGAGGCGGCCGGTCGGGTCCGGACCAGACTCCGGGCCCGGGAAGCCCGTGCAGAGCGAAGGCGAACCGGACGTCGGAGGTCGCAGAACGACCTCCGTCCTCCATGAGCGCTGGCCTGGGGGTGACTGGTGGAGCCGCCTGTCACCCTAGCAGAAGCAGGCCGCGGCGGCGGCGCAAAGTGCGCCTCCCCGTAACCGGGGCTACATGGGGACATTTTGGTCCCCACAACCCGAAGGGGGCCATCTCGAAAGAGATGGTCCTGGGTCTGTCGGGGTGCGAGAGATATGCTTTTGGCAATCTCACCTCCGGCAACCAAGGACCCAAGATGGCGTGCGTTTTAGTCGGTTCGAGTCCGACATAATCACCTCCACCGGCTCTGTGGAGGTGGTATCCGTGGGGATTTATCGCACGATAAAAAAAAAAAAAGCCATAATTCGCCAACTATATTTTTTAAGTCCCACATTAAGTATGTGAGCTTATTGCCGTCAACCAAATACTTTTCATAGATTTTCACTCTCGAAAGGAGAGCTGTCTTAGCTGCATCGTACGGCATTCATAAAAAGGTCGGGAATATCATTATAAAACATCAGTCAAAACTTAATCGAAATTGCTTGTCTGCCATAGTAAATTTCTATATTTATTTATGAGGATTAGGCCCCCTCCCGGATCAATACAAATCAAAACACCTTGATTAGTTTTCGACATCAATCCATGTAAACTTTAATTGCGGGATCCAATTTGGGGCGTCAGTCACCGGTGGCTGCTCATGCGATGTGACAGCGCAGTTGATTTCCACCGAGGGTCACCCCCAGGGAACATGCTCATCACACTCGAATCGTCGGGGAGCGCAGGAACGCACGACCAAAGGGGAAAGTACAAGTATTTTTTTGGTGTATATTTATGATTGCTGGTCGGATCGATCGGCTGAGAGCATTGGGGAGGTTAACTTTAATTTACTAGTATTTATACACACACACACACGCACACATACACACATGTGCTCACACCTTTTGGAGTATATATTAGGTGAAGGATTCTGAATTTAGATTTGGTCAAACTTAAAAACTGTCATATGTTTGATTGCAATTAATTAAGGGGAATCGGAGAGAAAGTAAACGAAAATTGATATCCACACGATTGAAGCCTCAGGTAGCCGTTAATAGAATTTTATTATATGCGCCATATTTGACAGACATACTGTCCTCACCGCGCCATTCAGCGACCCCGTCAAAAGGGCGCTGAAGTAATGACGACAAATTGCGTCCACCCCATGAAATATCGCCGCAGCCCCTACCCGCGGTCCATCCTCATTTGGCCGGCTAATATATAAAAATGTTTAGGATTACCCGGAATGAAGGATTTAGGGCTTCGGAATTGAGGTTGAGGATTTTATTTGTGAAATTTTGTGAAAAATGTGTCTGTTCGTTCGTTTATGAGTTAGATTTATTTTCATTTCTCAAGGCTTTAGCCAAATATTTTTATCTACACCAGATAAGTTAATAGTTCCAACAGCTTTACAAATATGTTTGGTGTGTTGAAACAATAGATACTTCATTCTCCTTCATACATTCCTGTCAGATATCATCCCTTCCATCACTCGTTTCGTTTGTCTTTCAAAGAAATCATCCATCTGTTTTCGGAGTTAACTCCGCTCCTAAAGTTTTCTTTTTTATATTACTCTGGTGGTAGACAAACACACGGACTATCTGATGGAAAGTAGTTACCGTGACACTCGTGCTGCCGACCCTGTAGGAACCTCTTCCTGAAGAACTCCATATTGTAGTTGCTGGACCCTTTCTATCCACATTACTCTCAAATCTTCTCAACTCTCGTGAGCTGTCACTAATACAGCGCTAATATTTAATCTTATGTTTACTATTGCAAATCCTTCGAACTGCTCTATGATCCGTAACAATCTCAGTGACTTGTCAGTCAGTCGGATACAAATTGAGGTCAATCAATACTGGTCAATTAATAGTATAACACTCACCGGGATATTTACCATGTTCATAGTTTTTATTTGGTAACCGATATTTCGGCGCTGTTTCAAGCGCCATGATCACGGTGTACTGACGACACAAAAAAAAAAAAAAAATTCGGTTACCAAATACAAACTATGAACATGGTAAATATTTGAAGGAATTTTTACAGCATTAAGTATGCTAACTATACAAATCGAATACATAGGGAAAAAGAATCTTCTCGGGCGGGACTCGAACCCACAGTCTTTCCCTTATTGGTCAGGCATTCCCCCTGTAAGGGAAAGACTGCGGGTTCGAGTCCCGCCCGAGAAGATTCTTTTTCCCTATGTATTCGATTTGTATAGTTAGCATACTTAATGCTGTAAAAAATTTTTCAATTGTTTGGGCGCAGTTATCAAAAATCAATGTTTAAAAATGATTGTAACATCATTCATTGATTCCGATAGTTCGTAAGAAAATCGGAAGATGACGCCACGTCGCCTTAAAGACGTATAACATGGTAAATATCCCGGTGAGTGTTATGCTATTAATGTTAATGACCATGTCAATCTCAAATCATATATATTAGGTACTATTTTGTGTGCTAAATGCTACTATGCATTAATTAACTGGTTACGAAAATTATAGATAGGTATTTGATGTAGACATCTCACATCATGTAATCTTAGGGTAGCAGTTCATCTCTGAAGTGTAGCGTCCTTGTTCAAATTTTATGACACAACCACAGATTTAGTATAGGCTAGTTCCTACAAGGTCCATCTAAACTAGTTAGTGAACTCCAAAAATAAAAATATTGAAGTTTACAAGCTTGCCTCGCTTTTGTATGCTCCTACTTCAGTCTATGTTCAACTTAGGGCCGGCGCCCACTGCCGGCACGGCATGGCAAAGGATGCCGCGGCGGGTTGTGGCATGCCGCGGCTGGCTGTGGCATGTCGCGGCGGGCTGTGGCATGCCGCGGCGGGCTGTGGCATGCCACGGTATGCCACGGCCAAGCCCCGCTATCTACTCTAGCATCAGGAGGAATGAAATAAATAAATATTGTAGGTTGTAGGACAATCTACACAACGCTATCTAGACCCAAAGTAAGCATAGCATAACTAGCTTGTGTTATTGGTTCTAGAATGCTTATAAACATACTTTACACATTTTTTTTTGTAAATACATAATATTATACAACCGCGTTGCCCGCGGCTCTGCCCGCGTGGAAGTCTGATCCCGTTCATCTCTGATAATAATATAGCCTATGTGTTATTTTGATGTATAAGCTATAAGTATTATTGTAAAGTTTCACTTAAATCCATTCAGTAGTTTTTACGTTAAAGTGTAATAAACATCCTCACATACTTACAAACTATCGCCTTTATAATATTAGATATTAGTAGGATAGAAACACCCAGACCAATGCAAATATTCATATTCATGCATACAAAACATATTTGCACCGAGCGGGGATCGAACCCGCGCGGAACCCGATTGTAGCGGTCGCGTTCACTACCACCACAGCACAGAGGCAGTCAAACGGAATGTAGCACGTCGCATCGCGCCGTGGCATGCCGAGGCATGCCGTAGCACGTCGTGACATCGTTTGACGAAATAAAGTAAAATGAATTTTAAAGTCACTGGAATAAGATTCAAAATAACTTGATTAGTAAAAAAATCCTTTGCCATGCTATGCCGTGCCAAGCCGGCAGTGGGCGCCGGCCCTTACTGATTAATAGTCAACAAAAATATTATCTGAACAATATCTATGAATGGTTCACGTGATGCCACTGGTGTTGTTGAAGTAACACCGTTTATCACATAAGAACAAATATAGACTATTAATTTCTGAACAATCGTATAAACTTCTCACTTTAAACAAGATACAACATAATTCTTAGAAACAGAAACAAATACATTTTAATATAATCAGCGCTGTTGATGAATTCAAAGTTTAAATCGTAGCTGTACATCCGATATTAGATTAAACGTTTAGGAACTTGGCTATTGGGCTGTTCAAGTGTTCAGCCAATTGGCAAATTAATTCTGAATGTACTTTGTCTTAGATAATACCATCATGTCGGAATTGAATTATCGATTTTACCCCGAATTAGGGACGACTCCTTCACTGAATAACATTAAGGTTATCGACTTTTAAACATTTTTCGATATACATTGCTTGTTAATACTACGTGATTGACTTTTAAGGATATAGTAACGAGTAATGTAAAGCAATAGATATTCTGATACAGTTATAAAGCAATGTTTGGTGTAGGTCGGAAAGTGGTTAGTGAGGCATTGGCGATTATGTAGGTACGAGTATCTGGACCGATTAGCGAGCTTATGACATTGACTATCAAGGTATGATCATGTGGCAATAAGATAGAATAACTTAACATAGTCTTCTCATGATGAATGCTGATGCAAATGCATTACTGCTAAGGAGCCCGAACTAAGAATTCTAGTTCTGTAGTATAGATACATAAAAAACAGTAAATCTTAAAAATTACTTCACAAGCACTAAATGATCATAAATTTGTCTGCTACTTTTGTTTAAAGTAACTTTTACAATATTTGCCTATCCATCTGAGAGCCCTGCTGAGTGGTTGACACGAGGAGACGACATTTAGGCTGTATAAATACTTATTGAATTGTTCTGATAAAATACTTTCGATAGCAGCATGAACCTGGATACATGCCAGAATTGTGGTTGTAAGACCCATAATGTTGTAGGGTGACACTCATAAAGCATACATTGTGTACATTAAATTTTTACGCTGTACTTAGCTGTACCCATGGAGATTTCCTTCTAGTTGTAAAGCAACAAAGCTCCACTGCAATAAAAGCACTAAGTTATGTAAATATGCGAGCAGCCTAACGAAGCGTCGGCTTAGCGCACATTGTACGCGACTGTCCTTTTAGCAAAATTCCTGAAGTGCTTCTGGATATAAATAGTGGACAAAGTGCTTATGAAGATAGATGGTAATGACTACCATGATGGAGAGATGGCTATAACTTTAATGTTGTTACTTTCAGTGTCAACAGACATTGTCATGCTATATTTTTAATGCAAATATTCTGGTTCGATACGGTCACTCGATTTTTACTAGGGATTCCACAGCAATGTTGAAGGATGTCGCCAGCCTTTGGCTGGTAGGCTCGTAGACAATTTTATTTTAGTAGCAGATGATCAGCAAATAAGAATTTAAAGTGTTTTACACCGATACCTAGCACAAGAAACTAAGAATATAATATTGCTATAATTTTTTTTATATATAGGACACGTCAATTTGACTTCACCTCGCCTGATGTTAAGCAAAGGCAAAGTCTCGGAAAGAGGGTCACCATCGTAGACATGTACCATGTTAACAGTGGTGGCACTCAGCTAGACGGCTTCATTAGATGCCGATGCTGGTGATTGTAATTTCTACTAACAATATTATTTGGTAGAAACCAAAACTTTGATAAAGGCAAGCTCTCAAACATGTAATTAGTGAAGTATCGTTGTTGGTGAAATGTTTTTATGTTTCCTGTGATCAATTTAATTGGGTGAGCTCCGCCATGTTCCGTCACTAATTAAAAATAAATCTGTGGTCTTCTTCTGTGAGGCTTTGATGAGTTATAATTGACTTAGCTCAATTATAATTACAGTTTTTGTAAGTTCAACTCTTATATTGAGTTGGTCAAAAATTCTTCGAAGTAGGTACCTAGATATATAAATTAGAAGCTTGAAGAAGGGGCGTTTGCAGAGTTGGTTACAAAAGAACGAAAATAGGCAAATTGCCTGAAGCTAAAGGCTATTTACTGGGTATGACCAATACAATAATGTTCAAATTATTTCGACTTGTCGAGTAGACAGAGTTATTATTATAGGCCTATGATACAGTCAGCATATTGTTTACACACAGTCTATAGTTTACATGTGATTTGAGGCACAATTTAATTCTATTTAGGTGATCTTGAATGTCAGTTTAGTAAGGACATTAAATAGCAATCATCGACCGCTCCCGGCCGAGCGTGGAATTTATCATTTTCGAATAAGGCGGTGTTTTGCGTTCAACTACTAATTGCTGAGTTGAGAAAAACACTAATTCACCACTCAACAATAGGTTTTACCTACGTTTACCTACACATTAAAACCTATAAATACACCATGACAGCGAATAAAATAAAATCGTAAAGTTAAGTTATTAAAATTTAGTAAACGTATACTAAAGGAGATGGAAAACGGTGGGCCCAAATGCAATAAGTTGAGATATGATCTAAAAAATTAGTAATATTTTTGTATCTTAGAATATGAAAAATCACCTTAATTCTCAATCTGGAAGCGGAGAAATATGAGAAAATAGTTTTTGTGAGATTATCAATTGAGTAATCGATTACATTACAACATTTGCAGTAAATAATTAACTCAAAGTAATTAAATGCACTATATATACTTACATGCAATATAGTGCATATAATTACAGTCATATTATTAAATGAAAATATCAATTAATTACTGAAAAACAATATTAATGATTATAGATTTCATATCTATTCAAATCTCTCTTATATTTGTAGTCTATGTCACTGACATGACAGCTGACTAACATTGACACTAGTCCGTTGTTGTCTGTTTGTTTGCTCACTCGTTTCGTGTTTTCCGATGCGTTTTGAGTGCTTTCCCGATTATTCGTATTTTTTTACGACAACTGCTTTGTATTTTGCGGATTCTGACCCTGCCTACCTTGTACGACCCTTGCTTTCACCTTGGACACCGAAGATCGCTCACACGTTTGACTTGGAATTGTTATTTTTATTTTACCGCCGGCTTGTGGATTGGATATTATTGAAACTATGGATCGCTGTGTGAATTGTGGGATATCCACTGGTCACTGCAATACACTGGGCCGTCGGCTATAATATATACACTATAAAACAATTCTGTCAGTGATTCAGCAATGGCTTGCACCTCAGTCTGTACCTAAGTAAATATAACCTCATCTAACCAGCTACCATCCTGCCAGGTTTAAAATGTAATATGTGTTTAATAAAAGGCGAATAAAACACTATATTAAATTTTTTTTTTATTTTATTTTAGACATCCTTTCCTTATCTCCTTACCTGTTACCTGCCTATCGCTTGAAGTCGTTGACGTTCATTCATATGATTTTTCAAACATTTTCTAGTAAATATAATAACTATTAGTGGAAAAGAACACATTTTGCACTTCAGGAATCAGCTGTTAGTTAAAGATTGTAACATAACCTCACTTTTACATAATCTCTTATATCTCTGTTCTCAGATTGACAAAATCCGCAGAATTTTCAGTGCAAGGTTGATAATATATAAGCTATTAATTGACACCACTTTCATCTTCTTACAACTAGGCCCAAGATTGTATGTAATCATTTCAGTCTCCTTTAAATAACTTTTTTAGTTTATTTATAAAAAAAATTAGTTTAAAGTAAACTAAACAGATAGGTATCACATATTCTGGACTGAATTTTTCAGGCAACCCCTGTAATATGTTTATTGACATATTTAATTGAATGTAAAATACTTTTCATCCATTAACCAGCTCGATGAAGGTCGTTTTATGGTGGGATCTTAGGCTATTTTTTTTAAGAATATTATAACCAAAGTTACTAATATTCCCTCTAACCCCTCCAACTAAGTTAAATTGCTTGTGCTAGGAGTAGCTTCACGTCGGTAGTGTAATGACCAGGATTTGAACCTGGGACCTCTCAATAGTAAGGCCGAATCCTTAACTACTAAGCTTCCGACGCCTTTTATTATTTTAGCTACGAAGTATCGCGATTTAAAAAATGGTATAAGTTAGTTATTTCCAAAAATAAGGTAGGTTGAAAGTGGCCACTATGTTCAAATAACTATTTCACTATTCTTTTAGCACCATTAACTTACGTGTGTGACAGAATCCAATAATTCGCTAAGATGCTCTAATAAATACACATCACCATTTCATCCACGGGTCAAGAAACAGAAAACGTATTTGGACTAACGAATTCTACCACGTTTATCACACATAATAACACCAGAGCACAAATACCTTGAGAAACATCGTGTCGACGAACTCAAGATCTCATTTTGAAGGAAAAAGGGCAATAACTCTGAAGCGTTGTGTACTCAAGTGGCAAATATATCCAGTTAAAATTACGAAACAAAAAGTACTGGCAATACGGTCGGGCAGCATCTCGCCCGCGGCCATGCTCCTTATGAATTCCATATAAAAATATGTACAGGGATGGATTTAGGAGGTCCCGGGGCTGTTTGAGGAGGCACGTATTTGTGAGTGACCTATCGATGGAATATGAATTCGCTTGATACGAGCGAAGGGTACTATTACACGAGATATGAGTATCGAGTAAATTATTCATGTGGAAAGGGTTCTAATATATTTTTATATCAGTATTATTTTTTATATAAAGAGTTACTGTTCCTTGCGAGTTTTTTGTTCTACTTAGGTGGCAGACAAGCACCCGGTTCACCTAATGGGAAGTGACGTGGCCTATGCCAACATTGAAAACGTTACATCATGCTGCCAACCCTGTGAGAACCTACTGATGCCCATATTTATTTGTTTGAGAAATCCTCAGCAGTATTCTATTGATTGAAAATATATATTTTTGTATCACTTATACGACATATTTTCAACCTTCCACATTGCTTTTATCTCTGTTGAAAAAGAGCCCGAAGGGATGTCTACGCGTTAAAAAGAGGAATTAAACATCTAGGATCTATTTCTTAATCCGTGTCTGTTTTCACAACTTTGCTGGAGCGCGCGCAATTTACATAATTTTTGCATCTTTATGCTCTATTCCTTGAGGTTCTGTGACGAGTTCTATTTCTTTGTAACACTCGATGTCTCTTCAGAGCTTTCAGTTGCTTCATTTAACGCTCAAAAACGTTTGAAAATTAAGTCGTTCAGTTATAATATTTTGTGTCAGATTGGTCCTTCTTTGCATTACTTTTAAATAAAGTAATAATCATAAAAAAGTACTAAGTTATCCTTACTATTAATAAAGCAAAGGAACCTGTTAGTTTGAACATGTGAATCTCCAGATCAATATAGTTGGAATTTTTGCTGCAAAGAATCAATAGTACAGTTTCTAAACAACTCGATTAAACTGGGTGAATTTATTGTTGTTTCGGATAAAAAGAATTTGGGTACAGTTTCGAAAGGAAAATCATCTGGAAGTATTAATTTAGCGAAAGGAAAAAAGAGTTTTAAAAGCTCCCTACATTTTTCCTTTCATCTGAACATCATCCCATACACTTTCAAAAAAAAATTTCTTGCGCCAAGTTAATACTTCCAGATGATTTTGCTATCGAACTTTGCCCGAATTCTTTTTATCCAAAACGACTTTAAAATCACCCAGTATACTAATATTATTATTATACCGATCTTCAGTACTCATGTCAAGATCTGGTTTTATATGCTATTTGTGTAGGGATAAGGTAACTAAATAAGTACCTACGAAATCATATCGTCATTACTACAGTTGATAAGTGATAGCTGCCGCAGCAAGGTGTTTGCCCGGGGGATATTAGCATAATTACTCGGTGGGCTGACGTCCCGTGACGTCATTAGTTGACACGTGATCGGCGATAAATTTATTAATGACGTATTGACATATACATAATAGTAGATGGACCTGTCTATGTCGTAGGTTATTATTGAAACTTACAAAAGCCTATTTGTTATGTTATGTAAACACCAAAAGCCTATTGCCAGTAGGCTGTCATGATACATCATCATATCTGTGCTAGATTATTCGATAGGACACCACAAGAAGTTATCTTTGCTAAAAAAAAATCTCTAAATGTGTTTAAGAAAATAAATAAGTGCAAATATTCCTACAAATATTTTAATACTATTGTGGGGGTACTTTGTAAATCAATATTAAGTATTTAATGTATGTCTGCTTACCCCTTCAGGAAATTTTGAGTCGTGATGTATTGTACTAAAATATTATGTACCTAATATTGTTTAATTTACTATTTATTGTATAACTTACAAAATTAATAAAGTTAAAGTTTTAATATGGTATAAATATATTATCCACGGACAGTCCAATTTTTCTATTAGTAGATTATTGTAGGAATGTATGCTTTTGTTCGGCGACCGGGCGGGGCGGTGCGCTCGCGCGGCCCGCATCACCAGTCTGCATCCAGCCACGCTCGATAGCAGGCACGCGCCACGCTACCGCCTCCGCGCGTAACTTACATAATTATTGTACTCGTACCGTATATATATAATTCGCGACTTGCTAAAGATCTAGTGCTTGTTATTTCTAAACTGTTTCTTCTTGTGTTCTGTGTTCATCTAATTTCTCCTTCTATTTATAAACTTTCTGTGTGTGGGTAAAAAATAAACTTTTATTTTCTACTATCCAACAACAATATTATTTCTCTTCCTACAATCTAACCCACATAATTGGTGACCCCGAGACAACACGATGGCCGATGAGCAAGAGAACAATTCGCCAGGAACACCACACCTTGTTCCTACACCCGAGAAGTTACCAGAAATGCACCGAGTCGGCGTACGAGTACCCCCGTTTTTCCCCGAGAAACCGTCGTTATGGTTTGTACAGCTCGAGGCGCAATTCTCGCTGGCAAACATCACCACCGATGCTACAAAATACTACTATGCCATCGGTCACCTCGACCCGACGTACGCCAGTGAAGTAGAGGACATAATCGAGAGTCCCCCCATCGCAAATAAGTACACCAAGCTCAAGACAGAACTGATAAAAAGGCTCTCCGCGTCCCGCGAGAAAAGAGTGAAACAGCTCCTTATGCATGAAGAGCTGGGAGATAGAAAACCCTCTCAATTCTATCGGCACCTACTCAAATTGGCGGGACCCAACGTGCCAGAAGAGTTTCTGCGTACAATATGGACGAGCCGGCTTCCAAGTGGGACGCAGAGTATCGTGGCGTCACAACCCAAGATGACTATGGATGAATTGGTGGAGTTGGCTGATCGCATACATGACGTCGTCACACCTCAAGTCGCATCAGTAGGTACGAGCAGCACGAATCCTTTCAACACCGGTGGACACAATGAGCAAACTACCCTCATCGCTGAGTTGACGAAGCAGGTGGAGGCGCTAGCGGTTAAAGTAGACAGGATGTCACGACCTAGGCAGAGGTCAGATAGCCGCTCCCGTTTTCGCAATAGTTCGCAACGTTCGCAGTCTAATTACAGAAAATTTCCATTATGTTGGTACCACGGGAAGTTCGGAGATAAGGCGAAGAAGTGCGTGAAGCCATGCGATTATAATACCGCGGGAAAAGGAGCGGGCGGTCACTAATGGCGACCGAAGACTGCCCAGGTACTGGTCGCTTATTCGTTACCGACAAATCAACAAAAATACAGTTTTTAGTAGATACAGGTAGTGACCTTTGTGTGTACCCTCGATCGGCGTTACCAGGACGTCGACAGGAAGCGCAATTTCAACTTAGTGCAGCTAACGGAACTGTAATAAAAACATACGGCTATATTAATGTTTGTTTAAATATAGGATTACGCCGCGACTTCCCCTGGCAATTTATTGTCGCTGACGTGACTAGGGCTATAATAGGGGTTGATTTTTTATGTCATTATAATTTAACTGTTAATTGCAGGAACAAGCGACTGATAGATGGCAAGACAACGCTTGTCACCCCGGCTTCACCTGCTCGTCCCTGTGATGCCATTTCTTCGGTGAAGGCAATAGTTGGTGATAGCATATACCACGACATACTAAGGGAATATCCCGACATTACCCGTCCACCAGGTATTCATCGCACAACTAAACACAACACTGTACATCACATCAACACTACACCCGGTCCACCTATTTCATGTACACCTCGCAGGTTGGCCCCAGACAAGCTGCGTATCGCCAAGGCAGAGTTTGAGGCCATGTTACAAAATGGTACTGCTAGACCTTCGGATTCCGCCTGGTCTTCTCCACTACACCTTGTACTTAAGAAGGACAATGGATGGAGACCCTGTGGTGATTACCGAATGCTGAACGCCCGGACAGTACCAGACAGGTATCCCATACGGCATATACACGATTTTTCTCATAACTTAGCAGGATGTTCGATCTTCTCCACCATAGACCTGGTCAAGGCGTATCATCAGATACCGGTAAGTCCAGAAGACATCCAGAAGACCGCAATCAGCACCGCATTCGGATTATATGAATTTCCGTACATGAATTTCGGCCTCAGAAACGCGAGTCAGACATTTCAGAGGTTTGTGGACGAGATGCTCAGGGGGCTGGACTTCTGTTATGCATATTTGGACGACTTTTTGGTTTTCTCGAAAGACCAGAAGACCCACGAAAGCCACTTACGTGTTCTCTTCAAAAGACTGCAGGACTATGGTATGGTCATCAACACGGCAAAGAGTATCTTCGGTTCAGACAAGGTAAAGTTCTTAGGATACTATGTGACAGCCCAAGGCACCAGCCCACTGCCGGAGAAGGTGGAGGCCATCAAAAAATTTCCAGCTCCTAAGACTGTCAAGGAACTGCGGAGGTTTCTAGGCATGGTCAATTTTTATAGGCGCTTCATACCTTATGCCGCTAAACATCAGGCCCCACTGAACGCATTATTGACAGGTGCCGTAAAAGGTTCACACCCAGTTAATTTTACCGCTGTGGAGTGGGAATCTTTCAACGCTTGTAAGGAGAGTCTCTGCCAAGCCGCCATGCTAGCACACCCTGACTGCGAGGCTGAGCTTGCGGTAGTAACAGATGCTTCGGACGTTGCTATTGGAGCTGTACTACAGCAATGTAAGGTGGGTCAGCCGTGGCAACCACTGGCATTTTACTCCCGTAAGCTAAGCCCGTCTCAGCGTAAGTACTCGCCTTATGATAGGGAACTCCTAGCCATCTATGAGGCGATTAAGCATTTCAGACATATGGTGGAAGCACGAGAATTTGTTATCTATACAGATCACAAACCCATCTGTTTCGCTTTTCACTCACGAAAAGAAAACTGCTCTCCACGGCAATTTCGACACCTGGATTATATTTCCCAGTTTACTACTGACATTAGACACATTTCTGGGAAAGATAACGTTGTTGCTGATAGCCTATCGCGGATAGAGGAGATCGCTCAACCGGTCGACCTAATCGCATTAGCAAAGTCGCAGGATAAGGACCCTGAACTGCAACAACTTCTATGCAGTAACTCCTCGCTAGGTCTCAGAAAGGTGAATTTGCCAGGTACGAATGTCGAATTATACTGTGACGAGAGTAGTAATAGTGTTAGACCTTACGTCACAGAGGAATACAGACGTCAAGCGTTCGAAAGTCTGCACTCTCTTAGCCACCCAGGTGCTGCAGCTACCATTAAGCTGGTGACGGCACGATTCGTGTGGCCAGGTGTCAAGAAAGACTGCAGGGAATGGTGCCGATCCTGTTTGGCTTGTCAACGAGCCAAGATCACACGGTATGTCTCTGCACCACTGAGCACGTTTCGGCTTCCCAAAGCGAGATTCATGCACATTCACATCGACATAATCGGGCCCCTCAGACTGTGTCAAGGCTTCCGGTATTGCCTCACCGCCATCGATAGGTTCTCACGATGGCCTGAGGTGATGCCAATACAGGACATTACAGCTGAAGCGGTTGCTAAGGCCCTAGTAAGTGGATGGATCTCGCGTTTTGGATGCCCTAAGACCATAGTTACGGATCGTGGAAGGCAATTTGAGTCGGTACTCTTCAGACATCTGTCTGAGGTTGTCGGCTGTCACCACTTGCGAACCACAGCGTATCACCCCGCATGCAATGGACTCATAGAGAGATTCCATCGGCAACTCAAAACGGCAATAGTATGCCACGAGAGATACGAGTGGGTGGAGTCCCTTCCATTGGTATTACTGGGCATTAGGAACGCTTATAAAGAAGATTTGAAGTGTACTCCCGCTGAACTAGTGTATGGCGAGACCCTGCGGTTACCAGGTGAGTTGTTCCATTCAGAAGCCGATGACACTATCGACATGACAGATTATGTCGACCGCCTGCGGTCATATGCCAAAAGACTGCAAGCGCTGCCAACTTCACGTCACGGTAGTAAACCAACCTTCGTCTTCAAAGACTTGAGCTTATCCACTCATGTGTTCCTGAAAGACGAGACGTCTGGCTCATTAAAACCAGCTTACACTGGGCCGCACGAAGTTTTACAGCGAGGAGATAAAGTATTTAAAATACTAATGAAAGGTAATGAAGTCTCAGTATCCATTGACAGAATCAAACCTGCCTACCTACTGCCTGACTTACAAACGAACACCACGAACACCACTACACACACACATACACCTATTACCAATTTGCCGGATGCTGCAAGAAGTGGCACCAGGACGACCAGGTCTGGTCGGAAGGTACATTTTCCAAATTATTATCGCCCGTAGTGACGGTCTCTGGAGGGGGGTGATGTGGGGGTACTTTGTAAATCAATATTAAGTATTTAATGTATGTCTGCTTACCCCTTCAGGAAATTTTGAGTCGTGATGTATTGTACTAAAATATTATGTACCTAATATTGTTTAATTTACTATTTATTGTATAACTTACAAAATTAATAAAGTTAAAGTTTTAATATGGTATAAATATATTATCCACGGACAGTCCAATTTTTCTATTAGTAGATTATTGTAGGAATGTATGCTTTTGTTCGGCGACCGGGCGGGGCGGTGCGCTCGCGCGGCCCGCATCACCAGTCTGCATCCAGCCACGCTCGATAGCAGGCACGCGCCACGCTACCGCCTCCGCGCGTAACTTACATAATTATTGTACTCGTACCGTATATATATAATTCGCGACTTGCTAAAGATCTAGTGCTTGTTATTTCTAAACTGTTTCTTCTTGTGTTCTGTGTTCATCTAATTTCTCCTTCTATTTATAAACTTTCTGTGTGTGGGTAAAAAATAAACTTTTATTTTCTACTATCCAACAACAATATTATTTCTCTTCCTACAATCTAACCCACACTATTACATCAAGCTTCCTCGTAGGTATCTACTATCGCTATTTTGAAAATAGAAGAAAACATTTCGTTATGTGTCGATTTAGGTATTAGAATTATGCCATAGTACATAAATTATATAACTAATATATACCTAACTAAACTAAAAATAATATAACAATAAATTAACATGAATTAATAAAACAGATTTTATTGGCATTTACACTGTCATTACGTCTGCAGGCGAATTTTCCTCGTATTCGAAAGTATGATGCCGACTACTACAAGAAATTTAATTTTAGCGACGTCGACAGTACGACTGTACGACGAGCGCCGCTGTATGAGTAGACGCTACTTCTCTGAAGCGTCGATTAGCGCCAGTTCGTTTCGTCGTTTGTCCAAAGTGTTGTTTTTCTGACTTCATTTCTGTTTTGGGACGTTTTATTTTTGATGAATAAAATACGAACGGAATAATAAATTAAAGAAGTAATATTAGTTTAAAGGCTGTGCCGTTTTTAAATGTCAATAAGATTGTAAATTTGTAATTGTCGATTCAGTTACATACTCTAATCTTATCGGAGATTATGAATTTGTGCCGTTTGGAGTCGAAACGTTGGGGTCATGGGGTCCGAGCGCCCACAATCTCTTCAGGGAGATTGCGAAGCGCATGGTCGACGCTACTCGTGACCAGAAGGCTGGCCTCTTTTTAGGTCATAGATTAAGCATTGCCATACAACGTGGCAATGCTGCCAGTCTTCTGGAACCCTACCGCAAGAGGCATGCGATGCGGAGGAATTTCATGACGCATTTTAATAATATAATATTTCGGTATAATTTGTAAATAGGTAGTTTATATTAAAATAGATTTTAATTTTATATGATAGACGCTATGTGCATTTTGCTGTATATGAGTAAATAAAATTCCCATTTTAGAAAACAAAAAAGTTACATGAATTAAAATAGTTTTAACTATATTATTATTGCGGCTTCTTAGTATATTATAAAGAGTTATAAGCAGTTATAGGAAGTGAGCCTGTTAATGATAATAGGTTCGCTGCCTATAAAGTGAAGAGATACATTAGTTAAGAGTAGATGCGAACACACTTCTGTCCACGTATATGTTGTCACAAATATATACCGCTAAATAAGTACTACATTGTTCAAAAATGGTACTTCATTTCTCGAAATACATAATGTAGCAGCTATGTTTGTGCGAGCGAGTGTACTAGCCCCTGGGTGGAGCGAGCGCACAGGTACGCGCCAATATCTGTGATGGAATACGTGTTACACATACAATCGCGAACAAAATGCTTTCGACAATGCGAACAAACAACTTCTATACGCGTTACGAAGATATTTCTACATTTTCAAAGCATATTAAGAAGAGTATCGTACGTCGATCTTTTGTATGCCTTGTGATTGTATTATTTCTTTATGTTTTAGCATTCGTCTTTCCATTTGCAGAAAATAGAAAATTATGTTCAATGATTTTCAATAACTAAAACTTGAAAGTTCAGTTTAGTAAAAAGATTTTACACTAAAGAAATCCAACCCGGAATATCGACTTTTATAATCGACTCAGTATCGACCAGCGGGATATGAAAGTGTAAACAAGTGGGATTAAAATATCACGTTCATCAACACTGTTAGCTCCCGTCACAAAAAAAACCCTCCAAAAAGTTGAAAATAAATGGAGTTTGCCTTTTAACTTTTGATATACCTAGTAAGTAATATTTTGATTGTTGCCATGTCGGAGCACCTTGAATTGTTCCGATAGTATAACGGAGTGCTTAACCAGTGAAATGTGGGTGTTAATTTACCTCTACCTAACCCTCCGGGGATAAAGGCATGATTATATATATGTATGTTAACCAGTCAGGGTCCCCCGACATGGTAACCGTTGAATCCATTTATTTTCAACTTTTTGGATGTGTTTTTTGTGACGGGGGTTTTTCAAATATTAAGTTTCCCATAGAGATTTTGATCTCCAGTTAAGAAAATTGTTTCACAAGCTACTGTGCCCGACTGTACCTTAAATGTAGGCAAGCTCTTACTTTCAGTGAGGTGTCGGAGCATATGATACTCTGAGAGCTTCGGGATGGGCAAACACGAGTCCATTGTTGTGGAGACGTGGAGCGTGCACTTAGCGTGCAACCCAACCCGGGACAGAGCGCGCCGAGATTTGTGGCAATCGCTCTATTGTAACGCGCAATATAATGTAATGTAATGTGCAATATAATGTAATGTAATGCGGTAACGTTACCTTGTCAAAACATGCGTGTATATCAAAAGAGTTGGGAGAAGAGTTATGGATGTCGACTCTTTATCTAAGTGGTATGCGTAATATGTGGGTTACGTTATGGGCACATATTTTACGTTTTAACCTGTTTTTGGTATGTTATTCGTTATGTGTGTTAAGATTAATGGTATAGGCAGAAGGGTTTGCAAAGAAAGCTTTAGGTAGATATTTCAATATACTTACGCCCCTATATCTTGGAGAGGCAGGTAGTAATTAACGCTTGCATTTCACTGGTTCCTCTTACAAATAATTGTTGAATTTTACTTTTTATTATATTTTGATTTATATTTTTTAGTGTATCCACTACCCCAGCAGTTACACTAAAGACCTGAACCCAGTCCTAACACATATACTGTTTATACTGGAGATTGATGACACTTGGTGGAATCTGCTACACATATTGAATAGGTAACACACCTTTTCACTGAGTTTATTTTAATTTTGAACCTGACCGGTTTCGCCTTACGGCATTCTCAAAGGTACATTTCGGTCGGGTTCGGAATTAAAATAAACTCAGTGGAAAAGTACAAGTGTGTTATTCAATATGTCTAACACACATAGTTCAACTAAAACATCCAGGATTAACCAAAAGATTGGCAATTTCAGTCGCTAGTGTTCTTACAAAAAGCATTGCAATTTAGTTCTCCCTAAAAAAGATTGTTTCCATCGAGTATACCCTTCCTACCATCGAGCAGCATTAAACCAAATAGTTGGTGCTTATCAATGTAAGGGTGTATCCAGATCTCTTCACGCCTTCTACAGTCGGCATCAGATCAACCTTGACGAACAAAGTACTAAAGATAGTTTTTAGACTGTTTATATTGGAGATTGATGGCACTTGGTGGAATCTAGTACTAGATTCCACCAAGTGCCATCAATCTCCAATATAAACAGTCTAAAAATAAATAATGATAAATCAACGTAAGCCTTTGAGAATGCCGTAAGGCGAAACCGGTCAGTTTGAGAAATAAAATTTTACTCAGTGGACAAGTACAAGTGTGTTATTCAATACTAAAGATAATTTTAAGGCTATAGTTTCCCCGCCTTCTTTGACTGATTGTTTTGACACACCCTTAGTTCGGAAATTAATACAATTTAAAATTTAAATCAATGAAACAGTTTAATTTTTATTTAAACTATCATGGTCACTGACATTACTTTTAGAGATATCAGGACATTTACACATGGTAAATATCCCGATATCTCAAATAGTAACAGTATTGATATTTAGATCAATTTGAGGTTTTGAATTCAAGATCGTTCTAACGCTGACTAGATACAAGCCATTCATTGGCAGCTCGCGTGCATTATGTGAGGGGTTACAAGAGAGAGGCGTTTTAGATGTAGCACATCATAGTACGCGTGTAGCACAAGCGTGCCACACATGTGCAGCGTAGCATATTCGGATCATAATCACCAGATGTGGACGCACCCTAAGGTGGCCTTGTTTCTATTGACAATAATCTTAACGGCGGCCTTGAAGGCTCCTTAACGGCCCAAGGGATTGCTGTATGTGAACAGCGATTACCTAAGTAGGGTCTCACCGCAGATCATTATCGTTTGGAGCACCATTTAGCTAAAAGCCTCTCATTGTTAGCCGCTCGAAGCTCCAGTTTAAACTATTAAGTGCATGGTATAGTCATTGACCTTTATAATACTGCTGTTCAACTGTGTATAGCACATTTGTAAACTTTTGATTAGGTGCTAAAAAGTACCGAATTAGTAAATAAGTACAAATCTCTAAAACCCTAGTTTCAACACTCATTTGACCCGAATTTAAATAAAATAAAGACCACAGAAATACCTGACACCCCTTAATAATTACCTGACTCAAATGAACAGCACAGTTTACGATAATTTGCAATTACTTCTTCATCTTTTCTTCATTTAAGCGTTAATCCCAGTCGCATCCGAAGCATTCAGCTTGGAGTCTGGGGTCCGCTTTACCAGTCTAATTGCGGATTTGGCTAAACTTCGATATTTTCTGTGAAGCGATTGCCATCTGACTTCCAGAACCCAAAGGCGATATCGAATCATTGCAGCTAGACCAGTTGTTGGACTTTTGAGGGCTCCAACTACCCGTAACGACTGTCATAGAAGTTCGCATGGCAACCGGGACCGACGGCTTACCGTGCTTTTCGAGGCACGACCAGACCAGTGCAAATACCCATATGCATGTATACAAATATTTGTATTGAGCGGGGATCGAACCCGCGCGGCCGCGCCTCCCGGGTATCGCCCGCGTTCACTACCGCTACGCCACGGAGGCTGTAATTTGCAATTACATTTTACATATTATAACTAGTTTATTTTTAAGTTAATTTTAGTTCTTGCAGATATAATTTTTGTTTGCTCGAGGTAAATCGTCAAGGGCTAATAAACAAGCCAGATTTCACACGACGGCTATCGGAATCTCAAATTAAATTATGTTATAGCCACCGATATAGCCTGATGATAGATTATGAACCTTTAGAAAATTCACAATACATTCCTTTACGGTTTAAAATCTGTGAGAGTACACAAAACAGTACTGTGAGAGTTACTTGATATCCTACAAAGTATACACTTGTAACACAAATATACAGAAGTTGCACACAATTTTAAGTATGCAAAATGCAGATCTTATGAATTTTATTTTATACCAACCTCTAAAACTCTAGTTCCAATACTCTTTGACCCAAATAATGTTAAAAAAGACCACAAATGTTCAATCTTTAATAATTACCTGTCTCAAATTAACATAACACAAAACAACAGTAGCACAGTAACTGTAACAAAGCCTTATCAAAATAAAATCTTTTGCGAACAATTGTCTCTCGAGATACCAGCGGCCTGGAGGGCCTCTTATTCTAATGTCGCCGTGAAGTTTGTCTAACGCCGGCTCATTCGACGCGCACATTCGCAAGTATGCTAAATGTTTCAACTCTCGGCGTTCAATTAGGGAGATATGAATTTTAATAGGAATTATTCATGACGAATTTGTGTGTGAATGTGAATAATTAGATCAGAGAGCCATTACTTTGATGTAATGGTGGCTTATTTATTTTCCTTTTTAAACGGTTTCGAAGAAGAAGAAGCGTAATCTTAATTAGGTCAGCATTTTTTAATTATAACATCGGGACAATGTGTTATTAATGACATTTCATCAGCTTTTTTTATATAAATAAGTCATTATTGGAGGTTGGTAATAAGCGGTTATTTTACCTTCAATTTCCTTGCACCACTTTTAGTTTTTAGCCTCACAAATCTATTAACATAAACTGGGCATATTTGTTACTTGTTACCAACTCAACAATAACCCAGTTCTAACGTAAACATATAACAAATCCAATTACTTAATAATGAACTTCTTCAAAATCGATTACAAAGAGAAACCGAACTTGTTTAGAAGAAATATTAAATGATATCACATCACAGGGATGACAGTGAGACACTCAAAAGATTCTGAGATAAGTCACGCGCGGTCCAGCGGAGGCTGCGCTATAAACGGGAGGCTGAGTTAAACAGCTTAGTTTTAATACGGAAACTTGGGCGGAGGTAATGAGGCGGCCGCAGGATGAACGCCTCGGGACTCGGGAGTTAAGTGGATGAAGAGATAATTGCGGTACGGTCACCTGCCCCGGAGTTGTTTCGTTAGAGATATTGTAGATTAGTTCTAGGGATAGGGATTAGCTGTTAGGCTTGTGGTACTTAAGAAATGGTCTAGATGTGAGATTAAATTGTTTTAAAGGAAACAAAATTGTCTGTAAAAAATCTTTAAAGGTTTTTTATGGATACAGTCAAGGACGAGTTAAAATATTTACAAACTTAGAAATAATAAGACCTAGACCTTTAGACCCATGTTAAGCTTTTATAGCTAGTGTTATGGAATCTAGAATACGGATAAATATACTTATATACTTTTTTTTGTAAATACAACATATTATACATAGAAACACCCAGACCAATGCAAATAGCCATATTCATGCATACAAATATTTGCACTGAGCGGGGCTCGAACCCGCGCCTCCTGCGTAGCAGTCGCGTTCACTACCGCCACGCCACAGAGGCTTGTAGATGTAGCAATTTTATAATTCGAAAATGACAAACTTAATAGGTAAGAGTATATTATATGAGCTAAAGTGACCAGTTAATTAGTATTAGGCGGTTTTCCATCCGACAGTAAATATACAGCCCATGGCAAAGTACCCACTGGACGGTAATGGACTCGCCTCCTGTTACGTAAGACCAAAAATCATAGTTGGCGAAATATGGGTATTAATACACCTCTGCCTACCGCTTCGTGCATTAACAGGTGTGATGTATGTAAATTAGATTTTGAAGCTATTTTGACGTTTACCATACATACGTATTAAGCGTCGGTAGCTTAATGGTTAAGGAGTCGGCCTTACGATCGACAGGTCCCGGGTTCGATCCTGGCCATTACACTACCGGCGTGAACCCACTCCTAGCACAAGCATTTTAGCTTAGTTGGAGGGGTGTTAGAGGGAATATAGTAACCTCGGTTCTAATATTCTTTTTACAAAAAAAAAAGTATACTAAAAAAAGTCACAAGTATTAACATAACTATCATCAGATGCTACCATTGGCTCAAGATAGCTAAACCTACATTCATTACCATTACGAGTATAGTTAGAAACAATCATTCCATCGTAGCTCTCGTAGACATTGTGTCTACGACTTACATCATCGGCTACGGCTGAAAGCAACCTTCAATAAAGCAGGATAATTTATCTACGCGTGTATTGTAACGCCACTTATTCATCCTTATTTATCTACGCATGTATTGTAACGTCACTTATATGCCTATGTATATATTATTCATCCACTTATTTATCTATTTTTATCCGGGCACGTATTGTACGGCGGTGAGTAATGGCCGCGTATAAAAGTTGCGGACAATTATGGCGGTCCCTAACAGATACAAAACGGCTCACATTATTTACACAAGTTGGATAATTTAGTGGCGAAATTTTTCCTTCATTGTGCGTTGGAGACCTTTGACCTTTCTGTTTAATATGTGCCAGCTGAGTTAAGATGTTTATATTGAGATGTTGAGCAGGAAACGGAATTAATGGCCAGTATTGTGTTTTTTTTACTTTGATGTCATGTGAATTTAAGATGCAGATATACACGATTCATCATTAGCGTTGTTCCCGATTTAATGCAAGGCTTTCATACTGGAGTAGGATCCACTAACTCTTTAATATGAGTTGTTACTTCTCAACCGAGAGAGAAGCTTCCACAGGACCTTGTCTGTCAGTCAGCAGGTATACCGCCTTGCATGTTTGTGAGGTTAGCTTGGTGTCATGGAAACCCATACATAGATCACAGTAACAGCTTACTAATAGATTTGACATGTGTTTGTTTTCTACCCCAGTAGTAGAAAAAAAAAACAATCACTCACGTATTAAAGAAACGCACCGAAATCTAACTTCGCCAAAGGTTGCGCTCAGGCCGCTAGGACGGTATTAAATCAACAACAAATTCAAATTACTGGCCCAAGCTCAACTACTGCATATTTTACACCAACACGGTCTACAGAAACCCTAAAAATAATACCTATTACAACGCAATAAAGCACATTTTAATATAACACAACTGAATAGCTAAAGTGGCTTGGTAAAACTACTTGCATATTTCAAAATACCTACCAAGTTTTCTTTGCACTCGTATTGATTTCTATTCCCTTTTGATAAGGTTGGGAATTGTTTGTCAGAGGGTTTATATGTCTTTGTAGGATATGAAGCGACAGGCTTTGTCCGCGGTCAGCAATAAGAGGAAACGGCGCCATCTGCCGGCCGCTTTCGTATCCGGACACCGACTTCCGGTCAGAGCCGGTTGAAATTTTGATCAGGATATAATGCGGCTTATTATGCGGACGGTTCGTGGTTCTCTCCTCTTTATTTTTAGTAGGTTAGCACTGGCCCATAGGTAGCTTCATACATTAAAACCTGAGTGATGGACAGTATGATTGACTGCAGTGCAATTGCTCATAGATTACTTTCGCACGGTATGAAAATTATTAATTTGACTTATAATTTCTTCCACTAGGAGTGTTAAGTACCTAGTAAAGAAAAGTGCCCGGTTAATGGCAATATGCTCGCCACCTATTACATTGGGACCTAAACATAAAATGGCGAAATGTGGGTGCTAGCACCTCTGCCTACCCCTTCGGGGAATACAAGCATGAGTTTATGTTATGATGTTATGTTATGTAGTAAAAAAAAAGTCTTTTCATGTTAAGCACTCTCAAATCAACTTTAAGAGGGCTAAATCTATTCTGCATTAATCCTAATTCCCATAATTGAACCTTGACTAATTTATTTATAAATATTCAAATTACACGACGCCTAACAAATATCTTCCAATATCAAAAAAATATATAACCATCTCTTTTTTGATTTCGGTCAAAAAGAAAAGGGTATTTCTCAGGCGAGAAACGTTTAATCATTTCGGCGCGTGGGCGTCAGGGATAACGGATTATGGTCGGAATAGGCGCTCCATGAGCTCTGAGAGCAAAATCTCCCAAAATAATGGTAATATTTGGCAGCTGCGGCCGCTCCACAGATTAATCCTGTGTTCGCGCAGCCTCCGCGGGCCTCCAGAATGTTCTTTATCGCAGAACACTTCATTTACATATTCAAATACCTTTGCTACTTTTTCAAATTTCAGTTAAAAGTTGAACGATTTAATGAGTGGTGCCAGCGTTGTGTAGAGTTTATGAGAACGTCAAATGGGATTTTTCGTTCGTATTTTGAATGAAACAGAGTACCTTGAATTTATAGGATATTGCTCAAACAATACTGTATATTACCGGGTGTAAGGGGAAAAAGACCATCACTACAAAAAAAAAAACTAGCGCCACGCGCGTGCTTTTTTGTGGTGGTGCTTTTCCATGAAATTACCGTTGTATTTAGCTTTACTAACACGATGAAGAGTAAATAATGCAAAATAAAAAATAAACAAAAAATACTTAATCGTTTAGGTAAAATGTGCGCTGCGCAGATTCTGAGAGCTGCTTTCCTACTCCTCCTTTCCATATTGATTAATCTTGACTTTTACGATAACGAGTGCCGTCTAACCTCCCAATCCTGAGTTGAAAGTCTGCACTAGAGCTTTCCTGGCTTTTTCACCAATCAGGAGGTTTACTTACAAAAATTAAGCAAAAATGTAAAGCAAAGTATGTTTTTTCGTATTCTAGAACCCATTTTAAACATCAAGCTTAGTTTAAATCTAGAAAGAACCTACTTAGACTGCAAGTACGACCGGGTAGTCAATTAGTCAATAAACTAATAAATCGTAAGGCGACTATAAATTCAATCTTTATTTCACACGAAACAGAGTAAATAAAGTCCAGATTAATCGGCTTCCAGTGCAAGACGAAAAGAGTGGATCGAGAGAAAAGAAGTGGCAATAAGTAGAAAAATAATATACGCGGCAAAGGAGTGTATAGTAGCGAGAGGTGAAGCGGCGAGAAACTAATCAAATCAGTATCGGAGCGAGAATTTGCCGCTCGCCGCTCGCCGGTCGGTCTGTGTGAAAAACCCGATTGCACCTTCTCGAGACTTCGAATTAACTTTTCTTATAAATTAACCCTGTCATTGCCTGTGTTGTATTATCTATATCTATATATAAAAGTCAATTGCTGTTCATTAGTCTCGCAAAAACTCGAGAACGGCTGAACGGATTTATCTTATCTTGGTCTGGAAATGTTCGTGGAGGTCTAGGGAAGGTTTAAAAGGTGAGAAAAAAACGAATAATTGCCGGGAACTGATATCCGCGCGGCTCCACCAAAGGCAAAAGCTAGTTTTTTATATAACTAAGTATATACTAACACGTGTTTAATTTTGAAGAGGTAGACCGAGGTGTATTAAACGCCAGCGAATCTTTCTTTATAGGTAAAGGGCGTAAGGCCGTTTAATGAGACCCTTCAAAGAACTTCAGGTGTAATTCGAACTCACCTGCATTATTGACAGACGAGGGTCTGGCGCAGGCTTTCTTCTCGGAGTACGAACGATAGTCAGTCACTCTTGTAAAAGCCAAGATGAAAAGTGAAGAGAAACGGTGCCGAATATACCTGCTAGAACCAAGCGTTTCAGTGATTCATTCCTATGCCGCACCATTAAGACCTGGTACTCCCTCCCAGCTCACGCGTTTTCTTCTTCCTACAATCCCGGACCCTTTAAGCGGGGTGTGAAAAGGCATCTGATGAGGCCGTCAGGCTGAGTGCTACCACTGATAACATGGTACATGTTTATGATGGTGTCCCTCTTTCCGAGACTTTGCCTTTAACTTACCATCAGGCGAGGTGAAGTCAAATTGACGTGTTATTTTTATTAAAAAAACGCTTTCAATATAATAAACAATATCCGAATTAAAAGTTCCCGGTTGACGTCAGTAGACTTAGTTAACTATCTCTACTATCTCTAAACAAAGACATTTATCGAAATAGTGTGTAGGTACTTATTTACATTTCTGCCTTACCCTTTGTGAGTATGCGTGAGTACAGTCTGCATAAAAGACTCGTTTCTGGCAATTTGTCTCTTTGAACACGGCTAAACTATAGTAGTATAGATATAAAATATTGACAGTAACATATTCGCTTGAGGAGTCAACATAGTGTTTGCGCTCCGGGCTCGCTCGTGCGCTCGGCCGGACGTGTGCACATAGCGTTATGTAGGCTGTGAGGCCGACAGTGTGGACTCGGCATAGAAGCGCGCCTTTTATATTGTGTGTACTCAGACTATGTTGAAGAACGAGGAAGTGTGCAGTTATATAGGTCAAAGAAATGATGGGATGTATTAGTAAATACGATCTTTATGTGAATATTCAAGGGATTTTTAATAATAGTTGAATAATAAACTAACTACTGGATTAAATATTAATAACATGTTTTGTGATACATGAATTTGACTCATTAATGAAATAAATCATTTAAAAGATTCTATAACAAGTTATTGAATAATTTCTTGTTAGTTACAAAGATTCCGACGTTTCGCTTGCTCTCAGTGGTCATGGTTACAGGAGATTCCCCGTGATTATGCCTGCCTACTACGATACCAAAAAAAAAACAAGTCAGACAAACTACAATAACACTAAATGAATAATTAATCCGTGAAAAATAGTTTTATTTCCATATGAAAAATATTTCTAACATTTTCATTTGACTTGCACCCTCACTGTCGGTTCAACACCCACAGAGACTAGACCGACATTTCAATAAAACTGGTAGTTTGTAAGGTAAATAGAAGTGAGAGGTGCCGGGGGACGCAATAGTGTCGCGGTCTCATATCGCCGGTGCAAACACAGAACTCATATGTCGGCCCCCAGCTTGCAGGACGCATCAATTGTACCGTCGGCTTCTGCTCAAATTTATATGCACTTTATTTTCTACTGTTGAGAGACTTGTGCTTACTGGAGGAATGTAAATAGCACATATAAAAGAATAAGAATAATTGCAAATGTAAAAAAATATAAAACTTAAATATTACGAGCCAATAGATGAAAATATACAGATAACGTATATAGTCTTAATATAATATAACAACCTATTGTACCTACTTATGAACTAACAAACGAAGAAGCCAATAACCCGTAAATAAACAATTAGACAAGCCTGCTTGAATAGAACCAAATGCGACAGGTGAAACCGTAGAGCACAACTATCCTACTGATTCTAAATCCTACTAATATTACATACATATACATATACTCACGTCTGTGAATCCTCGAAGGGGTAGACAGAGGTGTATTAAAACCCACATTTTACCAACCATGAATTTTTGGTCACACTTCAAGCGGTAAGGCCTACTAGTATTATGTAAAAGTTTGCAAGGATGTTGTTGATCACACTCTAACTGTTGATCGGATCTGATTGAAATTTGCTACTATCGTCTGGAAGAATACATAGGCTACGTTTTATCCCGCGACTAGGGTCCCATGGGTAGCGAGAAGAGGATCAAAAATAAAAACATTAGATAAGACCATTACAGTAAATTTTTGCCCAACTTTTTGTAACTAAAAGTATCTAGTATTAAGATGTACAATTCAGTAGAGCGGGGTTTTGTGTTTAGCATCGAATTCAACACTCAATAAGAGCTGCGAACTCCCCCGATACCGTTGCAGAAGTTTTTCCATACCAATACACTACACCGGACCGGACTTGATTTCCTGACTTCGATCATGAGTTGGGGACACACCTAGTCTTTATAGATTTAACAACTCTTTGTAATTAGATATAGTTATAATTCTTTTTTTGCTTTGCTTTTCAGATCGCTGTTGATTTGAAACTGCCGTCGGTACATGGTTTTGAATCGCGGATTAGGTAAATTGTTATTTTTTGTTTCTGTTTGCAAAATTCACAGAAATAATAGGGTTATTTTTTAGTGTAGAAGAGGGAAGGCAGAAGTAAGTATAACAATACCCACATTTTTAAATATTTTTAGGTTTCACGTATCAATATCACTTTTTAACCGACTTCGAAAAAGGAGGAGGTTCTCAATTCGTCTGTGGTAGAACGTGTAAATAATCCTACCAATTGGTGTGTTTGCACACAGAGCGTAAAGAACCTATGACCTGGCGTTTGGTTGTAATAGAAAGGAAATACTCATGTGACCGCTTCTATGAATGAAAACGTAAGAAAACCGGCACTGACCTGTGTTCCACCTCGTGAGGATTCAGCTGCAGACAGGCGTGGTTCCTGGCACGTGCTGGCAGGTAGGTATGTTTTCGACCGGTCGGTTATTTTCTTGAATTTGTCGTTTTCTTCCGATACACTTCCCTTATACTGACTTGAGAATGTGGCCAAGGAACTTATAGAATTACACAGAAAGAAACGAGGAGTTGAATAACTCAAACTTCCGTTTTGTGCGTTAGCGGAGTCATAGACACCTTTCGGTGCTGGCGGCGTGTTAGTGACTGATTAAAAAATGCGAGCGGGTAGATGATCCGCCGTGGTGCTTGAGAGTCTCGCGTAGAAACTTCATTCTCAAAATATAGTTCGAAAAATCTGTGCGCAGCGCCTCTATTGGCCTTCTTCAACACTAAGTGGTCAACAAATGAGCGCCAATATTCAAACATTATTCCCTCACAGAAGCGGTTCTTTTAAATTACAAAAATTGAAATACAATTAAATTATGTGGGAAATAATTAAGAAAGTACACAAGCGCTCCACCATGCACCCGGCTTTGGAACGTCGCAAGACGTTACGAAACAAACAAGCGAACACTGGCTGATTAGAGCCCATAGTGAATTTGTATAACATAATAATACACATAGCTAAAATAACAACTTAGACTAACAATATTCTATCTAAAGTATGTTTAAAGCTTGAGTTAAAAATTAAAGTTTAAGATTCTATTTAGCGTTGTAAGTTATTGCGTTGGGATAGTATACAACTTGCTTACAGCGAGTTTGCAAGTACCAGTACGCGTTTTATATATTATGATAGACATGAGGAGTCCAGGTCCAGTATAACAATTGACAACGTGAAAATGCTGAATTATTAGATCAACAACGTGATCGCGTTTAGGGAGAAGGACAGGATGTAATCCTGATACAGAATGAGGTTCGATCTTAAATTTAAATCGTGCGAATTTTAAAACGTATGTAATGATACGTAGTAGTTTCTGCCAAGAAGAAACACGTTGTGCTAATGTACATAACAATGGCGACTCTGTGTGTTTTGTTGTCACACTCAACACATTTGCCTCATGCTCAGGTAAGTCAGAACAGTTGGCGGGAGAGAATGACTTAATAGGCCATTCATCAGGGGGGCCGCGGATCCATGCTGGACCGTTCCACCACAAATCATAAGCCAAAAGTTGCGAGGGGAGCATACCGCGTGATAGACAATCACTCGGATTAATGTCTCCGGCGACGTGATAAAAATGTTTAGCGTTCAAGTTTTCTTGACACTGAGCGACCCGGTTGCTAACAAAAATCGACCACCGATGTGGTGACGAGTGAACCCATGATAAGGCAATCGTGGAATCAGAAAAGGCGTAAATGTCAGTAATGGGAATGCGTAATGCATAAGAATCACGTACAGTTCTTATTAACTTTGACATAAGCAAAATAGCACATAACTCTAAGCGAGCAAGCGTAGTAATCTTTGTCGGAGTGACCTTTGATTTCGCACACAAAATGCGAGTTTGAATGACAGATGGGTAGGTACAATGTGCATAAATAACACATCCCATGCCATTCAGGCTGGCATCACAAAATGCGACAAGACGTAATTCGCAATCAACTTCGACACCTATATGTCGCGGAATTTTTAAAGTGTCAAGCAATTTTAATTCTTGAACGAGAGCGGAAAAGCGTGAGCGTATATGCTCTGGAGCAGGGTCATCCCAATCACTCTTACTAAGCCAAAGTTCCTTAATTAACAACTTGGCGTAGAGTATCACAGGTGTCACCAACCCGAGCACGTCAAATAGTCGTGCAACTATAGGGAGTATATTTCTCTTAGTGCACTTCCCATCTACCAAGGTGGATGTGAAATAAAAATTATCTCCACACGGCTCCCACGAGAGACCTAAAACCTTTGCGACATGACTGCCAACATCAAACTCAAGCGATTTGCGATGAGTATTTAAGTCAGCGTTCATTGCGATAGGAAATAGCCTAAAATTTAATAATAATAAAAACAGGTCTGCCTGTAAATTGGGACCAATATGTAAAATATTATTGAGCGAAAGACAAGTGTGGGTTTTAGCGCTCGCGTCTAACACAATACGCGGCATCGGTTTGTCATGTCGAACTACTGCGTGATGTGGTATGTAATAACCATCCATAGACAAATTAGAGTCATCAACGAGACTAAGATAACCGTTATCCAAACAATCCCGAATAACCTTATTGTAATTTTCGCGTACGGTTGGTGATTGACGAAGTTTACGCTCGAGCGACAAAAACCGGCGGTGAGCGACGCCGCGCGAGTTCCCTAGTTCAGAGGGATCCTTGCAGAACGGCAGCGCAACAGAATAATGACCTACGTCATCGCGAGTCACAGTAGATGTGAAAATATTCTCGCACTTGGTTTCTTCTGGAGACAATAGGCGCTTCACAGGAACTTCCTCAAGTTCCCAAAAATTTTGCACTAAATCATTTAGTGCTAGCGCAGAAAAGCATGCGGTTGTAGGCACAACAACTTTACGTGGGTAATCACCCATAAGTACATACCCAAACGCGGTTGATAGTACACAAGGGGCACTGGGACCACACTCAACTCTATTTCCTAAGTAAATATACGGGAAGAGCTGTGCACCTAATACTATATCAATGTTTCCTGGAATGTTCCAGCTTAAGTCAGCAAGCGGTAAATCGCGAAGATTTAACTCGCTATCACACTTAATTAATTGCGAGGGCAATTGATCCGTAAGGCTATTCATAACTAACGCATGTATAGTATACTTATGATCTGCATAAATACGAGATTCAATGTCCAAATACACATAGCCTATTATCGTGTGCGACGTGGAGCCAACACCTTTGACAACAGAATTACTCATTGGTATTATTGGTAAATTTAATAAACGACAACAGGACAATGTTATTAAGTTATTCTGTGAGCCATTATCAATTAGACATCTGACTACAGATTTATTTCCAGTGCTACCTTTAGGGCGAGCATACACCTGAGCGGTTGCCAAGAGAATATCACCCTTATGGCTAGAGGCATACGAATGCACAGTGCTTGAAGCGAGCGGTGACTCAGGAATGGGACTAATATTGTCGCACTGGGGCGGCGAGAAAGGGACAGCACTCGTCGCATGCGAGTGCGAATTATTAACATTATCAAAATGCAATAATTTATCATGTTTTTTCTGACAGAAACAAACTGACGTACTTTTACATCGCGGGAGATTATGTAATGTGCTTAGACAATTCACGCAACCACGCTTAGATTTAATAAACTCATATCTAGCCTTTGCATTTTGCATATTTTTAAACTGAGCGCAGTTATACAGGTGTCGGTGGTCGCGGCCGCCACATAAACAACATGACGCGTCAACTGCGGCGGGCGCATTCGACTTATTATTAATCGGCACACTGACAACAAACGACTTAGAATTACGCTGTACACGCCTATCATTAGACTGTGGCGTCCCAGCAGTGGACGACTTCGCATATGACGAAGACCGCGGGTTTGACCGTTCAATCATCTTAGCATAATCTTGTACAAAGTCGATCAGCTGTTGCGTCGTAGGTATATCGACACCTCGAACAGAAAGTTCGAAGGCTTGGATGGTTAGCGTGTCCATTTTCCTCAAGGCACATTGTAGAAACATGAAGTCCATTAAATCATTTATACCTAACTCTTTAAGCGCGGCGATAGAGGAGGAATATATACCTATAAATGAATCAAGTGAGTTCACACTAGGTGAACAATTCTTTAAGTCTAATATATTATTAAGATAATATGAACCTAATGAGCGTTTATCTTGGTATTTCTTGACCAAGGCGTCCCACACTATACTGTAGGTCTCACTTGACGGAACAATACCGGCAGTGAACTTTAATGCGTCTTTGGTTAATTTTGAGAATAGGTATTGCACACGTTGCGAATCAGACAATTGTGTGTTTGAATGAATATTGGCCTTAAAGGACTGATAAAATGTATTCCAGTTTTCAGGGCGTCCGTCAAAACTCGGAATAACAAGCATTTCCAATTTCACTACAGACGCGTTTGAATTAATCGACCCGTGTGAGGCGATCTCCTTGACCTTGGGCGTAGATAATTTATTTCTAATGCGTTTTATTCTCGAATACAATTCATCGAATGAGTCAAGGCAAGAATAGTCGGACTCCACAGGGGGTTCTAATGATAAATTTAAGCTATTTATTTGATCCACAATCGACTCGAATTTATCGCGAACGTCATCGATGTTCTCGGTCTCAGACAGAAAATCTTCATTCGCTCGCGTCGTTATGTCAAAACACACAACTGATTTCGACGATTTATACCAACGATTAATGCGTGCAAACAATAATTCCTTTTTTTGATTCAACAGAATAAGCTTCGTCTCGAGATCTGACGACATGTTTGCAAATTAACGATAGGTAGGACCTACCTATTGAAATATAACAAGAAGATTATCTGTAAGGTACCTACTATAATATAATAGTAATTCAACACAGACAGTTTAGATATACCTACTTTTTATTGAAAATTGTACTACGGCTTATTATATAATAGCGCAAGTAGCACAGCGGAGCGGGAATGTAATTAACTACCTATAAAGTTACGCGTATGCGAATAGAATGATGATTATTTACCAATTAATACGTAAATCACCAACTATTATAAATATCTACCAATTATTACGTAGATTTAGCGTTTTAAATGCAGAATTTACCAAATAATTTACGTAAATCTGTTAGCGAAAGAAAGTAATGAAACTAAGATGGCGGAAAGAATTCACCAAAATTACGTGAATCTTTTAATTAAATGAATAGGAAAGAAATATTATTCACCAATAATTACGTGAATATGTTATTTACTGGCCTATCCGACTCGTAAGGACCATAAATTCTGGTAGGACGTGTGAAATAGTCCTACCAAACTGGTGTGTTTGCACACAGAGCGTATAAGCTCCTATGACCTGGCGTTTGGTTGTAATAGAAAGGAAATACTCATGTGACCGCTTCTATGAATGAAACGTAAGAAAACCGGCACTGACCTGTGTTCCACCTCGTGAGGATTCAGCTGCAGACAGGCGTGGTTCCTGGCACGTGCTGGCAGGTAGGTATGTTTTCGACCGGCTGGTTATTTTCTTGAATTTGTCGTTTTCTTCCGATACACTTCCCTTATACTGACTTGAGAATGTGGCCAAGGAACTTATAGAATAACACAGAAAGAAACGAGGAGTTGAATAACTCAAACTTCCGTTTTGTGCGTTAGCGGAGTCATAGACACCTTTCGGTGCTGGCGGCGTGTTAGTGACTGATTAAAAAATGCGAGCGGGTAGATGATCCGCCGTGGTGCTTGAGAGTCTCGCGTAGAAACTTCATTCTCAAAATATAGTTCGAAAAATCTGTGCGCATCGCCTCTATTGGCCTTCTTCAACACTAAGTGGTCAACAAATGAGCGCCAATATTCAAACATTATTCCCTCACAGAAGCGGTTCTTTTAAATTACAAAAATTGAAATACAATTAAATTATGTGGGAAATAATTAAGAAAGTACACAAGCGCTCCACCAGTCTGTATACATAATATTTTTTTTATGTATGTTCACCGATATCTCCGCCAATTATAGACGGATTTAAATTTTTATTTTTTTGTTGGATAGGGTTTACTTCTGAGGTGGTCCCATTTTCACCAGGTCAGGATCTAATGATGGGATCCAGGAGAAATCGAGGGCAACCATCAAAAATTGTATGGTCGTATGGTACTTTTATTACGTAATCATGTCTTACTCAGGTATATGCTTCAGGTTGTCAACATCTGATGCTGCTGTGCTGATGATGAAGCTACTGAACTCCTTAACGGTTAGGAGTTGGGAGACAGTACTGCCATTGGTGGATGATAAATATTTAGTAGTATGTAGGGCTAACGTGTTGCTTGTGAGATATGCTTGAATCAACTTCTGATGCTGCTGTGTTGATAGTGAAGCCATAAAACTCCTTAACGGTTAGGAGTTAGGGGACAGTACTGCAATTGATCGATGGGAACTAGGTAGTAGTATGTTGGGCTAACGTGATACTCGTAAGGGTTGGTGCTACTTCTGAGATAATCACGAAATTATAAGAGTGAAACCGAGACAATTCCTCAATTAATAATAATAATAAGTATGTTTATAAAAGGGTATATCTACTCCTGAGGTGGTCTTTTTATCGTGCGGAAATCCCCTCGAATTCCCCCGCTTAAGCCGGAAGAGAACGGTTTATGTCGGACTCGAACCGACTAAAACCGTACGCCGACTGAGGGTCGTAGTGCTAAGCCGGAGGTGAGGTTGTCTTTGACATATCCCTTGCACCCCGGCTAGCCCAGGGCCATCCCTTACGGTCTGGCACTCCTCGGTAGGTGGCTTGCCCCCGGAATGAGGAGGCGTGCCTACGCGCGCTGCAGCCGTGGCCTGCTTCTGCTGGGGTGACAGGCGACTTCACTTGTCTTGTCCACTTAAAGCAACATACACTTTTAGCAAAAAAAATATTTTCTAAGTCAATTACCGCTTTATTTAATGTGGTGCCCTGAAGCTTATGAACCGTTACAGCCCAGCTCAAGATTAACGGATTCTTCTTTCCACATCCCCATAGCCTTTTGTTCTAAATAAACCTAGTGTATAATGTATAAATCTAGTGCCAATAGTATCATCGTCGAATTTAATAAAAACTGCATCAGGTAACTCGTCGAATTCTGACCGATCGCAACGCAGAGCAGACCACCTAAACGTACACACAATCCGCATTGCACCGTTGACAAGACCCTCGGTAAAATAGTTGAGCTATCATCTTAGAGTTGTTGCCATTCAACAATTTTATCGTTGGTAAAATTCTAACTGCAGCCTGCAACCTGCAGGTTGGTGCAAAAGCACCAACCTGTTCAACTCGCCGTCTTTCTTATAAAAGTTCCAGTTCCCTTAACTTATTGGGAGTATAATGCTCCCAAAAGACGAAAACTGTGGTTAATGGCATACTGGACTGGATTTAACTTGGATTACGAACGCAAACCTTGGCCCACTAAAAAGGGAAAAATAAATTATTTCAAAAAAATTGAACTGACTTCAAAATCAAATAGGATAAAAATGTTTAAAATAACAGAATTTAGAGATTTTCGATCTGTTAGAAGTAGGTGCCAACTTTGTTTGCTAGTGCTTTGCTGTACCTGAATTACCTGCCATGATGCATTTAAATGAAATATATAACATGTCAGTACAAAAGTCGGTATCAGGTCAAACAGGTAAAATAATATAGCTAAGTATGATAGGCCACCCCTACCTCAACAAGTCATTATACCTACATTAATGGCATTATAGCTGGTCAGGCACAACAAACAAAGTTGGCACCGACTTCTAACAGGTCGAAAATCTCTAAATTCTCTCTCTAAATTCTGTTATTTTAAACAATTTTATCCCATTTGATTTTGAAGTCGGGTCAATTTTTTTAAAATAATTTATTCAAAGTATAAATTGCAATGAAAGGAATTAAATGAAAGTACGAATTAAGTATATTTTTTCTCGAGCCGAATATCGAATCTGCATCCTTGTACACAGGGAAATCCACGTGCAATAAAGGAAATACAAAAAAAAAACAGTACGTGCATGATAGTGCATGACGGCACCAATCGTATCATCCTACAAGCAAGGTACACCAATAAAAACCCAAATGTGCCCCAACTTTAGGCCGTGTAACAAATTCCGGTGGCGCTCAAGTACAGCGGTGTTACGGTGTCGGGGCGCTATTCACGAGCTGCCCTCAACGCGGCGGGCCTCCCGACAACTTGCTGATTTCTTTCAATTCAACCGCCCGCCGCTGTGTGCGGGCAAAGTTTTGTAAAGGACATTTGTGTGCCTGTAACTTTGCCCGCCTGGACAAGAATGTTTTGCAGTTGAATGCTGTAAAGCGGTTGTTAGGCTTGAATAGGTTTAAAAATATAAAAAGCAGGTTTGAAATTTTTGCAATTTACGTTATAATAAATATTATGGTAGGCAGCAAAGATTGCTTACCTGAAGGCAAGCGGTTACCTGCATTTATAATATATTCTAGCAATAACGTAATTTATTTTGATTTTTAACTTCTTTTTATAGACTTATGTTTTGTTATGTTTGTTACTTCTTTACTCTAGCAGCGCTATGAATTTGAGTAAAATGTTGAATAGAAAACATCAGTTACAAAATATAATATGGATGTATTCCATACAGGTACAGAAAATACAAACACAAAAATAAAGCGGTTAAAAAATTATGAAAATTATTTTTCTTAAGTTCTAAAAGATTAACATCTCAAATTCATAAGATATGTAGGTTTGTATATATTTAAGTAAGTAATAGATAATAATCGACTGTGTTCCGTTTGGCCACTGTCCAAAACAACTACGGGCAAAGTTGTCGTTCCCCCATTAAATGAAATAGCGGGACATCATCTTCGAAAACAATTACTTTCTCCCCTCTTTATAAAAATGCCAATTGCAGTGAAGACTCAATAACCTTATACCTATCGTATATAGGATGCGAAAGGCAAGAATTAGTCATCATAACTGTTTGTATAATAAAAAATATAATGGTTAAATAGAAATAACAAAAGCTTTAATTCAAAATATGTAAATTGATTTAATATTGAAGGTTCAGCGGGCACTGAAAAAGAGATCGAGTGGGCACACTAATTCTAAAATGAGGTCAAACGGGTACTTTTGTGGGAGGGTAGAATCTCGGAGGTCGAACGGGTACGTAGCCGAATAAACATTGCTCCATTCAGGAATGGAAAAGAGCAATACTCAAGGTTTCAAAATAAAGATTATTTGGCCCATTAAGTAATCAAAATTTTAAAGGACACTTTTGTCCGCACTTTGCCTCTATTTTGGGCCATTGTACTAAAATATATACTACTAGCTTTTGCCCGCGGCTCCGCCCGCGTGGATGTCGGTTATCGCGACCAAACATAGCCTATGTCCTTTCGCATGGTCTAATCTACCCCTATACCAAATTTCATAAAATCGGCTCAGTGGTTTAGGCGTGAAAGCGTAACATACAGACAGACAGACAGACAGACAGACAGACAGAGTTACTTTCGCATTTATAATATTAGTGTGGATTTAAACTTTTGTTTTCTAACAAAGTTTTGTTTTGGACAAAAGCAGCGATATTCTTATGCCCATCTTGTTCTGTCTTAACCGTTCAGTATCGACTCACTCAAAACACACTTTGCCGAACCTAACCGCACATGCCCCACACGGCCACATCCTGTATTTCAACAAAAGCACCGACATATTAATACATAGAACACACATTAGATTAAATTCTCTAGTAAGACGTTGGGGTGGCCGATCAAATTCGCCGTCGTGTGGGGTGCACCGTGCAATATCAAGCGTGGCGGCGCTGCTCGTGTCAATATTGGCACATCACGCCTTAATGGTGGACAGGGATGCAGGTTGGGAAAAATATGACCACATATGAAAATGTTTGAAAGTTATTGAAATAAAACCACTTTTGAACGGATTCTATAGTGGTTTATTAGTTATTATTTAGTTTTAGCCCGAAAGGTTAAATCTTTAGACATTTTTGAATATCCTTTTGTACATGTTTCTTGATTCGCAAACAATTACCACGTTTTCGGGTGTTAATATCTGATAATGGAGTTCAAGTGAAAACATTTAAAATTTAATTTGCAAGGAAGCTTTCAGGGAAAATTAACCTTATCAAAATATTATTTGATTTTATTTATTCATATTCTTTATTCACCAATACATTTTTTTATAACAAACCAGCTTTTGCCCGCGGCTCCGCCCGCGTGGATGTCGGTTCCCGGCAATTATTAGATTTTTTAACCACCAACCATAAAAACCATCCTTGTAACTAACAATTTAAAAAAAGAATTGACGAAATTGGTCCAGGCGTTGTTGAGCTATGCGCTTACCAACACATTTAGCTATTCATTTTTATATTATAGATATAAAAGGATTTTTGTACGAAGACGAACTTAACTCAATGTTGAGTTTTCTTCTAGCAAACCTTGGAGTCATAGCAGAGGGGTATACAATACAGATAGAGGGCAGAGCCAAGTGTACAACAACAAGTCTTCTATAAATAGTAGTCTGCCAAATATTTTTCGTAAACCAAAGAAAATGAATGACGTTGTTTTAAATATACAAGTACATATTACCGGACAGAATCTGGGGCGAGTTAGATCTGGGGCATTTAAAAAGGGTACAAGTGCTTTGTTAATTTAACATTACACGGGCTCGGGTCAGCGCGTTTATAATTAAGTCATTTCCCAAATGGGGTAAGCTGAGATGTAATAGAGTGTATAAGAGAGAAAGAGTTGGCGAATATAATTTCCTTTACCTACTTAATTTTTACGGGTTCCTTATTCCGGGTTAGCACTGAGATATATAAGGAAACCTTAGTAGCTTTTGCTACTAACATATTCCTGTATATCGTAGTGGTACAATTATAATGTAAGTGGCCTTTCGATACTACGAGCTCTTCCAATTAGTCCCACCCTCTCCTTTCCTTCACAGGACGACACGTGCAGGGCTAAGATGCCATCCGTATACGGTGCAGAGTATACCTGCTAGAACCAAGCGCTTCAGTGACTCATTTCTAGCCGCACCACTAAGGCCTGGAACTCCCTGCCAGCTCATGTGTTTCCTTCTTCCTACAGTCCCGGGTCCTTTAAGCGGGGCGTGAAAAGGCATCTAATGAGGCCGTCAAGCTGAGTGCCACCATTGTTAACGTGGTACATGTTTAAGATGGTGAGCCTCTTGCCAAGACTTTGACTTTAGATTAACATCAGGCGAGGTGAAGTCAAATTGACGTGTCCTGTATTAAAAAAAAAGATATAGAAGAATTGATAAATATCAAAGATAATCATCATAGCAATTTCTCACTTGCGTTCAAAGTTTTCATTTTGGAGGCCAAGTTTCGCTTCATATTTTGTTTGGTATTTTGACTTTTCCGGGGAGCAACTGCCGTCGGACCTGCCAATATTAAGTGGAAAGTCTACGTCAAAGGTTCATCTATTGTTTAATTTAAATTCGACATTTGTTGAAAATGTTTACTTGCGCAGTTTGCATCTATAGTAGAAATATTTTAGTATACTCTTAGCTAAGTTAGGACTAGTTTCCAAGGCTCGCCTGCATGGGGCACTAAGTAATCCCAACAGCTTAAGTGCACTATTACCACTGTTACATTGAGTTGCGGGCTGGTACGTAACTATCTTGCTACTACCGTAACACTGGTTAATCCCCCCGGACACAGAGTGTGACACATAGCAGGGGTAGGTAATAGTGTGTGAGAATCATACGTAACCAATGCGAAATAATCTCTAGGAGGTAATAATTTTCTTGTAGTGAATTTTCACCTTAATTACTATCTCCGGTTCTAGTCAATCGATTGCAATCAAACAAACGTAAGATTGTAAGTCTGACCAAGACCTTTTAAACAAATAAAAGCGCATCGAAATTCGTTTTGTGGTTTTCACATCAAACACGATCAAAATTCTTTCCACCATTTTGATTTTCTAGAAATTTTTCATTATACCTGATGTCACTCACACAATTGCGACGATTTAGATGACACCCAGCATGTCAAAATCCGTCAAGCCGTTCATGCTGTAGAGCGTGCAAGAAAAATGTTTCAAGGTTTTCATTTTGGCGCCACAAATCCGCTATTTTGATTTTCTAGAAATTTTAATATATCCAGTATTATTCACTCAATCTCGACAAATCAAATAAAACTTCGCATGCCAATGGTTCGGGGTTTACATGAAATGGGTAAACGGCAATAAATTGAAGATTTATTTGCTGCTATTAATTATGAATAAAACTTATCTAGTCATCATCCGTATAGCAATTTCCGAGCTATAAATAAAGTTTTTACCCGACTACTGCTGAAGGAAGATGCTGAAAAGATCGTAACAAGTTCGCAGGCGGTACCCATAATTTTTTTCCGGTTTATGATTTGCAAATGGGTACCGCTATCATACTTGTTACGATCTTTTCAGCATCAGTCGGGTTTTTTATTTTTAATAATTTATTTTATTTGCTTTTCAGTTGAATTTTTACTTTGCAGTCGGGTATTTTGTTTTCTGAATTCATTGGTGTGTTGACTTTTGTGGGAACGGCTGCCGGTTGACTTCCCAGCCCTATAGGAAAATGCGCCAGAGCCTCATGTACACAAATTAGCAAGTAGGGTTGACTTGAGACCTAAATGTAAACTGTACACCCACAAAAGCCAATCAAGTATCCATATCCATACTTATGGATGTACTCGTATATGTGTATGTGTATGTATTTGCATACGGCTTGTCAGTTCCTCTCTACCATTCCCCTGTTTTGTGCTAGCAAGCGTTACAGGATACAGTAACCACTTACTATCCAGGCAAATAATTAATTTAATATCTTGATACTACCTAAAAGTTCTTCAACTCCGAAAATCGGATTGAAACACTTCACATTCACAGTCAATCGAAAAGCAAATCAGACAATCCCGAACGCCGCTGCAATCAGACGAAACCGATACACTTTGTACGGCGGCGAATAAATTAAAACTAATTTACATAACGAACAACTGAACCTTTGTGCCGTACGCCACACGCCGTACGCGCCGTACGCCGTACAGCCTGCAAAGACACTGTCCCTACACTCTAAAGCAATTTTCACTCAATAAAACGGTTCAAATTGAATCACCGGTACGTTCTCGGTGCATAAGCGAGTTACCCTCCGCCCGCGTCCCTTGCCTCATGCCTCACACCCTCGGAGGCCCTGTGGAGGGGCAATGCACTTAATGCATTACTCATGTTAGTTGTTAGTCGATTGGAAATAAGTGAGTTCGGTAAAAGTTGGGAAATTCGATTATGTGTGTGGATTTAGTCGGAATTATGAGTTATAGTTTTTTAATACACTGCAATGTTAATGGTGAAAATATTTGAGGTTACGTTAATCCATACTAATATTATAAATGCGAAAGTAACTCTGTCTGTCTGTCTGTCTGTATGTTACGCTTTCACGCCGTAACCACTGAACCGATTTTGACGAAATTTAGTATAGGGGTAGATTAGACCTTGAGGAAGGACATAGGCTATGTTTGGTCGCGATAACCGACTTCCACGCGGGCGGAGCCGCGGGCAAAAGCTAGTATGGTATATTCTATTGACGTCATCATATAATATAATTAACTAAAATAATAATGCTAAAAGTTGGTAAACCACCAAGCAAACAAAAACCAAAAAGGAACTGAAAAGTGGAAAATAACAGTAGTACATATTTCATAAAAATACAAAAATGCGCGTATGACATGTTTGTGGAAGTTCTTTCCAAGCCAGCAAGGGTAATTCAGTTCGAAATATATCGGGAAAGAGAAGAACTCAAGTGGGACTTGAACCCACGACCTTTCCCTTACAGGGGGAATGCTCTTCCAACTGAGCAACAGTTCTTAAGAAAGTTGGTAGATGGCTCCGCCCGTAAAGACGGATATAAAGAGAGGGGAAATTTGAAGTGATTCAGGTGTGACTCAATAGCTCAGTTGGAAGAGCATCCCCCCTGTAAGGGAAAGGTCGTGGGCTCAAGTTCCACTTGAGTTCTTCTTTTCCCCGATGTTTTTCGAATTTAATAGTAAGCATAAGTAATAAATGCTATAAAAATTTCATTCAGATAATTAAGTTCTCCTAAAATAACCAAATCACAAAAATATGTATGTCTTTCGTAATATTCTTTGCACTTCTGTAAGGAATAACCAATTCAAAAACGCACAGTCTATTGAGTGGGTACAGAATCGGTCCGTACCAACTTGTATTCATTATCTGTGCCCACTGGGCCGGAAAGTGTGAATCGTCTGAACAAAATAAAAGGCGTCGTAAAAGCGAATATCGGCGGGAATCGCTGCCGATCCACCGATTCCATCCGATAAGAATTTTACACTATTTTGCAAGTGAAATATTGTGAGTTTTACTGGTGACTCGCTTCAACGAAAGCTTATTTGTAACGATAGAAAGACTTTCAAAGCTAGGAAGGAGATGGTTCGATGAAGTAACACGACTGACTTTCTCAGTTAGAGACTTTACCTTTTCGTTTTTTTTTTAAGTTTTAGCTATGAATGATAGGCGTTGAAAACATATAAATCAAGCGTTGATAGCTAAGTCGTTTCTGGATTTCACGATCGAGAGATCCCGTGTTTTAATCCTGGTCATTACAATATTGACGTAAACCCACTCCTAACGCTATCCATTTAGTTTAGATGAAGAAATTAGAGGGTTCAATAATATCAGTACAAAAGAAACGAAACTCGCGTAGTAACATTTTTTGTTCTGTGAATTTGATTGTGTTTAAAATTTATCCCTAGACTATCTAGCTATGCTATCCTACTAATCTAAATATATACAACTTAAAGGTGACTGACTGACTGACTGACAGTGATCTATCAACGCACAGCTCAAACCACTGGACGGATGGGGCTGAAATTTGGCATGCAGGTAGATGTTATGACGTAAGCATTCGCTAAGAAAGGATTTTTGGAAATTCTGCTACTAAACTTCTGCTAGATGCACTAATTTTCATGAACCTGTGTCTTTTAAGAAATGAATGAACACGTGTATCAGCGTTTTTCAAAATTTAACTACTAAGAGGGTAAAATAGGTGATAAACAAAGTTCGTCATTTTCAAAGTTAGAAGCATGAAACTTCGTAGACCTACGTATTTTGAGAAATGTTTTGTCTCGATAACCGACATCCACGCGGGCGAAGCCGTGAGCAAGAGCTAGTATTACATATAAATGTGAATGGTGAAGTGGTTTGGGTGTTAATTCACCCTCTAACACTAACCTTTGAAACAATCCAAGACTACTAAGTAACTACGTACAAAGAAGTAAATAAATTGTGCACTGTTCCTGCATTGTTGTAAAACCAATGTTAAAATTCAAGTACCTACATACCTTTATTTAACTTAGTTTCAACTTACCAATAAATATGATTAATTCTTTTAAAAAATCTCGATACTAAGCCCCAGCGGTAATCAAATTTAATCGCGAACTTTCTCCGCGAAGCAGCGAGTCCCAAGTTCCCGATTGTGTTCCAACAACTTCCAGCTATGTTCTAAGATCTCTTTTCAATCCACCGACTTTCGTAGCACCGCCGACTTTAGTTCGTAGTAAGTTCGTAGACATTCTACGCCGTAGATGTCGGCTCGTAGTCGGAATTTCCATACAGTTCAGATTTTAAATAGTTGAACGAGGTATTCTACAGTCGTACTGGGATTATTATCGAGAATTCATTTGTAGGAATGTTTGTCAAAGGAGAATATGCTGCCGTTCTGGTTAGTAATAGGATGTATGAAATAATGTACAAAGCATTGTTAGCAAATGGTAGGTACAAAATTAGCAGAACTCTGTGGTGATTTTTTGTACCATTTGCTAGACGTACATTTATGTATTGTACAGCCATGTATTTACGAGTTCGGGGTTCACACTACTAGTGTTTCTCTTGCTTTAGCTTATCTTGGCCTTCACGGGAGCCACTGCTGTTTGGACAGCCTCTGTGGAGTGGCGGTAGGGCACGCAACTACCACGCAGGAGGCGCGGGTTCGATCCCCACTCAGTGCAAATATTTGTATCCATGAATATGGCTATTTGCACTGGTCTGGGTCTTTCTATGTTTAATATGTATAAGTACTTAAAAAAAAGTATTTAAGTATGTTTATCCGCATTCTAGATTCCATAACACAAGCTAGTTAAGCTTACTATGGGTCTAGATAGCGTTGTGTAGAGTGTTGTGGAATATTTATTATTATTTATCTCTCAACTACGAGTACAAGAGTTGTTCCCTAATGCCTGTGCTTCGTTAATTAGCAAGTTTTCCATAACTGGAAGGACTCCATATTCACGAGATGTTCACATTTATTTACCTCAACATAAAACACAATTTCTCTATCGTCCAACGCAAACATCACCATTTCATCTCCGTACCTTCAGCTCGACAGTGAGTACATAAAGATAATCGATGTGCTATCAAACTATCCATTACGCGATCGCATCTACCTCCGACACTGAGTACACACCGGGACGGCCAGCGGAGAGTGTTTGTCCACAGGCGCCGCTGAATCCGCCTGAGACTCACCACTGTGTGCTCACCATTCGTTACATGAGTACCGATACGAATTCATTTGAAATCGTTTGTTTACAAGTGTTCAATAAAACAAGTGTTTTTAATAAAAGAAAAGAGAAGGTATAAAATGTGAAAATTTCATTGGAATTCGAAAAACATCGGAAAAAATGAAATGACCAAGTGAGACTTGAACTCACGACCTTTCCCTTACAGGGGGAATGCTCTTCCAACTGAGCTATTGAGCCACACCTGAATCATTTCAAATTTTCCATCTCTTTATATCCGTCTTTAAGGGCGACGGTGGAGCCATCTACCAACATTCTTACGAACTGTTGGAAACGCCCAAATATATGAATAAATTTTTTATAGCATTTAATATGCTAACTTTTAAGTCTCACTTGAGCATTTCATTTTTTCCGAAATGATTCAGGTGTGGCTCAATATCTCAGTTGGAAGAGCATTCCCCCTGTAAGGGAAAGGTTGTGAGTTCAAGTCTCACTTGAGCATTTCATTTTTTCCGAAATGATTCAGGTGTGGCTCAATATCTCAGTTGGAAGAGCATTCCCCCTGTAAGGGAAAGGTTGTGAGTTCAAATCTCACTTGAGCATTTCATTTTTTCCGAAATGATTCAGGTGTGGCTCAATATCTCAGTTGGAAGAGCATTCCCCCTGTAAGAGAAAGGTTGTGAGTTCAAGTCTCACTTGAGCATTTCATTTTTTCCGAAATGATTCAGGTGTGGCTCAATATCTCAGTTGGAAGAGCTTTCCCCCTGTAAGGGAAAGGTTGTGAGTTCAAGTCTCACTTGAGCATTTCATTTTTTCCGAAATGATTCAGGTGTGGCTCAATATCTCAGTTGGAAGAGCATTCCCCCTGTAAGGGAAAGGTTGTGAGTTCAAGTCTCACTTGAGCATTTCATTTTTTCCGATGTTTTCAAACTTAAAAGTTAGCGTATTAAATGCTATAAAAAATTCATTCATATTTCATTGGAATGTCTGAAATTAAGCGAGTAAAATTTATTCCTAGAATAAACAGCCAATATCAGCCAAATATTGGCTGTTTATTCTAAGTATTCCTAGAACCTTACTTGCGTTTGGTCGAATGCACCATAAATATGTTTATTCATCAGTCAGAAGATTGGTGTAGCATAACAAGACCTCATAGTTTTGTTTCAACGATTTTCAGTACTAAAAAAACACCTCCAAAAAGTTGAAAATAAATGAATAAATTTTGATTCAACGGTTGCCATGTCGGGGGACCCTTACTGGTTAAGCACTCGGAACAATTCAAGGTCCCCCGACATGGCAACCGTTGAATCAAAATTTATTCATTTATTTTCAACTTTTTGGAGGTGTTTTTGTGACGGGGGTTTTTTAAATTTTTAATTTAATTTTTATTTTATACTTTTTAAATTGATTTACTAGTCAAGCTCTTTCATTTGATACCCATATTGAGTGTGTTATGAAGAAATATGTATTCCGACATGTTGTAGCGGCGGCCATCTTGGACCGATTTTTTTCAAACATAGCTAAGAACAATCCCGACTAATATACCTTTCAAACAAAAAAAACTAAATCCAAATCGGTTCATCCGTTTGGGTGCTACGATGCCACAGACAGACACACACACACACACACACACACACACACACACACACACACACACACACACACACACACACACACACACACACACAGACACGTCAAACTTATAACACCCCGTCGTTTTTGCGTCGGGGGTTAAAAAAATCATTACAATTGAGATATATTTATATTATGCCATCTTTAAAACCATGTGTTTTGTATATAGTCAGTACAAATCATAAAAATAATAATAACAGAGAATTACTATTGTGTTCTGTGGTACAAAACTTATAAAAATATTATGTATTTCGAAAGCTCTTTAGTTTGACCGGTGTGACATCCTGCAAAATCTTATATTTTCATTTTCTGCAAGAAAACTTAGTTCCTTCGCCCGTGTAGCTAAATAAGTTGTAGAGGAGGCGAGAAATCTTATTTATTTAGTTGTCTCGAATCTACAACGGTGCGGTGCGGCTCACGCGACGGCATGGAACGGAACCGGAGAGTACCTGACTGAGCACTATACACTCTAGGTACCGAAGGTACCGACGAACGCACAGCACACGCTACCTATACACGCTAGAGTTGTTCTGCTTGAGTGTTTACACAGTAATTTTTATTCCCCATACTTCTAAGTTACAGTACGAAAGGTTTTTCTACCTATGATCACGCTTCACTAATCAAATTTCAACGTGAACTGAAAATATTTGTTTATATTTAAGTACTTCCTTCCTATATTTCCTTCCCCTCAGGTTCTTAAGGTAGGATTGCATGATTTTTTTCCTCAGCTCTTTCAAGCAACCTTAAGGCGTGAAAATTAATTGTTATTTGCTTCCTTGGTAGTGTAAAATAATGAAAGTCACTAAAGCAATATAATGGGTATACTCAAATAGCTCATATAATGGGTATAATCAAATAGAAAATCTAAAACTGCTGCTTGAATAGTCTGTCATTATTTACTTTTTTAAAATCATTATACTAATGTTCGCTACGAAACCATTTCTATGGTCTAAAATTGTAAATCTTATCATTTACAGTTACTATAATTAAAAACAAAACTATAAATATTTTGGAGATTATAACTTTTAGGACGTTACAGACAGTGTAATAATATTCGGTATAATTGCAATTTTCAAAATGGAAACAAGACGCGGCGGCAGCGGCAACGGGTTGGAAACCAATAAATTCGACATCGTGATCGAGTTAGCACTCGCGGCGGCACACGCTGCCTTCGATCTGTGCCTCTCTCCGAGGATTGCAGCGGTGATAGGGTTGGCACGTTTTGTTGAAAAGAAAATATACATTTTTAACCCCGACGCAAAAACGATGGGGTGTTATTTAATAAGAACAACATTTTGCATGTAAGTATGCATTTTCATTTTGCAAATTAAGCCATTTTGCAAAATTATTGCTAAAATGTTCTCAATAACAATTTAGCTACATATTTGAATTCTTTACTTAAAAACAATCAACCTTAACGCATAAAATTATAGACGTTTGAGATTTACAAATAAATATTTTGTGATTGATTTTAAGATATTATGTCATTACGATCTCTATAAATTCGTAAGTAAAAATAGATGGTAAGTAGAATAAACAACAAAATGTAATACTTATGAATCATGGTTGCCAATTGGGTTCGTAGCGATACCCCCGATTTCTTTTTGCCATAGTGTGATAAAATTTTATTTCAAAACCGAAAAAATTTGGGGGCATTTAGGAAAGGGATAAATGGAGAACGTGGGAATCGCGATTAACCCGCCAACCTTCATTGAAGATGGGAGCATGTGAGCATTATATGTATGCTGTAGGCATGTAAGTGTATTTAGATCGAAATTAATATGTACCATATATATCAAAGCGTATCGTGGCAGCCCTTGCTGATAGTACCCGCGATTGGTTTACTATTTACCCACTACGCGGTGTGATTGCAGTTAGAATTGAAGTGTCCAAAGCGAAGTGCTTTTTCAATAGCTATGTATATTTATGTCGCGTCCGTGCCGTGGTGTCTGTGTTAGATTTTGTCGTGAATATGTGATACCCAATCGAGGGTGTTGACTTGGGATCCACTCTTGTCGGCAGGAGTTTGTAAATAGCTTACATGTTTGGAATCAACATGGACGGTGTGATCATGTCTTCTGTTAACTGCTGCTGGATGTACGAGTAAAGTTCTTTTCCCCAGACAGATTCCGTCTGTGATGATTTGCCAGGAAAATAACAATTTGTATACTGGGCAGCTTAGAGAACCAGACATTGTTATGAAGTTAAGTCAATGGAAGTTCGAGTTTTTAAATTCTGAATAAATAAGTATTTCTCGAAAGTGTGCAACGTGATTACATCTTATTGTTTTTTTAATAAAAGACTAAGCTAAAGGCAAAGTCTCAGAAAGAGAGCCACCATCGCAAACATGTGCCATATTAACAGTGGTGGCCCGTGGCACTCAGCTTGACGGCCTCATCAGATACCTTTTCACGCCATGTCAAAAAATGTCTAAATTAAAACCTGGGGTGATCATATTGACCAGACCGTAAGATTTATTGGTTAATTAGTTAACATTTGGGTATTCTGAATTACTTTGCAGTCTGCTACTAACTGCAGTATATTTTTAAAACGATACCTACTCTTAATTATTATATTTTGTACTTAACACAGGCCTTTTAAATGTAATACACAAGGACAGGTACCTATAAGATAATCAAAATACAAATAAATCAAAATACAAAAAAAGGGTCGATAGTTTAATGGTTCAGGATTCGGCCTTACGATCGAAAGGTCCCGGGTTCGAATCCTCACCATTACACTACCGACGTGAACCCACTCCTAACACAACCAATTTAGCTTAGCTGGACCCCTCCAGCTAAGCTAAATTGCCATCCCCATAAAGGGAATATTAGTAATTGCGGTTGTAAAATTTCCTAAAAAATGTTGGTTGTACCTAATCTAATTCTACCTAATATCTGTCTCAAGTCTATCAGACATCGATATCAAAACACAAACGTATATTCCATAACACTATTCTACACGTCAGTCTCGCACCAAAAACTAAAACGGACAAAGCTGTTCAAAACTTGTACGTATTGCAAGCATTGGTAGCTGCAACTGTTTGGCGAGCGAGCGTCGCCGCGGGACAGACTAATGTCACTTTGCAGGGGCACCATTGCCATGCTTCTGACTTGACAGCATGTATAGAAAACAAGGACCATGTAACTGCTAGATATGGAAAGTGTTCCTTTAATATACAGTAAAATAAATATTTCTAGATTAGATTAGACCTCGGATTGCTAAGAGCTTCAGTAAGGTCTTTACTCAAACGAATATCTAAAACGGCGTTGATAGGATCTTACCAAATTTGGATAGGTAGAGGGGGGAACACGACTGACGGTGGAGGTGAGCGCTGATGATGCATCACAAGGTGGCCACCCTAAACCTACACCTGGGTCGCAAGTCCCAGGCGCCGTCACAGTGTTCCTCTCTGTACCACGCCATGGACCTGGCGACCGCACGGTGAATCCATGGAATGCTGAGAACCGGATCTCTCTACTTATATAAAGTGGAATGTACCAAATTTACCCTGAAAAAAGAAAAGCTGGAGTACCTACATAACATCATAGTTAGTTTATACATTTATCATCACAGTCTTAGACCCTGTATTTCGTTTAAGCGGTATGTACCGTCCTCTGAACCCCAAAGAAAGAGAAAAGCCTGCCTATACTAATCTATACAAATAAATAAAATTGGAGTGTCTGTTTGTAATATTAAAATAACCGCTTTCTACCCCATGCATATGAATGTATATACGGTACACATACCAAAATATATATTTTTAAATTTTTTGTCTGTCTGTCTGTCTGTCTGTCTGTCTGTCTGTCTGTCTGTTTGTTTTGGCTAATCTCTGGAACGGCTGGACCGATTTGGACGGGACTTTCACTGGCAGATAGCTTATGTAATAAGGAGTAACTTAGGCTTAAAAAAAAACTGATTTTTTTTATTAAGTACATTCCACGCGGACGAAGTCGCGGGCACAGCTAGTTAAATATATAACATGAAATCCCTTTAAATTTAACACGTCCGCGTCGTCCGATATTAAAGACTAGCTTTTGCCCGCGGCTGCGCCCGCGTGGATGTCGGTTCGCGACCACACAAAGCCTATGTCCTTTCTCATGGTCTAATCTACCCCTATACCAAATTTCATCGGAATCGGTTCAATGGTTTAAGCGTGAAAGCGTTAAATACACATAGACAGACAGAGTTACTTTTGCATTTATAATATTAGTATGGATTAGTATGGATATTAAATACATCGATGGTACTCACAAAACAATACCTACATCTACGATCAACATCGCTATAAGTCGAGATTGTGGCTTATCTCATCCATGTTCACCGACATCCGCGTCACATCCGTCTCGGTAGCGCAGTTCCGCACGACTTCCGTCCAGCACTAACGAGATAACAGATATGACGGCACCAGCTCGCTGGCCTAACTAGATGTTATCGTTAGTTACGTTCACGTGTGAGTTGGTTACGTACACGGTCTATAATGTCCGTAACTTTAAGATTTTTGAGTTTGAGTTCGTACCTATCCTTTCCTAAGATAAGAAAAATCTTTATTGTACACTCATAAATTTTAGTACATGTCCGGACAACATAATGAGACCTACAAATGGCGGCCTAATCGCTACAAGCGATCTCTTACAGGTTTTTTTTTTGGAACCGAGGTTTAACTGACGGTTATTGAGGTTAGACGTGTGCAACACCAGTAGAGCCACATTCGTGCTGCCGAGAGTTTTTGTGCCGTTAGTGCAATATAAAACAGGACAAGCCTTTGACTGACCAAAACCTCTCTAGTAAGCTCTGGCTACCCCTGGGACATCCTTCCGAGGGCTTATCCGGGGCTCCCAACCATAGGCTGCTGTAACGTCCAGTGGGGGTTTTAGTCGGTAGGAGTCCGGCGTAACATCCATGAAGGATTTTACACCACGGTAAAAAAAGAGCTCTGGCTACTCTACACAATACGAGGTTAACCTAAAGAATACCGCGACCATATTAATATAGTCGCAGTATTCTTTATGACCGAGGTCCGCTATACAATTTCAACGAGCCTAATTCTGCGCCAATGTAACGTACATCGGTATACAAGCAATCTAACTGTTTTATTTTTAATTCTTACCTGTATTTTTTTTCAGTCTTTTTTTATTCAATCACAACAGTAGTAGTTGTAAAGTAACATAACATAAACTCACGCCTGTATTCCCCGAAGGAGTAGGCAGAGGTGCTAGCACCCACATTTCGCCAGTTTATGTTTAGGTCCCAATGTAATAGGTGGCGAGCCTATTGCCACTAACCGGGCTCTTATAACTGTTGTAATCTTAATATATATAAATCTCGTGTCACAATGTTTGTCCTCAATGGACTCCTAAACCACTTAACCGATTATGATAAAATTCGCACACCATGTGCAGTTCGATCCAACTTGAGAGATAGGATAGTTTAAATCTTAATTTTGCGATAAGTGACATCCACGCGGGCGGAGCCGCGGGCGATAGCTAGTATAGTATAAATAATAGTTGTAAAGTGATTCCTACAAATTAGTGAAGCCCCAATGGCCGGTGTCCATTGTCCATAACAATAGGCAAGATTTCTACATAGTGCACCCTCTTGCACCCTACGTCCCCTCGCAGGCACCCTGTCGCACCCGTTGACATATTTTTAACTAAACGCTACTTATTTACACCCGTCGCGGTAAATCAGCATTGTTCGGCAAAGTAATGTGTTATAGCCTATAACGAGAATGTGCACTTACCTTTATCTTGAAGACGTATTTCGTTGGCTTTTTGCAAGAAGTCAAAGTCAAAGTGAACAAGAACAAAAATGTTTTTTTATTTGTAACAGGGCCCAGTTCGTTTTTTTATAGCAATATCCCGCAGTTAAAATTATATTGCTGTTACTAAAACGTCAGGCGCGTATTAGCAAGATAATTATTATTTCATACATATTCAATTCAATTCAATTCAATTCAATCATTTATTTGCTTCGAATATGGTTACAGAGATTGTGTCTTAGAACTAGTAGGTACAGCATATTCTGCTCCATGGAGCGTGCAAATATTAAGTCTTATATATATATATATATATATATATATATATATATACATATTAAGTCAATTAGTAATATCAAATCAGTCTATTAATTATATCAATTATATTCATTCCATGTAAGTTATTGTTATCACTAATAATCATGTCAATAAAATATATTTGTAATGTCATAAATCCTAAATAAACTTTTCGAACTTAACAGTTAGCATAATAAATGCTATAAAAATATTCATTCAAATAAATTCATGAATATTCAATTTATTATTTTTGGTATTTTGTCATCCAGAAATTCTCTTACACTGTAGTACATTTTATTCATACATGATTCAGGTGGTGCTCAATAGCTCAGTTGGCAGAGCAGTCGCCCTGTAAGCGAAAGGTCGTGAGTTCGAGTCTCACTTGAGCATTTCATTTTTTCCAATGTTTTTCGAACTTAACAGTTAGCATAATAAATGCTATAAAAAAATCATTCAAATAATTGTTTTTTGAATTTTCTTAAGGGTAATTCTTGTAGTGATAATGGCAGATGATTTATATATTACAATTGCCATACAATATGCATTACTCTTAAATAATTGTAATCTTATGGACGGGAGTTTAAATTTGAGATGATGTCTGGATGTAGAATTAAATTTTTCAAACATGTCAGAATTTTTTTAACATAAATACTTATTTCTAATATGTTCATACAAGGCAATGGTAGAGTATATATATTTTAATTATGATGGGGTGAATTGTTAAAGAGAGACATGAAAATTAATTATGCATATAATTAAATTTTAAGAATACCTAACAACATTCCATGCACATTGTACATACATAAATATTTGCAACGAGGATGAAAGCTTTTCTTTTTTTGAAAAGAAACCTGAAATATACGTTGAAAACATTCTTGAAAGGAGTTTAGATAATTTTAAGATGCTTATAAAAAACAAAAAGAGACTGCATCGGCCGGGAATCGAACCCGGGCCGCCCGCGTGGCAGGCGAGCATTCTACCACTGAACCACCGATGCTCATGACAACGAGCGCTAAACTTTAGAATTATATCAGCGGTATAATACGGGTACATACGTCAGATGTGGATTACGTCATCGAGGTCAGGGACGATTCACCGGTCTAGCGATTTTTTTTAAAATCTATCTTGAAAGTAGAATTTTATGTTGTAAATTGTGTTTGTTCAATAGTACCTTTTCTTATTATGACTTTCACCTCTGTGGTGGGGGCGATTGCTTCCGCTTATGAAGTTTGGGCTTCGATTCCTGGATTGAGTAATACGTAATGGGGCGTTTCTGAAAGTACAGAGCAGAAAGAAACAGGAACGATACAGAATTATAAAAGCAATATCCTGAATAACCAGCGTCCAACTCCGAATCCCCTAGAAATTTCACCTGCGCGGGGTCCCTCTAGGCCCAACCTGGGTCATTGTGTTTAGTGTCATTACTTCGTATTTCGTGGGTCACTAGTTCCCTAAATTTTGAGCCTGGTGGGCACAAGTTGCAAGACGAATGTGGGTAGGAATAGTCTCGTAACTCCAACAGTTTATCCTTTAAATAGTCTAAACAGATTAGAACAGAAGCTAGGCAGATAATATCGATAGGGTAAACGCGCGTTGTCCGAGGCGTGATAAGCGGACGGAAGTGCCGACGCGACGACGCGCGCGTACGCAGATAGCGCTTGACAGTTGTCAGTAATCACTGAGATTTAACCTATTCTTCGACTCATTGTACACGGCCCTTATTCGACTTGACCAATCGCAATGTATCTACGCGCGTATCCCACACATTTTAGTTGACGCCACGCCAGTTCTAACGTTTATGATAACCAACTGAAATCTACAGTTAACTCACCTTGTGAAACTCATAGTCAAGCAGAATAATGCACCAGTACAATAATTTATCTTCACGCTTCAGTGAATGTTAGGTAGACTTAGACTGCATGTGTGGTATGTGTAGTGTAGCTTTTAGTGCTGCATTGCATTGGGGGTAGTGAGTTTGATATCCACTTAGTTTAAATATATTATGTCAATGTTATGGGTTTGTTTCTCGATTGGGGTACCTTCTTCTTCCGAGTGCTATACAAGACTTACACTTTGGAGCTTGGTCTACATCCTTCATTAGGTTTGATTGGCTTTTATGGGAGCTACTGCCGTCTGATATAAAAAAAAAACATATTATCATAGCTCTGGAAACTCATTATATAGGGTACTACATAAAGACAGAAACAATATACTAAACCAGCAGTTAGAACTAAGTCGTTCACCTCTATTGCAATAAGTGATGACATCTATAGCTATTTGATTTAATTTATTCGATGACTCAGTTTCTTTATTCCATAATTTAATTTCTTATAATTGTAATCTAATTCGATATTATTTTCATTTGACATTTTAATTTCATCTGACATTATTAATTTTTAATCTGACATTATTATTTCATGACATTGTCACAGTGTAACGAGAGATCTTACAGTAGTTCATCGCGTTTGATGTTTGCGGAAATGCCGCCTTTTGCAGTTTTGTCAGGGTTGTCACTTCAGTTTTTATATATAATTTTTCTGTAATATTTTATATATAACTCCTATTCGTTCTCTTTGTTCTGTCATGGCACATCAATCATATCATCACGCTAATTTATATTACTAGGTGACGCCCGCGGCTCCGCTCGCATGGATGTCGGCTATTGCGACTTTTGGTTATATCTCCGGTTCTACTCAACCAATTATGATCAAGCAAACGTAATATTTTAAGTCTGAGTTTTTGGATTTTGGTTTCGATTTCGATTTCGGTTTCAAATTCGATTTCGTTTTCGATTTCGAATTTCTATTTCGATTCCGACTTGAATTTGGATATTGATTCGGGTTCGGGTTTGGGGTTGGATTCGGATTCGAATTCGAATTTCGCTAATCGCCGGGATCGCTAAATTGATGATATATTCTTAAGGAGCCTATCTACGATCAGTTCGCCTGCAGTTTCAAATCGTATCGGGCAGCCTGCAGTCCTAAGTCGACAGCGCCCACACACGAAAGCGATTTTGGCCTGGTGGCCATGCCCTGCTGTCAGTTTTGCGGCTACACACGATCAGTTGGGAGTCGACAGTTTCCCATCGTATGATTGCCTGCTGGCAATTGTCTGCTATCGGGCTTGACGACCATGTTACCGACGATCAAAGATGGCGGACTAAAAAAAACAAATCGAGGTTTTCGGGGTGACTAATTACGTATAATAAAATCCAAGGCGTGAGTTTATGTTATGTTATGAAAACCTCCAAAACGATGCTCATGTTTGTGGGAAATGTCAAGTCCGCCATCTTGGATCACCAAATGGAAGTTATATTCGCAATCAGCGACCCCAAAAACCCTGAAAACGATACCCATATTGATTTTGGTAAAAATTTCGAGTCCGCCATCTTGGATCGGGAAATGGATGTTATATTCGCAATCAGCGACCCCAAAAACCCTGAAAACGATACCCATATCGATTTTTGTGAAAATTTCGTGTCATCTTGGATAAAATATAGAAAACGAAAAAAAAACAATTTTAACAAACGAAACGAGCCTTGAAAAAGAAATCACGTGATTAGTGTGATTACAAACATGAGACAGCCCTGAATCCTTAGTACCGAGTAAAATGTATGGGCGTACCGAGTAATACCCCGTCCCCCACCACCCCTCTCCCCCCGCACGATTGCTCTGTCTAGACGGCCTCGTTGACCGACTGTATGTAGTATGAATCGTTAGACTGTGACATTGTCATTTCAATGCAATATTATGTTATATAAATACTAGATAGGTAATTATATTAATTATTTATAAAAAAATATTTCAGGCCATGCTTATAATTAATTCCCACATTTTGACTGATATATTAAATTTTATAACTACCCACCTGTGAAAAATGTTAAATATCGTAGTTTTCGGAACGAGAACATCCTAAACCTTTGAGAATGCCGTAAGGCGAAACCGGTCAGGTGTAATACAATAAAAACAGTGGAAAAAGCACAAGTGTTCTCAATATGTGTAACAATGAATTCTACCAAGTGTCATCAATCAACAGTATAAATAATAAAACCGCAAACAAGCATACGATCCTTGAAATGGTAAGCATTGTTTTCTCTCTGAAATATTTTTATTGATTAGTTAATTATTATAGTTCTACCTGTTTTTAAACAATAATAAGTTTGTGGTGATCTCACGCGCACTGCCTGTCATGTGAGACGCGCGATGCTGTAATGCTAATGTATGAATCATCCCGTAATTTCCCCAGGGCGTCGTGACTTGCTAAGTAGTGTCAGGTGCAAACCCCCCCCCCCCCCCCCCCCCCCGATGAACAGTAAAGTGAATTGTCGCGAGTGACTGACGGTTTTATAGATACTGTTCTGTTTATAGTGGTCATTACAGGCTCAGGTATTTTTTAGTTATATCTATATATCCTACACGACCTCAATAATGACACTATTTGATCAAGCTATAGCTAGAGTCATTTACGGGAACGGCCTTGATCTTGGTACAGTCGCCAACATGACCTCTATACTACTACAAAATTGTATGACATTTAAAATCTCGCACTCCAAACTTAATCATGGTTCGTGACAATGCAAACACCACGTGCTCAGATTCCCACCGCTCAATATACAGTGTAAACAGCCAGGCGCCCATCTCGGGCGTTGGAGCCCCGCACAGGGCCCCGCGGGATTATCCCGGGATGCCGGGACGCGTGCGCCGGTAATCCCGGGCAGGGATTAAGTAAAGCGATGTGAAATTAATTGCTCATACTGCGGGGTCAGGGTTGAGATTTTTCAATGTCTCATTTTGTTTTTTGTGGATGAAGAATATAAAATTCATAGAGTAATCTTCTTATAAAACATTATAAAGAGCCAAGTTTTATTATAATTCTAATCCTTACAATCAAGATTTCATAGATTTCTTAAGGCTAGACTTCAGTTTAGAGCTAGAGCTAGAACAAGAGTAATCTTTCTTAGCATTCTTTCTTAATATTTTATTTATAAAATTATATAAATCATATAAAAAATATAATAAAACGAAACCGTATTCTAGAATGACACTCAGCCTAAATTGCGATTTATCTGAGGACAGATTTTATAGACAATATGTCAAATTATCAATCTGTCTATACAATCTGTCATCCTATAAATCGTGATTCAGGCGGAGTCAAAAATCAATCTTTATAGAAGTCACGTACGAATGCTTGCATTTACTTTTAGATCAATAAGTAGATTTAATTACTTTTAACGTATTATAACACGTTTTATTGTGTGTAACAATCAATCGATCAATGTTTCGCATTTTACAATCGCACTTTTGTATTTACTGTACCCAATACAATCCATACCCAACACACATAAATGACTTTCCAGACCTATCTCATCATAAACCAACAAAGGAAACAAACGCTTTTACGACAGTCAATAGAACTCTGCCTGTCTCTATAATTTTATTAAACCGCAATGCATTTTAGCACCCATCATCGGCACGCCATAACCTTCCCCTCATAACGCCATAAAGCATACAAAAGACAGTAGGTGTACACTGTACACCATGACTTGAAGCTCGCGGTGTCGCGTGAAACACCATCGTAAATTAACACTCCTATTTGTTATGGGGTATGTGGCTACGTGGGGTAATCCACCCTGTTGGCTAGGGGGTAATGAAAATTATATTAGTTGATGATGAGTTTTGATAACGTTTTATTACTATATTTTTATATTTATTGTGTTGGTGCGATGATTGAGCTACTGCAGTCTGTTATGCAATTGATTGTGGTTAATAATTTAGTTGGATTTTCTTACTGTTGGGATAGTGGAAGAAGTTAATTTCTCTAGGCTAGAAAGAGACTACTGCGTGTTCAACTTGTCAAACCAAATGCAAACCCTGAGATCGGCGCGATCGAGTACAATAATTTATGTTTTATCGTATGCGTTATAGTTTTTGGACCACATTTATTTTATTTTTTACTAGCTTTTGCCTGCGGCTCCGCCCACGTGGATGTCGGTTATCGCGACAAAACATAGCCTATGTCCTTTCTCATGGTCTAATCTACCCCTATACCAAATTTCATCAAAATCGGTTCAGTGGTTCAGGCGTGAAAGCGTAACATACAGACAGACAGACAGACAGAGTTACTTTCGCATTTGGGCATTTTTTTTTTACACGACCATACTCTAAATGTGTATGTCTCACAAGTTTACCCTTATTTTTATGGAGAAATGAAAGAACATTTGTTATGAAGTGTTGATTGTAAAAATATTGAATATCTAATGTATTGGAAATACGTCTAACTATATAAATAATTTATTGATAAATATAAAATAAGACTGAATATAATTTTGAATACCCCTGATTTTACTATGTCCCACGGTGACCGGCTTAGTTTTGAGTTAAGTTTATTTGCGAATTTCCTCCGGCGGTAAGGGTAAAAAAGAATGAATGTTATAGAAATGTGATAATATTGTCAGAATTAAACATAAAATAACACTACTTTTATAATAAATACTATAGTTCGTAGCATTTTTATTATGTCTCACAATTCCAGCTTTGCATGGAATTACACTTTGTAACCGTAATTTAATAATATTTATTCCAAAAAAAATTACCACTAACTAAAAATTTCTTCCTTGGCAACATTATTCCAGACATCGCCATTATGTAAAGTAGTCAAGAGAATATCAGTTCGACGCATTTCGTCTCGAAAGTTGTTAAGCGTTACCGTGCCGGATTTTTCATCTACTTTGTAACTGTGATTTTTACTGGTAAGATTGGATTTTTGTTTATAGAAATATAATAATGATATACTACAAACGCATTATAAGCTATTAAAAGTGTTTTTTCAGTGTTTCATCTTTATTAAAGTTTATTTACAAGCAATCTTAGGTCGGCGATTCGAGATGCGTTACTTCCATTTTGTTTGGTTACATATAAGGTGGAATAAAAAAGTTACAAAATGGAAATATAAAGGCGAGTACAAATGCATGCAGGGTTGATGGTGTTTATGTTTTAAGTGAGTAATAATTTTGATGAATTGATGATATCATGGACCAATAATTAAATTTACCATGAGGTAGTGTTTACATAGATTGATTTTTTGAGACTGAACTGAATTATAAGGCTGAATATAAATAAAAAGCGTTGATTACTAAAATATTAATGGATTGATTAAATGAATATGTATGTATGTATGTATATAGCATAGCTTCATTTCTTTTTAAGTTGGTTCCATCATTCATGGTTTATTACAATCCCTTCCTATTTCAGTACCTACTGATATGCAACATTTCCTTTCCAGGATGAACTAAGCTTTACTTTTCGATTTTGTAACTGAAGTTTTCCATTTTGTAATTGTCTTATATTTTACTGTTACTATTTTATTTATTTTTTTGTTATTTTCAAAGTGACTACCTTAGTTTATTTTGCTTTTCTTTAAATTATAAAAAAGAAATGAATAAAAAAAAATCAACAGCATTCAATGATGGTTACACTGTATAAATCAGAAAATAACTCTGCAAAGTTACCAAATAGTTACAAAATGGTTACATCTTTACAAAATATTAAAAACGTATGGCTTATTTTACTTATGCTGTTATATTATTTTAAAGAATATTGTATTTCTAAACAAATAAAAGCAACTTTTTCATTTAAAGTATACTATTTTATTTATTAATTTTAATTTTAAAAGTTACAAAGTGGATGTCTAAACTACCCTCGTGCCCAAAGAAAGTTTTATTTTTGTGCAAACTTGTATACTTATTGGGTAACTGCAGCTCTTTTAATGTTTTTTAAAGAATAACAAATCATTCAGTAATTTTTAATATGCATTACTATTTTTTTTTATTATTTCATTCCATTTTGTAACTTGGACGCGTTTAAAAAAAAACGCCCATTTATAATATTATTATGGATTTTTGTACATTTCAGTAACATGGCGACGTCCTATATGAATAAATAATTACAAATAAAAACTCGAAGCCTACCTATAAAGCCATTAAACTATTTATTAACTACGATATTATAAATAATAAAGCGGAAACGATGCCTTTGATAAAACCGAGTGCAAAAAAATATAAAGACGTTGAATATAAAAATGTGCCAAAAGCTACAATCACGTCTAAAGGTCGCCAGAGGGCGCGTCCTCTCAATCCGCTTTTCAGACGAGACGCAGGATTAGTCACTCTGTGCCCTCCGGTCTTAGGCGCGAGCTTAGTCCAGTCTGGGACGAAAATATATGGCAGGGTGGGATCTACCAGTGTCAAAACTAGAAGCGGTATGAGTTTTTGATTACCTTGAATGATTTATTGGAAAAAGAGCATTGGGTTATGGTAATGAATTTATAACTATATGTTTAAGCTCAATCCTTTCTATATTTAGAGTAGGTAGAGAGGACAGGGTTTCTATTTGGTTCTTTCCTTATATACCAATCGTAGTCGTTTTATGTCAACGTGTTCTTTTTCTACAATAAACTAATCCCAAAAAAAATTTACGTCTTTTTAAATTAAACGGCGATTTTCTATTGGCTACAGTTTTCTAGCAAAATTTAAATAATAGATGTTTTTTTGCAATACAGGCAAAAAAAAAACTTATTTCACCTACATTATTTTTCTGTACTACAACCTCTTCTCAAGGTATTAAAAAAATATTCTAAAAGCCTATTTTAGACATGTTAGGTATTAAGTAAGTAATTTATCTCAATCTCAGTTTCAGATAAATTTCCTTATTTAATTAAATTCCTTCGCCGAAACCACCTGTATTTCTAAAGATTGTACACGTCAGAGTAAATTCCTTCTCTTCCTGTCAATACAGCGGGATCCCCCCGCAGCTGTAATCAATCAGCGCGTGGATCCTTTGTGCGCGGATTACGGATCTGACGATCTGACGGATCTACGGATCTTGCGGATGTTGCGGGGCGGTGCAAGACGCTCTTAATCTTATTATTGGCAGTTAACGTGTCTGATGGAAATAGTTTGGTAACATGCGGGTGTGATAACCGATAGCTGCCAATATCCGATAGAGAGATTTACGTTTTCAAGAAAATTAGGTATTAGGGTTTGTTTACGTTTTTAAAGAATACTTACTTACCACGTTTACTAAACGCGACGATTTCAATTCGATCGTAAAGAAATATTTAGCTCCAACGTACCTTTATTAAGTACCTATCCGAGAATTTTGGCTTTCCAGGACTTGTACCAGGTAGCTCAGATGGTCAAAGTATTTCCTCTAAAAATGGTCCCAGGTTCAAGTTTCATTATGACTGCTTCTTCGGATTTGAATATAATATGGTAAAATAAGCATATTCATTGCTTCAAAATTTCAGTTTAACAACTTTTGTGCCTTCAGTGGGAAGCCAAGTGCTTCTCCTGCTTTATCTTTTGCACTGACGGCACAGAATCTCCATTCTTATAGGATTGGCAGTTCGAGTTTGACTCCCCTGGTGTTGCACATGTTCATAGGCCACGATAACAACTTTCTATAACATATAAAAAAATAAGATAAATAGTTCAGTTAGTCAATATTCGTTTTTTTATACCGGACACGTCAATTTGACTTCAACTCGCCTGATGTTAAGCTAAAGTCTCGGAAAGAGGGTCACCATCGTAAACATGTACCATGTTAACGGTGGTGGCACTCAGCTTGACGGCCTCATTAGATGCTTTTTCACGCCCCGCTTAAAGGACCCGGGACTGTAGGAAGAAGGAAACACGTGAGCTGGCAGGGAGTTCCAGGTCTTAATGGTGCGGCATAGGAATGAGTCACTGAAGTGCTTGGTTCTAGCAGGTATATTCTGCACCGTATTCGTCTAAAAATGATTACGGTTTCAATTCCTGTTTTATTATACCTATCACTTAAGTAGTAGAAAAGCACACTTATTCCGATATAAATTCATAAAAATATAAGAGTAAACAACATGATGAACTCACAAACATTATTATCTCCTGTAACGTTAAGCCTTCTCGTCAGAGGGAAACATATTTATTGATAGCAATATCTTCTCATTACAATCTCCGAAGGGCGTCCCTACTAGATTGATTCTGACAGTCCTGTGAAGGGTGCTCAACTTCTCACACCTCTTTAGTTTAGGCGTGATGCTATCGGCGTGACGTCATATAATGATGCACATGACAAAGTTATTGTTCAGTATTTACTAAATTAATAGTAAATTGGTGACAACAGGATAGTATTGAAATGTTGATGGAGTCGGTCTCATGATCAAGAAGTCCTGAGTTCGAATCCTGGCCATTACTAACTAACTCCTGAGAAAAGTAATGCAGCTTAGTTGGAGAATTATAAGGAACATTAGTAATTTTGTTAACGCTCTATTTTCTGAACCTATAACGTAATAGCGCAGAATAATAGGGAGAAGCCTAGTGTCAAATGGAAATCACCATACGACCTCTTACAAATCAGTCGTAGTCTTTACCACTGCCCTACCGAAGTATGTAAATGTATACTCCCGTATACTCAAGCCTGTAAATGCCCAAAGGGGTAGGCAGACGTGTATTAACACCCACATTTCGTCAAATAAGTATGATTTTTGGTCTTGGATCTCCGTCAATCGGGCACTTTTTCAAGGCTCGGTCGCGAAGTCCGCGGTATGTGTGTGTAAATGACTTGAAGTTATTACATAATGTGGTCCAATTAGCGACACATGTGAGGATCAGAAACCTTAAACCTCCTCATTAGCAACTTCTAAATTAATTTGCCCCATTTAGATTTATTGCGTGTAATCATATCCCCCATACCGACCGCCCCTTGAATCGGTGCTTAACTTTACGACGAATAAAAATTTTATGACCTTATTCAATGGATTACAATACCTATTAAACAGTAGTTGTAAGGGCTGTAGTTAGAGGGTTGTTTTTCGCATTTTATTGCTGTTTTATGACTTAGTAATTGTGTTGTTAGTAAACCCTCGTGATAAACAATTCTATTAGGATATTTTTTTGGGTTTAAACATGGGTTGTCGTTGTAGTGTAGTGTTATGTAGGTCAAATGGCAACTATTCAGGGGTAACTAGGGGGATTCAGACGAATTAGAGGGAAGAAGTTAGGGTACAATCTATTACTACTACTAATAGAAATTACTAGGGGTATATTATGTTTTACAGATAGGACAAATTCCTGGTACTGTTTTGTTGTGAACGGGGTTTTTTTTTCAAATTTGTTTATACTATTTAGGTGGTAAATAACCCTACAATAAGTTTATTCAGAGGCAACGAAGATATTTTGAAAATAAACCAGTTCTTAGCGTATGGCCCCCCTTCGAAGAAAAATTGGTACAGTCAACGTCATAAATATCTTGATGACGAAGTCTCAAAATGATCTTAAAACTCTCGTATTAAGAGCAAATCAAACTGTTTTATTGATTTAAATGGTATTATTGTTCAAACTAAAGGTGTAAGAAATATCAGAACAATCAACCAACTGGAAGGTGGCTAAACAATGAAATTAAGATCATTTTGAGTGCTTTGTACGTCAACCTTTTTCTGATGCTGACTGTACTTATTCTAATGCTAAAAATAAGCAAGAAATTGTTGTTAGCAGAGAATAGTATTTTCGTAGAACAATATCCAGTAGCTATGGCTTTTTTAAATAGGAATAACTTTTCCGTCGCGTGAAATGGTATCTAAGTATGTACTGTACGGATATTTTTCTTGTGAAAAAATTCAACCTTTAAATATTCCTAAGCGCCTCATTCATGCTCTAAATAAGTATGCTCTACACAGGGTGTCTGGCTAAAATGATGTTATACACCAAGTATTTGATTTTTCTTTTCATAAAAGAATATTCCGTAAGGTAAAACCACTGTACCAGGATATTTACTGGGTTAGAATACAGAGCGTTGAGATTTTATAATAATATACTAGCTATTGCCCGTGGTTCCGCCCACGTGGATGTCGGTTATCCCGAACAAACATAGCTTATGTCCTTTCTCATGGTCTAATCTACCCCTATACCAAATTTCATCAAAATCGGTTCAGTGGTTTAGGTGTGAAAGCGTAATATACAGACAGACAGAGTTACTTTCGCTTTTATAATATTAGTATGGACTAGTGTTCCCGGGGCCTATAGGCTTTTAGGCTTTTTTTAAAGGCTAGCCTATGAATTAAGGGGCTACAGCGGAATAAAACCTAAAAAGGCTTTTAGGCCTTAGGCTAGGCCTTTTTCATAGCCTCTTTTTGTCTACCCGAGGTCTATAGGCTTATTATAGCCTCTTTGTAAGTCAGGCGCATATTTAAAAGGCTAAAAGCCTATAAGACTTAGAGTTCTTTAGGCTAGGTCTATTTTATTTATTGTTTGAGTATAATAATCGTCAACTAAATTATACGATTTTAACTAAAAATTGATTATACTTCGGAAATGAATGATGATGAGGACCCTCACGTGCTGTCTATATCCTTATTTTATAATAACAAATATCACCATCAAAGTCAAGAAGGTAATCAACAACCTGAGCCTTTTAGATTCTCGGAATCATCACCAGCAACGCCAGCTAATAAAAATATATTTTCTTCAATATACAAACGAAGAAGAAGTAATGAGAGTGAAATATTCGTTTTCATTTAATTCGAAAATAAATAAAAATAAAAACAATACAAAAATAAATCTGGTTTAATTCATACTAAGTCATAAAATCTGAATAATGGCTAATTGGCTATAGATAGCCCCATAATAAGCCTACTAGGTACTTGAAAACAACTTTAGTCCCTTTAGGCTATAGGCTTTTTTAAACCTAAAGGTCTTTTTTAAACCTATAGGCTTTTTTAAACCTATAGGCTTTTTAAACCCATAGGCTTTTTTAAACCTATAGGCTTTTAAAAACCTATTATTCTATCATGGCCATCAAAAAGAATTAATAGGCTTAATTTTAAGCCTAAAAGCCTATAGGCCCCGGGAACACTAGTATGGACAGGTACTAAGTTTATGTGAATAATACACATAATATAATACACAAACACATAGTATTATGGCAATTTACCCTCATAATTTCATTTTTCAAGAAATGTACAATTGCTAAGTAATAAGAAATTTTTAGAAGCCATGCTATGATTTCCTTCAGGTATACAGAGTGCTTCTAATACTTATGGTGTCCTAGCTAGCCTCAGCTGGTGCATCCAATAAGGAATAGACGAGGCTTTGGCGCAGTCTTTCCTCTTTGCGTATGGAGGATTGAAGGCGGTCACTCCCAGAAAAGTAAATCAAAAACATTAAATGCACGACTCCAAAATGTAAACTTCGGACGCAACTGAAAAAATGTATTGAAATGAGTATTTCAATTTTATGTTTATCAAAAACAAAATATAAGTAGGTTTATATTGAGTTTATCGGCATTCTGGAACCTATATTCTAAGCTATTCTCAGTTTCTTGTAGATGGCACTATGTTCGAATAAATCCTTAAAATAATATTAAATTCAATGTTAGGTAGAATGAAGTTATCTCACGTCTGAAATAAATAAAGATAAACCCGCTCCTAACAGCCGGAACGTTCCAGAACATTCGGCGACATAATGCGAGAAAAAATAACGAATCATCATCCCATACACCTTTTTGTTGGTAAAAGAGAAAAACATCGCGCACTGAGTGAGTTCAACTCCATTGTGCGGCAGTCTTCAGCGCCGCGCACTTTTTATTCTGACTGTACTTAAAAAATTAACAGTGCATTGAAAATGTTGCCGTGGAGTGGCGCCACTGTGGCGTCCGTGAAAAGCTCGCGGCATAATGTGGAATATTAAATTACATATTGAATTCAATGCGTTTGTGCTGTCCGTGGCGAGGGGGTGTTTTACTGTTTTGTATGATAATGCAGATTTTTAATGACTAGTGACGCTTCTGTTATTATGTGATTATATCTACCTACATAGTTGCAAGCAACTGATTTCAAAAAAGGTTCTCGACTTTTTTATGTATGGTTATTTGTAGGAATTTCAGATAAGATCTCGTTTGATGGTGACGATATTCCTATTATCTTTATCATCCGAATCGCAATTTCGGTTACAATCAGGGCTCGCACTATTGAGTCTTTTTAACCGACTTCAAAAAAAGGAGGAGGGCCTCAATTCGACTGTATGTTTTTTTTTTATGTTTGTTACCGGCAATTCACTAGACAGAGTGAACCGATTTTGATGATTCTTTTTACACCTTTGAGAATGTCATGATGAGAAACGCATTAGGTAGAAAAATAAAACATAGTGGAAAAGTACTAAGTGTCTTAATTCAATATGTTATCTTTACGTGCTGAAACATCAACCCCGAGAGAGAAAGTCTACAGCAGAGAGTCCAATTTGAAAGTTCATGTTCGGACTAAAAAAAGCTAAGACATTGGTTTTCTTTTTATTCATATCAAAACCAACAATTTGGTTTTGGAACTTGTTTTTTTTAGTGTCATACGAGTATATGCCATCATTGGGTAATTCATTGCAATTAAAATTCGAATTCCACGCCAAACCACTGTAGATCATCATCATTAGAGAGAAATCAGTTCTGGAAGGAGAGGCACTACGCGGCGATACGAATGTCTGGGACACGTTCATCGACGTTACCAGATGTCGCCAGTATGACTCATATGCGTAAGAAGGGGTAATATATAGAGGGTCATTCTACTGTGAGTTCACATATTCACATCTGACAGAGCTTATAGACTTTTCTCTGAAGAATGACTTTATTTTTGTAAACGTCTTGGGCCGGTTTTTGATCCGTAGTTACTTAAGTATACAATTGGTTAAATAATGTTACAAATGGTTAAATTTCTGATAAATTGATTTTTTGATACATAGTTAGGTCAACCTGTAGTTAAATATGTAAAACTTGGTCATAATAGTTAACCACAGCTCCATCGAGAGGTTAGCAAGATGGCGGCTAGTTAACTGTTGGTTGCTACATATGTTTATGATCTGTCAAAAGATTCAAAAGCACCATCGACAAAAGTAACATATTGACAGCCAATGATTGATAAATCTAAAGTGTTGACAGAAAAAATACTCCCTACTGAAATCAGGTATCTAATATAACTTCTAATATACTATAACTATCTGTGTCCATTACAATGGCCAACATAGTTAACCATTTATCACAATTACAATTAGTCAAATTGTGTTGAAAAAACGTAATCTTGTTTCAACAATTGGTTAATGCTTAACAAATGATCAACATAACAAATGGTCTAACTACCAATCAAAAAACCGACCCTTAGTAACCAATAACTTAACAGCAATAACGCTTTATGCTTAAAGCTAAAGTTTAAAGCTGTAAGCTAACATTCTAACGCTTCAATATTCATAAACGAGTAGACAAAAGTGTTTGTTCAGCATAAAGTGCCCGGTTGACAGCAATGGACCCACTATGATAAGCTGGAAACCACTGCTTATCCATTAAAACTGGCCTCTGTGGCGTGGTGGTAGTGAACGTGACTACCACGCAGGAGGTTCGATCGTCACTCAGTGCAAATATTTGTTTGCATGAATATAGCTATTTGCATTGGTCTGAGTGTTTCTATATATAATACGTGTGTATTTACAAAAAAAAGTATCTAAGTATCGAATACACAGGGAAAAAGAAGAATCTTCTCGGGCGGACCAATTCGGCTACCGAGACACGCCCGATATCATTCAAATTTCCCATCTTATACGTCTTTAGGGCGACGTGGCGTCATCTACCGATTTTCTTACGAACTATCGGAATCAATGAATGATGTTACAATCATTTTTAAACATTGATTGTTGATAACTGCGCCCAAACAATTGAAGGAATTTTTACAGCATTTGTATAGTTAGCATACTTAATGCTGTAAAAATTCCTTCAATTATCTAAGTATGTTTATCCGTATTCTAGATTTCATAACACAAGCTAGTTAAGCTTACTATGGGTCTAGATAGCGTTGTGAAGAATGTTGCAGACTATTTATTATTATTATTAAAAAAAAGATAAATGAGGCAATAACTAAAAAAGTATATTAAAAACTTAGACTTTAATTTTGATACTCGTGCGTATCACAATCACAGTATTAGGCGTTTATACATAGGTAGTATACCGGATTTAAGGCTCTGTACGCACGACAGGCGCTCATTCGCCGCCCAACGACGCCGGCGACCGCCCGCCCAGCGCCCGCCCTAGCGCGCACTACTCGCGACGAACAAAACACATGAACTCGATACTAGTACCGAAATACTTAGTATTTAATACTATCAATACTCTTTAATAATTATTAATACTCTTCAAAAATATTTATGTATAGTTTTAGTATTCAATACTCGTAGTTTTCAAATATTAAGTAGTTGTTATAATAAAAAAATATTACTTATAAATAACTTTTTAAAACTATAAAAATAAGTAAGGTGCATTACACACGTGTTTGGGCTACGCAAACAAGCAGTGTGTCGATAGACTTACGACTTGTGACCTCATACTCTAAATATAACTTTATTGTTTGATAGTTAGAGTGTATTTTCGTGTGTACTCGTATAATGAAAGGTGTTGCTAGTGGTAAATATTTACGATAGGCTACTGTTAGGAGGTGAATCGCGTCGTACAGGTGAGTTTATTGTTTGGTCATTAAATAATATATTGCTTTATGTTCGAATGTTTCTATTCTGTTTTTGTTTGTAGAATATTTATTTGTAATTTGTTTTAAGTCTTTTGGTCTTTCAAAAAACATAATTTTAGAATCATTACTATGTATATTCTTCCTTATTTAGGCATAGTTGTATTCTTTACAGTTCTATTTCTATAATTTTTGGTAGATTTGAATGAAATTTTTATAGCATTTATCCACGTGAGCGCTTCTTTTTTTCCCGATGTATTCCGAATTTTTTTGGTAGATTTAAAAATGTTCTCAAATATGATGAGAAAATCATGTAAATTCCTTTATTTAAAACTAGCTTTTGCACGCGGCTCCGCCCGCGTGGATGTCGACCAAACATAGCCCAACAAACATGTCCTTTTTTAAGGTCTGATATACCCCTATAAGACCTACCCCTAATTTCATCAAAATCTGTTCAGTGGTTTAGATGTGAAAGCGTAACATACAGACAGACAGATGGACAGAGTTACTTTCGCATTTATAATATTAGTATGTATTTAAAATTTAATGATTGTCATTCATCATTTTGCTATGATGCCTAGCAACTAAGGTAGGTACTAAGTTCCTACGTATTTATTTAACTGGAACAAATTATAACGGAACTTAATTAAAAAAGGCAGCTAAATATTTTACTTGCTTATTATAGTATTTTACTGATAGTGTAGTTGTAAAAATTATTCATAGAAGTGTAGTAGTACTATATTATAATTTTTACTACTAGGCGGTATCAGTAAATCAGTAGAATACTATAGTAGTATACCAGAAATATTTTATAGTAGTAATATACAAACAATGGAGGTAAACAAAGCATTGCGTGCTCGGTGTTATTCAGCGCAAATAAACGTACCTACAAAGTAGCTTTGTCGTGAACTGGCATCGCTCCATGGTTTCACCTGCAGAAGATCTGATTCTTAAGAGTATGGGATAAAATAATCTAGGCTATGTTGCTACTTTCTCAGTGACCTATAAAAATATAAAAAACTAGCTTTTGCCCGCGGCTCCGCCCGCGTGCATGTCGGTTATCGCGACCAAACATAGCCTATGTCCTTTTTTTTTCAAGGTCTAATCTACCTATATACATACATACATACATAAAAATCACGCCTGTTTCCCATAGGCCCCTTTTCTAAAACTTCCCCGATTTGGTCCAGGTATGTGCGCCTAGGTCTTCCCCTACCGACAGTACCCTCCACACTCGCCTCATACACCTGTTTCGTTAGTCTTCTTTCATTCATTCTCTCAACATGACTGAACCATCTTAACATTCCTTTCGCAATTCTCGTCACTACATCTTCTATTACTCCACATCGCTCTCTTACCACGCTATTTCTCACTCTATCTCTCAAGGTCAATCCACACATACTTCGCAACGCACGCATTTCTACTGCATTCACTCTACTCTGATGCTTTTTCTGCCACACCCAACTTTCGCTACTATACATAAGAGTCGGCACTAACACTCCTCGATGTACAGCCCGTCGTGCCTTTTCGGACAGTTTCCGGCTGCTCATAAAGTTGTGCAGTGCCCCATTCACTTTATTTCCAGCTGTCACTCTCCTTTCAACATCTTCTTCATGCTTTCCATCTCTTGTAAACAATGTTCCCAAATATATGAACTCATTCACTTGTTCCACTCTTTCTCCATCTATACAAATCTTACACTCTGTCACGCATTCATCTCTTTCCAAAAACTACCTTTATCTACCTTTATACCAAATTTCATCAAAATCGGTTCGGTGGTTTAGGCGTGAAAGCGTAACATACAGACAGATAGACAGACAGACAGAGTTACTTTCGCATTTATAATATTATTATGGAAGTATGAATAATAATTTGAGATGCCCAATTTATTTTTATTTCATAATTTGGAGTTAAGTGAGATAAAAATCTCAACTTCTTGGACAAAGAAACTAATACAAATCGAATACATAGGGAAAAATGAAACCCTTGCAGGGGGAATGCCGTGACCAACTCGGCTACGTAGACGCGCTCAATGTAAGGGAAAGATCGCGAGTTCGAGTCCCGCCCGAGAAGTTTAATTTTTCCCTATGTATTCGATTTGTATAGTTAGCATACTTAATGCTGTAAAATTCATTCTCAAAACGAAGAGATCCGGTTTTTAGCATTCCATGGATTCACCGTGCGGTCACCGGGTCCATGGCGTGGTACAGAGAGGAACACTGTGACGGCGCCTGGGACTTGCGACCCAGGTGTAGGTTTAGGGTGGCCACCTTGTGATGCATCAGCGCTCACCTCCACCGTCAGTCGTGTTCCCCCCTCTACCTATCCAAATTTGGTAAGATCCTATCAACGCCGTTTTAGATATTCGTTTGAGTAAAGAGCTTACTGAAGCTCTTGGCAATCCGAGGTCTTTAAATTAGTTATACAGGGATTTAGCTGAAATTCCCCTTGCTCCTACTTCCACGGCGTAGAGTTTTTGGTTAACTCGTTGGTCAGGTCAAAGTATTTGTTTATTTTTATAGCGTGGTCTTTAGGTATGTTAGTTTCCCACGGTACTGTGAGTTCTACTAGTAATGCACGCTTTTGCTGTTTTGAAAATAGGAATATATCGGGTCTGGATGACGAGGCACAAACATCCTCCGGTATTTTATAGTGTTTCTCATACGAATCTGCGAGTAATGTCCAATCAGCGGCTGCTATCAAAATTGAGTACGGCTTTTGATTTTTCTTTTTTGAGCAGCCTTCCTTTACAAACGCGACGTCATTTCTTTGGTTTGTGGTTAAACCCTTTTTCGCTCTAGCTACCGCCAAACTAACCGCCTCACGTATGATTTCTAATACCTTATCATGTCGGCGCGAGTAATGACCCCGGTCTAATAGCGTCCTACAACCCACCAGTAGGTGCCTAGCAGTACCAATTGCTTCACCACATGAGTTACATGTTTTATCTGTGGCTTTTCCCCATCTGACAAGATTGCTTTGGTCGGGGAGGGTCAACTGGAATGCATTGAGATAGAATTTAAGGAGAGCCGGTGACCAGTCGTATATTAAGGTACGCCATTTTAAGGCTATGGGAATACAAAATTCACCTTTTTTTTTTTTTTTTTTTTTTTTTTCATTACGATGTAACTGAATGGTTACCTCATAACAATTACAATCTAGCCTTGTGGCTAATAAGTAATTTAAATATAACTTAATTTGATAAAAATACATAAGTATAAAGAATGTGTCCATTGGCACTTTTCTTATAGTCTCTAGTTATAATTATAGAAAGTCACGCTGTTCTTGTGTTCTTTAAGGATAGCACTATCTGCACTACGTTACACTAATTTCACTAAACTAACTCAAAAGGCTTGGTCCTTTTCAGTCTCCTTACTATGTCCGTGGTGTCAAGGAGCTGGATAGCCTCGACATTCACATGTTGTAGAAGTCTTTGTTCATGTGCTTCGGCGTATTTTTTTATAACTTTGGTTACGAAGTCCACTCGTAAGTCCCGGTGGATGTCCTCATTTCTAATATACCAGGGAGCGTTTACTATACTCCGAAGTACTTTGTTCTGAAATCTTTGGATTATATCAACATTGGTGCGTTTTGTACAGCCCCAAAGCTGTATACCGTACGCCCATACAGGCATAAGTACTTGTTTGTACAGAAGTACTTTGTTGTACACTGATAAAGCTGAATGTCTGCCGAGTAGCCAGTACATATTCTTGTAGCGAAGATCTAACTCCTGGCGTTTCTTTTTGACGTGAGCCTTCCAGCGAAGCTTTGCGTCCAGCGTCATACCCAGGTATTTTGCCGTATTTTCATATGGTATTATACGACCGTTAATATACACCGGTGTATAATTAGGTCTTTGATTTGTGAAGTCTATATGAATCGATTTGGACTCGTTTAGTTTAATGCGCCATTTTTTTGTCCAATCAGAGATAGAGTTGACAGCGGTTTGTACTTCCTCTACGGCTTTTTTGTGAGTGACACCTGTAGCCATGATGGCTGTGTCATCTGCGAAGGTTGCAATAATGTTGTTTCCGATTTCTGGGATATCACAGGTGTACAATAGATACAGGACAGGGCCAAGAACACTTCCCTGTGGGACTCCAGCTTTTATTTGTTTGACATCAGAGTAAGCATTTTCTTGTCTCACTCTAAATGTCCTTTCTGTTAAGTAGGATTCTAAAATATCTGCGAATTGCTTTGGAAGCATTTTCCTTAACTTATACATAAGACCTTTATGCCAAACCTTGTCAAATGCTTGTGCTACATCCAGAAACACTGTACAACAGACTTTCTTTTCTTCTAAGGTTTTTTCTATAACGTTGGTAATTCTATGTACTTGCTCTATTGTAGAGTGTTTTTCTCTGAAGCCGAATTGGTAATTGGGAATCAGTTTTCTATCTTCTATAATAGGCTTTAAACGTCTTAGAAGTAGCTTTTCAAATAGTTTTGAAATAATTGGCAACAGTGATATCGGTCTGTATGATGAAATTTCTAGAGGAGATTTTCCTGGTTTGGGGATCATTATGACTTCAGCAACTTTCCAGATACTAGGCACATGTTTTAGTCGGAAAGTGGCATTGATGAGGGTTGTGAGTTTTACTATGGCTTTACGTGGTAGATTTTGAAGAAGTTCACCGGTGATAAGGTCGTATCCAGGTGATTTCTTTTTGGTCAAGTTATTGATCATATTTTTGACTTCTTTTGGGGTGACTAGTTGTATTTTCAAGTCATCATGGGAAGTGTCAGTAAATGCTATGTTATCAGAACTTTCCTCATCGTTGGTTTGAAAAAGTTGTTCTAAATGTTCTGCAAATATGGTAGCTTTCTGTTCATTACTCCTAGCCCATGTTCCATCTATTTTTTTTATGGGTGAGGCATGGACAATAGGCTTTTTCAATCTTTTAGTGGCTTTCCATAATGAGTATTCTGTTTTCTCAATACTTGATAATTGTCTAAGGTAGTCTTTTGTAGCTTCATCATGATAGTCTTGTATTGCTTTGCTTAGTCTTTTTGTAAGTCTGTTTAGTTTAGTTTTATCAGGGGGATATCTAGTTCGTTGCCATTCTTGTCTCTGAACTCTCTTAATGGCTATCAGATTTCTTATTTCTAATGGATATATGTGGCTCGCGACTTTTCTTTTCAAGACTGGTGTATTTTCCCAAGCGCAGCGTTGGATGTCTATCACAAATTTTGATACTTCTTCATCTAACTGCTGTTTAGTTTTGAGTGGGACTCTAAGGTCAATAGTGTTTTCTAGGTCAAGTTTGAAGCTCTCCCAATCTGTGTTTTTATTTACTAAGATTGGATTATTTTCTCTCTGAATTGCTGTTTCACTTAAGGTTAATATAATGGGAGAATGATCAGAATTCATATCAAATCCCTCCTGTATGTTAAGAAATGTGGCTGACAGATTCTTGTAAATGAAAAAGTCGATCAGATCGGGAATTCTATGGAGATCAGTAGGCCAGTAAGTTGGTTTGCCTGTTGAAATAGAATTGGAGTTGATTTCTCTGATAGCACTAAGCAATTCCCTCCCTTTAGTGTTGGTTAAACGGGATCCCCAGTACGTATTTTTTGCATTGAAGTCTCCTCCTAATATAAATGTGTTGCCAAGACTTTGCAATAAGGTTCTGTACTGCTCTAATTTAAGAGCATACTTTGGCGGGCAGTATATAGCTGCTACTGTAATGTGATGAAGTTTGGTTCTGATTCTAACAGCTACAGATTGTATGAATTCTTCTTCATATTTATGTTCTAGGTAATGGTAAATGTTTTCTTTAATTATAAGGCTGCTTCCCCCTCTTGCATTGTTGACAGGGTGCAGTGCATGATATGTTTTATACCCGTTAAAGTGAATATACGATTCTCTTGTGAAGTGAGACTCCGATATGAGGCACACATCAATTTCTTCTGTTGCAAGGACTACCTGTAGCTCATTTCGATGGTTTAGGAGGCCATTTGCATTCCACGCCATAATTTTTAGTGTGTGCTTAATTTTTGTACTGTATGATGTAGTTGTGTAGCACTATTTTCTAGGTTTTTCAACCTTTGATCAAAAGAGGTTAACATTTGCAATATTTTGCATATATTTTCATTTGTATTAAAGTCTCCTGACTTGGATGGTTGTGGACCATTTACAGGTGGATGTGGCTGATCTGCTTTCGTTACTTGTGCATAGGACACATTTTGTTGAGTAAAACGTATTGAGTGGTTTTTCTTAGCAATAGGGGCCTGGATGGCAGGTGCAATAACTTTTTTTTTCATAGATTTATTTTTCAGCTGTTGCAGTTCTTTAGCTACCATACACCCCCTATAGTTAGCAGGGTGGGGCTCACCGCAGTGAACACATTTGGGTTTTGCTGCTATTGACTTATTGCAGTCTTTAGTCAAGTGTTTGCCAGTGCACTTTACACATCTCGGTTCTTTAGAGCAGTATTTCTGTGTATGGCCATATGCTTGACATCTTTTACACTGTGGTATTAGTTTGGATGTTTTTAAAGGTTGTACTTCTACTTTACAGCCTAGTATGGTCTTAATTCTATAGATATTTTCTATATCTTCGTCTTTTTCAAACGATAGTGTGAACATATTTAGAGGTTCTTTGGTCCTCCAACTATATTTATTTACGGCTTCTTGGATTTTGAAACCTTTAGCTTGTAGTTCTTCCACTATTCTGTTTGGTAAACATGATGAATGTAGGTTTTTTGCTATGACCTTAATCGGTCTATCCTGCTTGTTCTCATATGAATGCCACAGACAATTCTGTTCTAATAATAGCTTCGTAATCGCTCTATAGGAGTCTCCGTCCTTGGCGTTTACTTTGACGGTGTTTCCGCTCATCATTTTCACCATGAAAGAGTCTTTGTTTGAACAAGTCAGAAGTAGATCATAAAATTGCTGATAGTTTTTGATTTCCTCCACTATGACTGGAGGTGGTGGGGGTATTTTTTTTATATTGATTTTGTCGGCCTTTGTACTGACCTGGGATTCAATGACGCTTACGTCTTGCGATTTTGGAGATAGAGAAGTGTTTAACTTCCTTTTCTTTCTACTTTTCTGTCGTACCCACTCTGTTTCTCTGGCAAGATCCTCTTCGTCAGTCTTATATTCGACTGTTTTCTGAGGCTCATGGTTCGCAGAATGTTCCTTCTCTAGGGGTACATTCTTTTGTTCCTGTAAGGCTTTTAGCTGTTGTTGTAATGCTTCTATTTGACTACTGAGGTCTTTAACTAAATGCTGCAATTCTAGGCGCTCATTCTGTTCCTCTTTGTACCGGTTGTACAACTGATGTTCGAGTTCAGTTTTGAGGACTACTTTGGTTGGAGAGCCCATAATTGAAAACAAGTTATAATTATAAAACTATAACTTACCACAAATTCGCACTATTATGCATGATTTACTTACGACTGTAAGTAGGTCATCGCGACGCGCGACCGTCGTGAGGTCAAGACACTTAACATGCGCCGGCGGCGGCGTAGGCTGCTGCGCCAGCACTTTTACACGAGCGCGGACTTGTGCAAGAGCGTACGTGACGCGACCGTTTTCGCTAGAAGTCAATAGACTACTAATGATGGCTTTTGATTTTTCTTTTTTGAGCAGCCTTCCTTTACAAACGCGACGTCATTTCTTTGGTTTGTGGTTAAACCCTTTTTCGCTCTAGCTACCGCCAAACTAACCGCCTCACGTATGATTTCTAATACCTTATCATGTCGGCGCGAGTAATGACCCTTACTCGCGAATGAAATTCACCTAGTGTTAACCATTCGTTTTGTATTTCTAGGTTCATTGCGTGCACTTTGTAGGTATTATTTTCATCTACTTGAAGAAAAGATTTTGTTATGTCTTTGTCTGACTGCCTCCTAGTATTACCCAAACCTACCCTACCAGTCTGCGAGCCTATCATGATTTTTTTATGGAATTGGAGGCGCGAGTCGAGCTCTTTAGTACTTTGGTCTTTTGGAAGAGCTTGCACGATTTCGTCTTTTGATTTCGCTAGGACGTGCATTTTGGTTACTCTTAGATGTTTATAGAGTTCCGATGGTTTCTTGAACGTCATTCCAAAGTTATTTGAGGCTCTATATAATGTTGATGGGTCTGCCGACTGAGCTAACCCCAGCCACGACTTCAATGTCTTCGTAATATTCGCATCTAGTTTTTTGAGGAGGCTCTGGCTTATATCATAAACAAGAAACGGCCAGTTAAGACGAGAGGTATAGTTTTCTATTAAATACGTACTTAGTTTATGTTTGTAGCTCAAATTTTGATTTTGATTTTTTTATTTGGATATAATTTTTGAATGAATAAAATCTTTCTTCTTGTCTACGAATAAAATCTTGAAAAAAGAAATAAATCAATTAATTTTTTTTTATGAACCCGTAACTCTCAGTTGCTATGTGATCATGCTAAATATGTAAGTTAATAACTTTAGTCTGGATATTTCTGTACTTAACATGTAAATGTATTTACAATTTCAATAACATTTTACATAAATTTTATTCTGAAAAAGTACATACAAACGCACAGTTTAATTGTAACTATAAGTCTCGTTAACTTTTCCTCTGACAGCTTGTCTATAGATTACATGACATTGGGGAAATTGCACTTCAATTTTAACATTGCAAAAGTTCTTCCACAGTACCATCCACAAAATGTCATAAATCAAACTTGAAGCTGACGTTTCACATATTTATTCAACGAAAGTTGAAAGGCCGCAACTGACCGTGAGGTGTGACATTAGTGACAGCCGATATGACATTTCAAATTTATTATTTTTCGTTCACTCTCGAGTTGTAGTATTAGCGGTCATGGGTTCGATGCCCAACCAGTAGAAATATTTATATGTAGAATTAGTCTAGGTATTTATTTGTATGAAATTTATTTACAAAAAGGGGATGTCATTGTCATCATCATCCCAGCGTCTGTCTTGTCCTGTTATGGTTTATCTTAACTTTTATGTGAGCATTTGTCTTGAGACCCCAACTTCTATATAAAAACTTACACCAGAGCCTCATCCGTCAATCAGTGTGCAGGGGGGCCCTATGCACCAATGTCCTAAAATCTTAGATTACTTATTAAAATAATTGGGGCACCGCCACAAAAAATTGTTGTAGTATTTATCGCGGTTATCACCACAGTATACATTGAACCTAACACTAACTAACCTGTATTTGGCAGAGCAAAAAGCTTCCAAACCCACTGAGTTAGTATCCTGACCTGGCCCTTAAAACATCTCTTTCGACCAAGGAAATTGAGTTATACCATGCCTTTCCCACGACAAAGAAACCGCATACCCGACACCATCACTCAATAAATAAATATGATTTATTTAACACCCTCCATTCAATATCAGGCCTCCGTCAAAACCACTACACATTGAAGATGGCCGAACATTTAGGATTCCGCCGGCGAAGGCCCAATCACACGACATTGTCCGCGGTGGCCGCCGCAATTAAATTACGCGCGGGTTCCGCACGGGACAGGAATGCGTAACGCCCACATTTGTGCATGTCTATTGATTTGGATGATGGACAATGATATCGTTGATTTTGTGGATATTTATTTTATAGACAGTTTTTACAGAATGCTGATTTTGTTAGTGGCTATCTGGGGATCAAATAGGATCTTCGGGGCTCCAGCCAACCTAATCTGCAGCTTTCCTCTCTGGGTTCAACAAATAAACCTTGCATGCATGTAATTTCTTACAAACTTTGCATGTAACCCGGTTGAGTTCGAATGAGAAGCAATCATTAAAAAGGGGATAATAAATAAATAATAACAAAATATAAAAATATTTATTTCCAAAATAGTATACCCAAGCGTTTTACTTCCAGAGTAGGTATTATTATTGCTTCCACAAAAAGTAAGTTCCTAGCTAGTGGCACTAGGGTTAAATAGGGTAGCACCAACCCTATTTAACCCTAGTGTTATTTTTATAGGTAGATTATTATCGGTGTATCGCTTAGTGATTAAGAACTCGGTTTTATGTGAACCCACTCCTAACATAAGCTTATCTACACCTACCAGTAAATTCGGTTATAGATTTCAAGATTCTGTAATATTTGTTTTCTTTTTCTCTCTCTAATTTTAGCGAGTGACACAAGAAGCAACAGCTATAAACTTATGTATAGACTAATAAAATAAAACAGACAGTCTTATTGGGATAACCAGTCGAATTTCACCAGCCCTTTTAATGTTAGGAGTGAAGTAAATCCCGAAGCCAAATAGGATTTGTACGCATAATAACGTTTGGTACTTGCGCCGTAGGGTTGACCGACATATCGAATGCAGAGTAAGCTTTTGTAAACTAAAGATTTTTGTTTTGCTGACCGTACTACTTACCCGACTTTCCCGAAATTTTGCGAGGATTTATGAGGATATTTGTTTATATTTTTTATAAACCCAATACTTACGAGGGATTCGAACCTTTGACAGTCACAATACCATCGGTGTAGTCTGCCAACTGGACTATCTGAGTTTTATTTTTAATTTCATTTATGTGAATTCTTCAACTTTTAATTCACATAAATAATAATATTCATATCCTCTTTCTTTTATTGATAAGATTTGGCTTTTATAGGAGCGATTGCCCAACCGACCTAACCCACCACTTGCAAAGATCTTGTTGGGGCCCCAGATATACCAAACGCTGCTGTTAGATATATTTATCAGCCTACATAGTTAAATATCTTAGAATTAGAAAAAGAACTGGAGTTGCTAAAATATTAGGTACATTTCATATGCGGATAAAGTCACTGGCTATTGCTAGTCTGCAGTATAAATCCGGTTACTAAATCTGTTGACAAAATGAACAATTGTGTGCCAAACCCATATGTTCAACTTTCAATACAACTATTGTACCTATTTATAATATTTACCGTTAATATAATAACATTTCACACAATCGACATTGTTGTCACATCTGCGAACGTATCGATTCTATGTCAACCAATCCATAACACTCTCATTCCAAAATAGCTCTTATGTCCACAGTATAAAGTCCTCGAACACCAAAAATTGATCTGTCAATTCGAAATGATAGATTACTCGCAGCTAATCAAAGTAAAAGTGTCTTTGTCATGTATGTATAAGGTTGAAACTCGATTGATTATGTTGTTTGTACAGTCAGATGCAAAATGATGAATTAGCTGTTGGTGAACGCAGATGTTCGCAAGCGTTCGCCGATCGCGGTATCAGTAATGATTGATAGGTTGTAATGACGCGATGGGAGAACCTCTCACGCAACGATACACGATTTTGATACTGTTGACTGATGCTTGTGGGATATTGAGAGGAACCACATTTACTATAGTGCAGATGGCTTCATTTTCTACCTTTTTATGAAGATATTTATCTGGCGCTGGTATCATTTAACAGACTAGTCGTCGTAACGTCACTTTAAAATCGCTTGTAGAGTATCTCAGCAATCAAAAACGTGTTTTGATAGTTCGTACTGTTCGTAGTTTCTTTTTATAAAATAAAAATAATATTTTAATAATCATAAATATTCTACAACATTCTACACAACGCTATCTAGACCCATGGTAAGCATAGCTTAACTAACTTGTGTTATGGAATTTAGAATGCGGATAAACATACTTAGATACTTTTTTTTGTAAATACATACATATATTATTATATAATATACAAAAACACCTAGACCAATGCAAATATCCATATTCATGCATACAAATATTTGCACTGAGCGGGATCGAACCCGCGCCTCCTGTGTGTCAGTATTTGTAAAATAGACTCCGATGATTTATGGTTCTAACAAGATAAAAAGCATCGAAATCAAACGTAATCAGAAAACATAAAAATATATGTACAAGAAAATATACTAACGATTGAGACCTTCTTCTTTGAAGTCGGTTAAAAAGGGTTAACAAGACAAGCGGAAAATTGTATGAAAAATCAACTTGTAAGAAGATCTCGTTTGTCCTTAATAGGAATTTCTGTCGACCGCCCTGTTGGTTGGCGGGGCCGCCGCTCGACCGGACTTGATTGGATTCGAATTCGCTAACGTTTCATTTTGTCTGATACATAATGTTGCAAAATAAGAGCAGACCTTTTTTAAATGAAAAAATAAGATGATGCTTAATTTTTATAAATAGTTTTGGAGGATTTTACTTATTGAGGTCATGATAAGTATATTGGTTTGGTACCAAAATCAAGACCGCTTACTGGATTATGTTCCTACTGCCCATAGGAACCTAGTCCAGGAATAAAAAAATAGCCTATGTACTTACTACATTAGATTATAAATCATCCCTGTAGGTACTACGAGAGCCAGATATTTTTTTTTTCGTGCGAAAATCACCTCGGATTCCTCCCCTGCCGGAGCCGGAAGGAGAGGTTATGTCGGACTCGAACCGACTAAAACCGCACGCCAACTGTGGGCCAGGCCGGGGGTGAGATTGTTATCGAAATATCCTTCACACCCCGGCTGACCATGCCATCCCTTACGGTCTGGCCCTCCTTGGGAACGGGAGTCAGACCCGTTCAGTCATAGAGCGTGATTGATTAGCAAATAAACAAACATTTTCCCAAACTTTCACATTATGATATTAATACGATAGGTTACAATTCAAAGTGGAATAATCCACAATCTACAATCTACTTTAAAACTGTTATTAAGTCTTTAAAGCCAACAAGCAGTGAATAGTGTCAACTTGAGAAGGCTTGTTGAACCGTGACACCACTTGTGGGGCACGACTCACGACTCCACGAGCGGAATTTAACTTTTCATAAAAGAAAAGATTATGTCGCGGGAAAAGTTTGGGAAGTGCCTCCTTAACAGTAAAGGAAACGTAAAAATAAATGAGACTTGAGATTATTTCTTTCGTTTTATAGCAGTGTTTGTAGCTTTTTAAAATACTTGTGCAATGTAAGATTCTTGGGAGTAGTTGTTTCAGGATTGAGTTTAGAAATTAAATATACTAGTAGTCATTGCTTTTTCTTTGTTACTAGTGGGATAGCAAACAATATCTATGTTCAAGAATTGAAATTTGGAAATGCATGAGGTTTTCACCTCTTTTTCCGTATTTATGGGGGTTCGCTAATTTTTTGTTGGTTTTGTGTACAAAAAATTATCAGTGAAACATCATCACTTAGGAATAATCAGATGTGCCTTCTAGTAAAGAAAGATATATTCACTAAATAATTTTGCGGCAGAAAATTGAGAAAATACCCAAACAATACCGTGGGGTAACAGTTTGTCATAAATATGTATGCCAGAATGATTGACAGCATAAGAAAATAAAAAAACTATCAGCCTTACAAAAAATCAATTGCATCCTCCGAAAATAAGCCCCTGCATTTCCATAGGCTCCCTTCCGAAGCCTCCACAGTGGGCCCCAAACCTTTATTAAACCAAAGGGCGCAAGGAAACCGCTTCAAAATAGATCCGAACTTATTATAATATAAATGGGAAATTCGGTGTGACGAGATGACGTGCATTCACGCCGGCAATTAAAAGGGGTGGGTGCACGGCAGCCATCCATCATGGTGGATTACGAGGACACTATTATTATTAGCAGGCGCCGATAACCGGTATAATCCGGTTTTGTTCGGCTATTTTCGGCAGGCGTCGGATATTGAACGCTTTGTTTGGAATATGCACCCTTCTCTCGGAATATATTGTTCATTGGAGAAAAAATTAAATATGGAGAAAATGTTTTCTGCACTTTGTAGTGGTATTTAATTTTATTGTTTGATTCTACTCCTCTTTTACTAAAAATGCTTTCGACACCACGCCAATGTTTGTACGCGATGGATGCAAAAACTATTTAACGCATTTTGATGCATGAATGAATTTTACAGCATTAAGTATACTTACTATACAAATCGAATACATAGTGAAAAATAAATCTTGTCGGGCGGGACTCGAACCCGCAGTCTTTCCCTTACAGGGGGAATGCCTTGACCAATTCGGTTACCGAGACTGCATTTTGATGCAGTTTTTCCTATTTAAAAGGGCTTCCTCATTGGATGAGTAACTTGAAATCTTACATAGTACCTACATATAATTGATTGCTATCACTATAGATTCTGAGACATGAGCAAAAGTCGTGATAATTAACATCCACACGGGCCGCGGGCGTAAACCGAATTCAGATAAAAAAGTAAATAAATCACGATTATGAGGCTCGCTCCATCTAGCTCCGAGTGTCCCTGCTCAACGATTAATAACAAACAAAGCATCTGCTACTCGTTATTCACAATCAGTATAAATAATTTCGCAGGTCTAAGTGATATTCATAGCTCCAGTGTTTCCTTCAACTTATTTATTATCTTGTTCTCCTTGAGTCGCTTCCACTTAAGCAATACTTACTTTGTTTTTTGAGTATTGTTAATAGAAATTGCGAATTTCTAACTGTGGGAGCGAAAAAATTAAAAACATTAGAAGGGATAGTTTGAAAATCTTAACTCCCTTCATACCGTTTAATTTCTTGCACGCTATGTATTATGGCTCGTGTGGGATATTTTACTCCGCAATGTTAAAATCAGTGAAACGTAACCTGTTTCCGATATAATATACTATAACATTGAAAAAGTAAACAACTGTAGGTAAGTATATAACATCTTCGGAGCTCCATCCAACCGCACATGACGGATGACGGTCTGGCATTGTTTTTCTTCTTGGGGTTGAGGGTCAGAAGCCGAGTATGAGTATGAAAGTCGAGTAAACCAATCCTTGAAAAGGATAGTGGAATGGACTTCAAGGTGCAAGCTGTCAGGGTTGATGCTGATGATCATGCATACAACTATGTAAATAGGAAACTTCAATTTTACTTCACCTCACCTGATGGTAAGCTAAGGGCAAGCTCGCGGTTAGAGGGTCACCATCGTAAACATGTACCATTTTAACAATGGTGGCACTTAGCTTGACGGCCAGATGCCTTTACACGCCCCGCTTAGAGGACACGGGACTGTAGGAAGAAAGAAACACGTGAGCTGGCAGGGAGTTCCATGAGTAAAATAATAGTTTTATTTATGTATTTTGTGTGCCATTTTGCGCTGATTCCTATTAAATGAGTTTTCTTTCTTTTTATTCTTTCTGTCTAATCCACGATCTTTGACGTAGCAGTTAATTACTCAACGAAACTCAAACGAAACTCAGTATTCTATATCCCAACATCAACATTCAGGAAAGCTTGAACCAAATCAATCGCGCTCCAAAAATCATAGTTCTTCTTAAACAGTGTACCCACCTGCGTACATTAAAGTTTAACAGCAAAATATTTACTTACTCCACATCGCTTAGCAATACGGTGGAGTGCCCCCATGGCACCGCCTCGGCGTTTACCAGGATTATTTATGGCCCACAGATAAGACAAATAGGCCCAATGATCTCGGCGAGCGATGGGCCTCACTCGTTCGATTTGGGTACGTGTGGTTTAAGATCAGCTTTATGGGATGGATCATTTATCTGTAAATTATAGGAGATTTTGTAGGCTCTGAGTGGAATTCGTGTATTAAGGGTTTTACGTATTTTGCGGTTTGTCTTTTTGTAAGACGGTGTTAAAAAGGGTAAACGAGTTGTGTAATTCGTTATTACTAAAAAAATATATTAGCGTCACTGATATGTACTGTAGCTTCAGAAGTAGCTTAACACATTCCATGTTACCGATAACCCATTTCATAACCGTAGATGGCCCAGGATAAGCTGGGGTGCGCAGGAAATGCCATATTTTGCCACCTTAGATCCCAGATTTAGTTCATTCAAGTCCGACATAACCGACCTCGTGCTATACTTAGGTATGTAAAACTCCGGTAACGACGTTTTTCGTAGAAGTTATTAAAAGCCGATCTTATTGTCATCTATCAGGCACTTTTCCAGACTCTGGGCATGCACAGCTATGCACAGATACGCATAATTTAACTGTTATTTGTTAACTAAAATGTCAATAACACATAAATCATGTTTGAACATTCAAAGACAAACTTTTGTGTTCCTCGTAATAGATAAATAACTCGACCCAATCTCACTCAAGGGTCAGCTAATATCCAACAATTCATATTACACGGATCTTTATGAAACAATTACGCACCAACACGGCTTACTTTAATAAGAAGATGTCGGCCAGCACCGAGTCCACACTTGGGACGATTGCCTCATTTGTGAACCCCCTTCATCCCTTTGCCTCCCCCGTGTTGCCTTCAAGGCGCTGCGTAATTTCCGGGTTTCCCTCTCTTCGATTATTCCTTTACTTTTTCCTCTCTGCTAAGAAGGTATTAGGAGATTAGAAGCACCGCTGGAGCCTTCCAACTCAAATTATATTGATATTGTATGTGTCTCACGTTTTTTCGCTATAGTAAGTATATGGTTGGTGTTCAATAAAGCCTGAAACGTGTCTAGAAAAAACTTTATTAAAATGGCCTAAAAGTATTTGCATATTTTCCAATAACAGCCGGACAATATTTGTAATATCAATACAATAACTCTCGTATATATAGAGATTTGTATCACAGCTGTCGTTCGGCCGTTACATTCAATGACTTTTTTTATTAAATTATATAATAACCAGGACATGTGTAACATCTGAAAAGTATTTTACGGCAATATTACATACATTGTAAAGCTTTTGAAAATTACAAACGTTTGGATTTTGAATATAAAATGAAATATTTATTCATGGCTATTGAACTAGAAAAAGTCCCATATTAATTGCTTCTGATGATGTGACTGAATGCGCTCCATTTCTAGGAATTTACTTATAGAATCAAGAGCTCCGCAAATCATAATACATCCTGGATCTATCATAAGATCCGTTTTATAGCATAACTAGCTTATGTCCGCGACTTCGTCCGCGTTAAGTTTGGAAAAGAAAGTTATAGGACACACTGCTCCTGTTCCTGCGACCCATATAAAGATCCTTAAAGTTTCTGTGAGCCTGGTACTTCATGCAAATAGAGTCGCGTGAACGCGACCCACAGGAACCTATACCCGGGATAAAATAAATATCCTATATCCGTCTCCTGGTTCTAAGCTACATCCCCGCCAATTTTCAGCCAAATCGGAACAGCCGTTCTTGAGTTATAAATAGTGTAACTAACACGACTTTCTTTTATATATTTTCAATATATAGATAAGTTTCAAGTTTGAGATAAAAATATAGATATTGTGTAAAGTTTTAGTTTAACGATTATGAAATAGGTAAATGATGTAGGCCATTGCCTGATTTGGTTGCTTTTTTCATTCTCTTCTTCACCAAACCTGCAGAATACGGAAACTGCTCATCATCACATAGGCCTGCTTCCTGCTGTAGTTGTACAAAAAAAAAACAAAAAAAAATTCGCACAAAAAGCAACATTAGTGCAAAATTTCGTGGGAAAAGCGCACATTATACGGATCTGAATGAAAATCTTCCAAGTCATGCTTACCGGATCCCTGAGGTACTCTGCCCTTCGCTTTTCACTTACCATCCATTAATAACTAAAAGGCTGTTCGTAAGGTTGTAAGGAGGCACAACTGAATACGTTTCCACCATTACGCTGTACATTTTTGGAATGAATTGTAGGTTCTATATGAGGAAGGTTTTGTGGCAACCGCTTTCAAATGCTAAGTGATTCTCGCTGAAAGGACATGTTGAGGATATTTAAAAGACTGTCATTGCTGTAAGAAAAGGATTGTCTAATGGTTCTCCATGTGTCTGGAAAAAGGGTTAATGTGTTAAATGGTTTGAACATTACTGTATGAATAGCTGTGTGCAAATCACGATGATAAGGGGTTTGAGCAAGTTGGGTGACCTTTTATCTTATATGTCTCATGCGACCAAACAACCTAAGAGCCCGGCTGTAGCTTAGTCTGTAGCCTATGGTGGAATTCGTATATACTCATAGGTGACCCAATTTTGAGCTGGACCTATTTGAAAATTGGATTATCCACGAAAGAAAATTCTGTTTAAACTGCTCAGTTCAATTTTTTAAACAATACCTATTAGAACCGAAATCCATACTAATATTACTATAAATTCGAAAGTAACTCTGTCTGTCTGTATGTTGCGTTTTCATCCTTAAACCGCTGAACCGATTATGATGAAATTTGGTATAGGGGTATTAGACCTTGAGAGAGGACATAGGCTATGTATGGTCGCGATAACCGACATCCACGCGGGTGCAGCCACGGGCAAAAGCTAGTCACTAATATTCCCTCTAACCCCTCCAACTAAGCTAAATTACTTGTGCTAGGAGTGGGTTCACGTCGGTAGTGTAATGGCTAGGATTCGAACCCGGGACCTCTCAATCGTAAGGCCCTCTTTAACCACTAAGCTACTGACGATAGGTATGATACCAAAGCCGACTGCATACGACCACCGACATATGGAGCACAAACATTACATACTTCGATACGATAAGATTCGGAATCATATCCATACTAATATTAAAAATGCCAAAGTAACTCTGTCTGTCTGTATGTTACGCTTTCACGCCTAAACCACTGAACCGATTTTGATGAATTTTGGTATAGGGATAGATTAGACCATGAGAATGGACATAGACTATGTTTGGTCGCGATAACTACTGACATCCACATGTGTGGAACCGCGGGCAAAAGCTTGTCTATATACATAAATGAGTGACTTCTAATCAAGAAGACGTCTTTCTCAGATAATAACGTTTTTAAACAAAAGTTGCTGCAGTACCTAACATGCTTTAGCAAACTAAAAGCGCAATCCTCCATTTTCTTTGTCTCACTCCTATGGTTTTAGGTAGTTAAGTATAGATGACTTCTGTAGTTTTGCTAGCGTAGTCATACTATTGTTTGCTACTATAATGGTAGTTGAAAAATTTTAGTCCAAAAATTGAATTTTCACCGCACTATAAAATTCATAATTAATTAATTCTCAGCATTAAAAATTAAAAACCACTTAACAGAATTAGCTTAAGCCGGCTAAGACGCACAGGGTTATCATTGTTCATTTACGCTCCAAGGGGAAATGAAAAAGTGAAGTTTTAACTGGAATAATACCCCCACAGAATTATAAAAATGCCGGCTTTTATACCTTTTATACCTTAGTAGGAATAATCCGTAGACCGTGGAGGGTCAAGTCGTTTGTCATCGCGAGGGAAAGGGTATGGTGGGTTAAGAGAGGTTGATTCCGTTCCGGTCCGGTCCGGTTTAATTTTACAACTGTTACTATTTATAGTAACAGTTGTAATAAGAGCCAATAGTGAATAATTTCACAGAAAAATAATATGTAAAAAAAAATACCGGCGTTATCGTAGTAGCCTATGTAGTACATAAATGTTCCAAATTTCAACGACATTCGTTCTGTCGTTTAAACCTGATTGAGTAAAAAATCTTCACAAATTGCACTACTATCACGGATTCGTAATATTATTAGGCAGCAGGATATAATATTAGTAGGATAAGATTTAGATTAAGGTTTTTTCCAATTTTTTTAAGGAAAAGGGAGGCAAACGAACAGGCGGGTCGCCTGATGGTAAGCGATCATCACCACCCATGGACACCCGCAACACCAGAGGAGTCAAAAGTGCCTTCCTTTTAAAAAAGAGTACGCTCTTTTCTTGAAGGTTTGAAGGTCGTATCGGTTCGGAAATACCGCTGGTGACAGTTCATTCCACAGTTTAGTTTCAATGGATAGTCCAATAGATCTATGCCGCTCAAGGGATATATTTGTTACAATTACTACGAATAACAATCCGAATAATATCTAACCGAATACGATTACCGGTTTCAATCTGACTGTAATCACCCTAAAAGGGAAGGGATTGAAATATGCCACGTTTTCACTTTTTTTACCCACTCGCCGGTCGAGTCAGGCGTGTGAATAATTTAGGTAGACTTTCGGTTGAAAAATGTACCAGCATCACTTCTTGTTTCAGTCGGGTCTGTCCCTGGGTGTTTACTGATATAAGAGAGAGCTGGATTCTGAAGGATGAATGTAATGTTTCAGAGAAGTGCTATTTCTGTGTTGACACGGTAATGAAAAAAAAAATATAGAGATCGTCAGCTGTTTCTTTTCCCCGACTAGTCATAAAATGGAGGGTCTAATGGAGTATGCTAAAATTTTGAATATGCTTGCCATTGAGAGTAGTATTTTGCCACCGCAACAGCAAAATCTATAAACTATATTAAGAAATACATGTAAATCTGGTACTTTATTTAACGCGTATAAAATATTCCTGAAGCGTATGCATATTATTTAGCGTACATATGTTACATGTTATAAGGTATATTGCGCTAAAGTTATCCGATAAATTATTTGAAATTATCTTGAATTGCCGCAATGGGTCACCATTCCGATGAAACCTATTTGTCATGCGTGACCGTGGTCAACGACCGCTTGACATTCTATTTTCCCCCGTAACGTAATAATTTAGTATTGAAAAATAAATGAGGATATGATATGGAATTGCTGAGTAAAGAAAAGCTTAGTTGAAATAATAGGTACTTAACATTGTCCCTTAGAAATAACCATTAGAATTTCAGTACCTAACACCAAACCCGTTGACACTCAGAGCTCGCATTATGATCCCGGGATCCATTCTTCTACTCTTTCTTGTCTAGGCTTTTACGGGAGCGAATGAATTTTAAACACTGAGTCAAAAACCTAATTTCTCAACCATTCCTATGCCGCACCAGTAAGACCTGGAACTCCCTGCCAGCGCACGTGTTTCCTTCTTCCTACAGTCCTTTAAGCGGGGCGTGAAAAAGCATCTGATGAGGCCGTCAAGCTGAGGCCACCACTGTTAACATGGTACAGTAAGCTTCAGAGAAAAGGAACCCCCCTTGATAATGACATGAAAGCATTGAAGTTTTTTGATAAATTACGTACATGGCATGTTGGTCTAGTGGTTTTTGATTTTGATTTTTGATTTTGATTCTATCTGAGTTAAATTAGGGTTACTTATTTTTAGATTTCACCTGACCTAAATTTATTGACAAAACACAATACCCTAAGTGAAGTATAAAATGTTTAATATTAGATAATGCTAGAAACATAACTACAATATTTATTTAAAGTTGCAAACATAAATTTTTTACACTCTGAATAATCTTCGAATATGAAAGAATGGTTGAAAACTGAAATGTTATTTGTGCCTGTGAATCATAAAGAAAGAACCAACATGCTAAATTATAACGGGATAGCAATATACATCTTCCTCTTTGATCACATTTTCTACTTATCAGACCCTTTATCCCTTTTAACACAACATTAGAAAAATATGTGAGGTCAGATGGTGCATCGTTAACACATTAGAAGATTACTAAACTTGTAAACAAGAGTAATGGAATATTAATAATACCTATACTATTATTGTTATGAATGTTAGGACACTTTATACACAGCGTCATCTAGCCCAAAATAGCACCTTTTAATATGATAACTGATAAGGATACTAGACAACAATACTTATTTTAGATAAATTACACCCAGACACATAACAAATAATCGTGTTCATCACACAAAGATTTGTCCTGGGTAAGAATCGATAAACTGCATTAATAACGGAGAGGATGGCCCTCACTGTCTATCACTTCTCGAAGACGACTTTTCATCCCCGAAACCACATTAAAACATGCGGCACTATTTCGCATTAATTCCCAAGGTCTGTTTACCTCTTCATCCATTTTTTTTTTACTTTATTTCACTTGAGTCCCAGTTTAAAACCATCTGACCTCACAAGTTTTCTATAGAATTAAGATCCGGGCTTTTAGCCGGCCTCTCAAACACCGTTATAATATATTCTTGTGAATTTAGCCAGTCTTGCACAATTCGGGACCGATGCACTGAAGAGTTATCCTGAACCAGGTAAATTTGTCCTTCTCGATATGCGACCCGCACTGAAGGCAGCATTACGTCTTTCAACACTTCAAGGTATCGCTCACTGTTCATGAGGCCACGTATTTCCACTAGCTCGCCTGGGCCCATTGAAGACATCCATCCCCAGTAACCTAAAATAATAAACATTTTCAAATTTTTGCAATATGTAAAACAATTTCAGCAGCAATAATAATTAAAATATATATATAATATATACTTATATATATTATATACATATATATATATATTATATACATATATATATATATATATGCATACATATATATATATATATATATTTCGGGGCAGAGAATAATGATTTTGAAATAAACTAGTTTTATGTTTATTTATACATATTTATTTACAGAATATAATCATTTACTTACCTAATGTTAACCGCAGCATTTTTCGTCGGTAAATATAACAATTTCGTTTTCCCAGTTGGAATTTATATAACGAGTGGCAAAATTTACTCGGTTGGTGCGATGATCGTCAGTAAGTTGAATCTTTCTGGCTGGCTTATAATTATGGATGTTCGCAGCGTGTAGATGTCGTCGAACAGTGCTCAGCGACACTCCAAAAGTCTCAGCACTTGCGCGCATAGTTTTGAAGGGTGCCACTGAGTGAGCTTCCACAATATCACGGTGCCGCTCTGATTCATGAGTATAAGCAACTGAGCGAGGTCCTTGGCGTTCATATTTATATCACTCGTCGCTTGAAACCTTCGCATCCATCTACGCACTGTATTTCTCTGTAATGAAAATGATAATAAATAAAAGAAACTCCAAAAAACTAACTTGTAAATGAAAATATAACATAATTGATTAAGCAATATAAATAGGTAAGTATATAATATAGGTATTTTTATCGTAACTCTTACCGTTTTGCCCATATCTCGTGTTATTTTCTTTATGCTTTGTTCTTGCTCCCAGAGAACAACAATTTTAGCTTTCATAAATGTTGTTAATCGAACCATACTTTCAATCTACTCAAAAAACTGATCAAAAACTTAATAAATTGAATAATATTACGAGGAGGATTAATACAGTAATGCAAATTACTACGAATTATAAAGTTACCTTCAATCACAGTTTAGGAAATAAGGCAAAGAAGTATTCTAATTGCAACTTTAGCGCGCTGTAACAGATATTATAATACTATAGCCACCGCTCATACAGCAGATAAATTTTTGAAGTAAAACATGACGGTAGTGCACAAGCTGTATCAAGCGTAATCTATTGAACTAAAAAAGAAATCTATACAAATTTCAACCTTATCTTTTAGTCAATTGAGTAATTATTATTGTTACATATGGTGGAAGTTGAAATTTAAACCTTAAGGTCTAGAAAATTACACCGTAATCAACTTTGTTCGATAAAAGGAGTAATGGTATTCATATTTTCGTCATTATTATTAAATGAACCGATAGCCTAGTGGTATAAGGCACGGTATAAGTGATCGGCTGGCGCTGGGGATGCGGGTTCGTATCCTCAAGCGACAGTGTCATCTTTTTGTGAGTATATTGTATCATGGTTATACAATTGAGCCGAAAGACGAAAAATATCAGAGAATTACAAATATGAACATTCAAATAAAAGGCAGATGAAGCTGCTCGCTCGTTCGCAGCTCTGCGACGATCGCATCACGTGACGTCATTCGTGAGTCATGTGACGCGGCCGGCGCAGGCGGCGATATTCTTTAAGTATTGAGGGGGTCTGTTTTCTCTGACGCTGGCTGTACATGTTTATGATGGTGACCCTCTTTCCGGGACATTGCCTTTAGATTACCATTTTTTTTTTCCGTGCGGAAATCCCCTCGGATACCCCCCTGCCGGAGCCGGAAGGGGAGGTTATGTCGGACTCGAACCGACTAAAACCGCACGTAAATGACACGCCTTTAGCTTACCATCAGGCGAGGTGAAGTCAAACTGTCGTGCCATTGTTTTTTGCTTAAGCTTGCTAGAAGGGCCTTAGGCTTAAAGATGACTTTATTCTGCAAGCATCTGATGAGACCGTCAAGTAAAAATGGTTGATATCCTCGTAGTCGCACTAATCCGCTACTGGAATATAATCTGTGAAAAAGTATCAACGTCCGGCGTTAACTGCTAACACGGAAATGAACTTTATATAATCCCCTCCGCTGATTCGTGCAAATATTACGCTTGTGTTTTTATCTCCCTTTTGATAAAATTATTTAAATTAGGTTACATTTGGAACTAACATAAATGTTTTTTATTTTCATCTTTAATTGATTACTATCGTTAATACACCTCTGCCTACCCCTTCGGGATTTACAGGCGAGTATATGTAAGTACCTTTATGTTTCAATTCAAACTTGTAGTAGTATTTCTTCTAAAAAGAAATTAAACCTACTAGGGTCATAGGTCCTTATTTAAGAACCTTAACTCACTTTTTTTTATACAGGACACGTCAATTTGACTTCACTTTGCCTGATGTTATGCCAAAGGCAAAGTCTCGGAAAGAGGGTCACCATCGTAAACATTTACCATGTTAACAGTGGTGGCACTCAGCTTGACGGCCTCATTAGATGCCTTTTCACGCCCCGCTTAAAGGACCCGGGACTGTAGGAAGAAGGAAACATATGAGCTAGCAGGTCCTTACTTAAGATCCTTTCCTCAATTCTGAGGCTACCTATCGCTACATCAGGTTGGCTATTATCGAAAACAACGTGTGGTTAATTTTAGTTTCGTTCCGAGGGTTCCCACACAAAAAAACAGGTTAACCGTACTAATATAACACCTTACCATTTGCAATCATTATTATAATTTAGGTAGATTTTTTTGATATTGGGCATCGCTACCAGTATACTAACTGACTGTACACAAATACGTCAATTTTGACAATCGCGCGAGTTGACGACAGGAAAATAATCAAAAATTGAAAGTTGCCAACTCGCGGTTTCCCGCAAGTTTATTACCCGCGAGTTGATGAATGACTCAAATTATGAGGTTGTGAAATATATCGAAATATTTAAATTAATAATGAATATTCGACGTGAAGTTCCACAAATCTGTTTAAAATGCATGAATCTTACCGTTATTTTACATGAATTAAAGTATTTTAGCAAGTCTGTCGGACGATGCTGAAGCGTGGAAGGGTCTTAGGATTGTCCTATTAGTACTAAACGTTTATATAAGTATATATGAAATACACTCTTTTAGTAACTATCTTTTCACCCCCGGGCCGTATTACAAGGCTTAGCCATAAACATAGCAAAAAAAATTGCATGCAATCGTGAAAACAAGCTGAGACATTGTTGAGGGAAACTCTCACCTATCGTCCTTAAGTAATCAGTCTTACAAAACACAATTACGCACCATTTTAAAACAACTTTCCAAAGAACATGACAACAGGAGCTCCTAATAACCGAATTAGGAAACTTCTAATACGATATTGTGTAACGAGTGAATAAAGAAACTCAGCATAAGTGAAACAAAGCATTAATTACAAGAGCGTACAGTGCGACGCCTTCATGCCCCCCCCCTCCCCCCTCTACCCCGCTACCCGCCGGCCCTCGCCCCCTCTGAGTGCGGGCGCGACTCCTTGATTTACTGCGACTATTCCCGGGAAAATTATTCCCGGTTAGTGATTTACAACCTAAAAGTTTTTACCTGCATTATTTAATAGCCGAAACTGCATAATGTGCCCTATTTCGAGGGCTTAGAGTTTAGTTTTAGTTGGTTGTTAGAATGAAGCAATTGGTGCGTATCGTTATTTCTTGTGATTGTAGTTTGTAGTGGTCTTGTAGTAGATATGGAAGCCTTTATATAGGTACTTCTTTTTTTTAAGAATATTGAAAATGCAGTTACTAGTATTCCCTCTAACCCCTTCGACTAAGCAAAATTGCTTGTGTTAGTAGTAGGTTCACGTCGGTAGTGTAATGGCCAGGATTTGAACCCGGGACCTCTCGATCGTAAGGCTGACTCCTTAACCGCTAAGTTACCGAAATACCGACGCTTTATGCTTACATGAAATCTTAACGAAAACTATCTTAAGCCCAGGATCTCACGATTGCAAATAAATATTAGCACAGAGGCACAGGGGTCAAGAAAGCAAGTTTTTTTTTTTTTTTTTTTTTTTATTTATATTATTGTGATGAGTAAGTTAAATTTTTATTATACGAAATAAATTGATCTCTCTTAAAATAATGTTGTTATTCCATGGTTCTCTAAGAATTATCCCGTTAAAATCAAGATCATTGCATTTAGATCGTGTCTAATCCTGAGAGGTTATTGTATGAATACTTGTTAAGTAAATAAAAAGCTAGTTACCTATTTAAATTCTATGAAACAGTAATAGTATTTAGTACTGGTAAATTACAGGAAAAAGGGTTACGTGATTTTTTCTAGCCGTATAACATTAGCTAAAAAAAACTTACCGACTAAGTAGAACAACGCCTTCAACGAAACAATCACAACGTTTATAAAATGACTTTGTGAGCTAAATTGTTATATCAGCTTTTATTTGAAACAGCACAAAAATAAATTGCTTGATTTTTATTTCACTTCTGTATGTATATCCTTATAGGCAGTATTAACCCCCCACACCCCCTGCCCCCCCCGTATTTATATAACCAATAAAATATCGGCCATTAAACGAAATCCCACATGTGTCTGTTGTGTTTTATTTTATAGTGAGGGTTATTGACGGAACAGTGAACAAACATCTCGTTTGTATGCTTCAGACAAAATATACACGACGTTACCTACCAGTAGAAACCAGTAGAACTAAATTTTTCCAATAGTTAACAGTTAACATCGGAGAATTTACCAACAAGAAACATCACGTTCTATCTTGTGTTTCATTCACTTTCAATTTATTGAAAAAAAAATAACAGAAAATTATGCCATTGATACAAAGTGCGCCTCCCCTTAGCCGGGGTTAGATGGGGACACTGCGGTCCCCACAACCCGAAGGGGGCCATTTCGAAAGAGATGGTCCTGGGTCTGCCGGGGTGCGAGAGATATGCTTTCGGCAATCTCACCTCCGGTAACCAAAGACCCAAGACGACGTGCGTTTTGGTCGGTTCGTGTCCGACATAACCACCTCCACTGGCTCCGTGGGGACTTTTCACTCGATAAAAAAAAAGAGAGGTGTTGGGGCCTATCTAGGTTTTATGGGTGTAGTCACCGCAGTTGCCAATAACATAAAGCTATGATAAGTCAAAAGGGGAAAAAGAGTAACTGGACCCTGAGTTTAAAGTGAAAGTCACAGTTACAATGGGAAAAATCACTAAGGATGATTTCACATGGATTTTTTATTAAAATTGATTACCATAAATACAAATTGATAGGTACCTAAATTAGTTCTTCGGTAGAACCAGTCTTTAAAGTCTAGATATCGCCATCTAACATAAATATGGCTAAAAAGATTACCGGCAATCGATACGCGACGGATGGCACTGATTGCTTTAAATCACGACAAAGAGCTCTCCGGCTCGCTAAGTGCCCTCGTCTCCACTTTAATCTTCAAGTTTTAATAGTTAAATTGTGAAGGAGATAGGAATTTATTGAAGATATCCACAGCGACCTCAATTACGAAGTATTTTGATGTAAAACGATTTTAGTTTGCTGGTGTTTCGGGTGAATAATGTCGGAAAAAGAAAATCAAGACGTTCATTTCTTCATTCCCTTTTTTATCTCTAGACTTAGCACATAGTTTTGATTGAGAATTCTAGATTTGAAACTATATCAATGATATTGTATCAAAATGATGTAAATATGTATGCTGTTTCAACTGACTCGCAACATCAAACATGTATGACAGGAGTCTTACACGGATCAGTGTATCAAAGTGGGATGAAGATTTTTATTCAACGAACAATACAGTTGTTTTTATGGCCGTCAATAATAATTCTACTTCGATTCGACAGAAGAAGAAGATAATTCTACTTAAGCTAAGTTTACCACCGCTTCTACGGCGCTGGTGGAGAAGAAACACCGCAACAAACTCCATTGGTGTATGTCCTGTTGCACTCATACATACAATATTTGTCCATTTTAAAGCGACACCCGTGCGGTATTTACTTACTTCGATTACTTATAACAATACCCAGATAAGAAATATATATAGTGTTATTCATAAAAATATTTCCACAGAACGAGCATCTTAGAAGTTTGTTTAATTTTCCATTATATTTATTTAAGTACTTATTTGTTTATATCTTTAGATATATAAAAAGAAAGAAAGAAAAGAATATATAAATATAACTAAAACTGGAGCTAAGTGATAGAAAACTGATCGTTTTGCAGTTAGAAACTCCTATTACTACCGCACGATTAATTCCATCACCACGGCGTCCATTCAAGGTGTACCAGACAGCGCTAATAAATCCACGCGTCTGGTCCCGCGATCGATTCCCGTGCGGTGCAGTGCCTCGGCGGAGGTGTGGGGAGCGCATTGTTCTGACGCGACAGGTGGAAGGAACGTCTTTGCCTTTTTTCCGTCTCTACGGAGGCTGCGGAAAATGATTTATATTTGTTCCGCGATGTAACCGAGATGAGGTTTAGATTTTTAATTTATTTTACATATCTCTTGCTCTGTAAGTACACCCTTACACCCCTGAATGCCGGGGTGTATGACTATCATTACAGCATAGGTTTTGGAATTTGAAAAAAGAACTGTCATACTCATACTGCACGAAGAATATTTTTAAAAAGTTAATATTTTTTTCTCGGTATCGATTAATTACTCGAATCGGAATCTAGACAATTTATTTTATAAAGTTTTTATTTTAAATATGGAACTATTTGTTTCCACATCGTATGTTAGATGGAATCTATTTAAAAATCAAACTGGCCAGCAAGATTTGACGCGCTTGCGTGCGTGAAAAAAAAAGGCAGTCTACTAGTAGGCGCGAAAGCATCGCGAAAATAATTATTTTTCTTGTTTGAGTTCTTTTTCAAAAGTTTTAAACATGTCTAGTGACGAAGACATAGATCTAACGCCCGATTTTATTAAAGAAAGGGCAAAAACAGTTGTCGAAAATATATTACCGCTGAACTCGAAAGAAAGATATGTAAAGGCATACGACGAATTTATGAAATGGCGGTCAGAAAAAAAAGTGAAATCTCTTTCTGAAAGTGTTTTTAATTAAATACACATTTTTTTCTTCTTAATAAATGTTCATTGAAACCTGCTGTCTTGTTGTTTACTTACCTCACAATCGATATGTAAAGCAGAGTATTTATCTCGGGCGTAAGCATCAATTGCATATTCGGGTTAATTAGCACCTTCGCTTCGCTCAGGCGCCAAAAACCTCGTATGCAATTGATGTCATACAGCCCTTGGTTAATAATCTACTATAAATCTGCCGTTTGCAAGTGCGAGAGTTTAAGGGGCAGGTTTTTTAGGTAAAAATCGAAGGTCTTCGGTAGGTTAATGATTAATAAATGGGCTCTATGATCGAGAAGTTTTGGGCTTGAATCTTTGGCATAACTCTATCGTTGCGAGTTAATAAAACAGAGACAGACAGCCTCTGTGGCGTGGTGGTAGTGAACGCGACTGCCACAAAAGAGGCGCGGGTTTGATCTCCGTTCAGTGCAAATCTTTGTATGCATGAAAATGGCTACTTGCATTGGTCTGGGTGTTTCTATGTATAATCCTTCTTCCTACAGTCCTGGGTCCTTTAAGCGGGGCGTGAAAAGGCATCTAATGAGGCCGTCAAGCTGAGTGCCACCACTGTTAACATGGTAAATGTTTACGATGGTGACCCTCTTTCCGAGACTTTGCCTTAAGCTTAACATCAGGCGAGGTGAAGTCAAATTGACGTGTCCAGTATAAAAAAAAAAAAAAAAAAAAAAAAATATGTATGTATTCCTAAAAAAGTATCTAAGTATGTTTATCCGCATTCTAGATTCCATAACACAAGCTAGTTAAGCTTACCATGGGTCTAAATAGCGTTCTGTATAATGTTATGGAATATTTATTGCTATTTATTAAAATTGAAACGGAGGTAGTCTAGTTGCTCCTGTAAAAGAAGTTGGACATGCGATCGAGCGATTGCGGGTTCAAAACATGCCCATTAATTTATTAAAACAGGCAATTTAGTCCTTTATACTTCATAAATAACTCTTGTTTTATTTATATTAATGTAGTTATGAATAAAAAATATAAAGAAAGGAAAAGGGGTAATACTTCCCCAGTCAGCGGCGTATTCGAGCAAGAAAAGCGGTTTACCGCTTTGAAAAATGTGTTGGATTGTTTTTTCGCTATTCTCACGGCTCATTCCAACACAAACTTTTTTGCAATAAAATAAAACTCGAGAAAACACATTGAACAAGTTTTGACGAGCTTTGAAATGTACGCAGCTCGCTCTCGGGGCGCGATAACTTCTGTCCGTTTCAATACAAATCTTATTTTTTCTGAGCTGCCTATGATATGCACACACTGTGATTATAAAATTCATTAAATTAAATTTCCACCCAGTGCCTGATGGCAACAGATATCAACAGTATAAATAAACAAACATGAAAACTTAAGTGTCGGAATGTGTATCTAAAATACTTCTACCTACCTCTTTAGAATATTATAGAGTACTAACTTTTCCCCGCGGCTCCGCCCGCGTGGATGTTATCGCAGCCAAACATAGGCTACGTCCTTTCTCAAGTTCTAATATATCCCAATACCAAATTTCATCAAAACCAGTTGAATAGTTTAGTCGTGAAAGTGTAATATACAGACAGACATACAGAAAGAGTTACTTTCACATTTATATTGTTAAGTATGGATGAATTTAATGTATATCGAAACTATAAATATTGTTTTTTCCACAGGTACATCACAAGCGAATCTGCCGCCAAATATTTGAGTGAAACGGTGAGTATTTTAGTTCACTTTTTTAACCCCTCCAGGCTAAATTGCTAGTATTAGAAGCCAGTTTACTCTGGTAGTTCAATTGACACGATTCAAACTCATGACCCCTCGATCGTAAGTTCGACTTAGTAACCACTAAGCTACCGACGCGCGAAGCTTTTATTAATGACTCCAGTGTTACATTATAGAAGCCATAAATATTATGTCTTCACCTTATCATTAATCTTAGAGCTTTACGAAAGACCTAAATAAAGGCTCTAATACCGCACAGCCGTGAAATTCAAGTCCGAGTCGGACAATAGCAACAGAAATATTTTCGTGCGATTTACCGCCGCCGCAGCAATATATCGTAGCGCTACGGTGTAGCACAATGGACTCGTAGAGCGTGGCGTAGCAGCGTAGCCGCAGCACGTGAAAGGTAGGGTAACGTATGTTCAGAAAATCCTGGGACACTAAAATTTAGGACGCACATTTACAAGATTTTGTACAACAACGTGTAAGTTTTGTGTCACAATAGAAACAGAATTGGTTTTCTTTGCAGAGATGTAATTTTATATTTTTTTTAAACTTAACATTTGTTTTGTGAAGAAGATTTAAACCATAATGTCGTTGCCTATTGAGCTGCACCGAGGAATTCCCAAACTTAGTCCCGAATGACACACCGGGATCACCACCCAGTGAAGGTATTAAAACACCTCAATCTACCCCTTCTCCAAAACTCCAAAAGCTATTAAATAAATAAATAAGTATTCCACAACATTCCACACAACGCTATCTAGACCCATGGTAAGCTTTTATAGCTTGTGTTATATACCTTTTTTACTTTATTTTTATATATGTATTTTTTTGTAAATACATACATATTATACATAGAAACACCCAGACCAATGCAAATAGCCATATTCATGCATACAAATATTTGCACTGAGCAGGAATCGAACCCGCGCCTCCTGCGTGGCAGTCGCATGCACTACCACCACGCCACGTCATATGTATAGCGGATTTTATTATAAAAAAACTCAATCATATTTATAGCAGACTAGCTTTTGCCCGCGGCTCCGCCCGCGTGAATGTCGGTTATCGCGCCCAAACATAGCCTATGTCCTTTCTCAAGGTCTAATCTACCCTTATACCAAATTTCATCAAAATCGGTTCAGTGGTAGAAGCGTGAAAGCGTAACATACAGACAGACAGACAGACAGATAGACAGACAGAGTTACTTTCGCATTTATAATATTAGTATGGATTAGTATGGATTTTAATACAATAAAAAGCGACAAAAAATTCAAATTAATGAATTTTATGACAAAGATATTTCGACCTTTATAAATTTTCCTTATCCTTAAAACCTACCCTTATGACGTTGACCTCGACCGACTCAGATATTACATACTTATGAGTACCATAAACATTAAGCAAGACAGCGATAGCCACTGTCTCTCTCAACCCCCATGAGAGCCATGTATTATGGAAGACAGCTACCTTCAAGATTCCTTTCACCTTTGCACGCAGAAGTGTGACTACACCTTCCACAAAGGCTCGTGTACACAATACCGAAGTTGAAGGGACCTTTTTAACGACAATGGGGAGGTATGTCCGTGGTGTATTATTTGTCATTTTCTTGTTTACATTCGGTTTGTGTAATGCCGGACGTGGTACTAAAATTATGCAATATGTACGTCAGGTAATTATATGTTATGCAAAATTTATAAATTTTTAAAATTCATTAAGTCCTAAAGTTGTCTTAAAGTGTGTCTTAAAGTCTTTTTTTATATAGACGGGTTTGGATCATCAGGTGTAAAATATACAGACAGCAGACAGACAGACGGACAGACAGAGTTAATTTCGCATTTATAATATTAGGATGGATATGGATGAGTGTATGCATATTTTGCTATCCCATAAATCTCCTAATCACAAGTTCCATAGGCATGGTGACCGTACTCTAAGCCTGCGGAAGCCTCACGGAACCTCCATTGGAGCATCGCCAGTGAAACTCGAACATGACCGGACTGGCAGATCGATGGGGCGGAACAAAAAAATTAGAGCACACTTATTGAAATGAGGGGACAATTGCAATTTTTTCAAGCTGTTCCGCCGTTCCGTTGTTCCCGTCCAAACTTATTTCGTGAAAAAATGTCCAATTTCCTCTGACAGCTACATTAACATTTTTTGTTACAAAAATGTAGATTTTTTTATATATAAGGACTTTTTAAACTATAATGTGTAGGTATAATGAATAAAAGAACAGTAATAGTGAGTATGGTTGCTGTACAGGAGGTCTCGGATTCTATTCTCGGATGTGGTAAAAGTGCATGCCCTATTGATAGTAATGTGCTCGTTCGTATGACTGGAATTCAAAATATATAGTTATTGAATACCGTGTGATGTGATATAACCAAATTGTATTCAGTATAATATATCAAAGGTTGGTAGTAAAAATATTTATTACTTCTATGTAACTCATCTATATTAATATTTGCAAAAAAATCTCTTTCACGAATCTGAAATCTCTAAATCAGAATTTTGTTTATTATTCTAATAATTTTAACTCTTCGTTCTGAATCCAATCAATTATGTTCCATCAATGGGAACAATATGAACGTAATTGTTCTGAACAATTTAATTCAATAACAACTAACAGGGATAGCTTTCCATGATTACAGAGTATCAGAGCCATGGTCTGTACAAAGCGTTAGACAAGGTTGACCTCAATCTAAAATGTATCTTATAAGTATGGAAGTAGAGTACAAAATAGATATTGAGGCAGATTATATAGCGGAGCGTTTCTTCCTTGAGGAAAGCGTCAAAGCCTTCATTAGACAAGTGTACAGCGATATGAAGGCGCACAGATGGAGGAGTGCCGCAGGGTACTGCTATAGGTACCTACATATTCCTTATGTTTTACGGTTCACGCTTCTAAAAATTGTGACGTAACAATTATTATCTATTGTATTAAATTATATTACGATGTAAAGTTCTGTAGTCTTTTATTGTGAAGATTCCTACGGTAGTGAACAATCATACCGCTCCCTTACCATGGCCGTAGCCGTACAGTGCTAGAAAGTTATTTATAAGTAGATAGATATGATATTTTCACTGCCAAGCCGACCAAAATTAAAAAAAAATTAAATGGGCAGCACTTCGCACAATTTGTGAGATTGCCATTTCCATTTATCCCCTTTGTTCTCCTTTTTTGTCTCCCTCACACGAGCGACACCTGCGTTAACTGTCTATGCAGTCAAAGGTCACGGTAACCGCTTGCAATCAGGAAAGTATAAAACAACCAAATTCGTCTGCCTTATTATTATAATAATATAAGATGTTGTGATGAAAAATACAGTTACATTACTAATAAACGGTTATTAGTCTTTTTCTGTCGAGGCTGTATTAAAGCCGCCATTGTTATTGAAAATGGTAAATTCGCATTGCACCTCAATATTTCAATGCTTAAGTAGTTCGTTTCCCTTTGTTTCACTCACAAACGAAGCCAGTCGCTCTCGATTGCTTTCTTCTTTCCTCCAAGCATTTGCTGCATTTTCACGTTGTTTGTTTTTACTTCGACTACTCAGTTGTTCGAGTTTTGTATAAATTAATGTTATAATATCAGACTGTGGGCAACTATTTCGAACTTTATGAAAGAAATAGCGTCGAGAGTTCTTTATATTCATATAAAAGTTATATCGTTGATAAATAAGATTTCTTCGCTTAACTTTGTAGTGTTCAATTAGTTTGTTCAAGAGGCAAACTCAATTTCGAAGTAGGAATTAATACTAGTAAAAATATGTTTTCTTCCCGCTGTCAATTTAACAGGCTTATAGAGAGGATCTTCATAACTTTGAATTTGAACTTAGTTAAGTAAAGAGGGAGAAGATAAGAAAAATCTCTTCTTCCTTGGTCTTATGTCTGGGTAAACACTTCATGTGAGATGAGCAGAATGCTTGTTATTACCATAATAACAACACAGACTATAAGAAAAGAAGAAAAATTAAACATACAAACAAACATATTTACCGAAGTACGATGAATTACGAAACGTAAACCTTCATACCTTCATGTAAAGTATACGAAAAATATATGTATATGCTAACCAAAGCAATCAATCAGGGTGCACTCGCACCGCTTTGCGGGGACACCGCACGAATATCTAATTTTGTTTGTTACCCCCTGCCCCCCTCCGCACCCCCAAGGGTACCGCGCAGGCGTCGAACACCCCAAATCCTAGCGGACGTTGATGGATCACCCTTAATGACAAGCACCGAAGGGGCGCTAGGCCTGCCCGCTATCGATACTCGTTATCGATAAACTCGCTTGTGGAAATTGGTTTGATAACATCTGATTGTTTGTAGCCAAAGTGGCCCGTGATGGAACTCGACGCTATTATGTTCGTAATACTTTTGTAATATTAGGTTGGAATTGGAAATCATTGCTATTACTTGAGCGTTAACCGTTGATGGTGGAGCCACAAACGGGCTCACTGAATAGGGAAAGTACATCGTATAATAGAATGCCTCCTTCCTTCCTTTCCTTTTGTTATTTGCCTAGTTTTCTTCCCATTTCTTTCTGTGCGTTTAAATGGTAATTTTTATGTTGCAAAAGTTCACTGTTATACCTATTAAGATTTTATATTATATGTGTGTCACAAACATTTGTATTTCGTCTAGTTTAGAATTCAAAATTTACATTATGTATTATTTAGAATAGTGTTTAACGGTTTTAACTAGACTACATACATATTAAGTTATTAAAGTCACAAGTAAGCACACGGTCCACGGTTTTTAGTTAATACCTACTTATTATAAGCATTTGGAAATATAAAATAAAATAATAAGATAATAAGTAGGAATGTAAAATTAGTCAAATAGAAATAACAAAAAGTAAATGAAAGAAAATACATTTAGAAAGAAAATACATGTATTTACAAACACCACGCACACTCTAAACATTACATAATATTATATAAAAGAACATAGGAATGTCACTTTTTTTTATCTGTGGCCGCTTAATGTCAAAACATAAATCACAATATCAATCTAAAAAAACCTATTACACAGTATTGTCGATATAAACACAACTCAAGCTCACAGCACAGCCCTACCGTACCAAGCACACGAGCCCTCCACGCAAGCACTCGGCACAATCGTATTAGACATTAGCGGCCGGTGCTTTTACTGACGTTCCTGTTCTATCGACATCGATATTTCGTGCACCATCACTACCCCATATGTTCCCTTCGTGAGTTCTCGGCACAATTGCATTAGAAATTAGCGATTCATGCATTTATTTAAACTGTTTTGTTGCTTTTAGAAAATGTCTAAGGGTCCTAGCATGTGAGTTGAATTCTAAATGTCTGTCATATAGAACATTTTACCTGGATTTAAGGGCTGTTTTGGTGGAGGTGGAGGGTGTTGTGAGGCAAAGTTATGAAGGTAGATGATAGTAAGCTTGTTGGTAACATGTAATTACACAGCAACTAACATTTAACTTTGTCAATTTCCTTGTGGTTTGGATACATTAAGTCAGTTTTATAATAACGTTTAAGTTGTATTTTATGTTGTTGAAGAGAATATGAATAGTTATACGTAATTAAAGTTTATTATATTCTGGAATAAACTACACAGAACTGGGCAAATTAAGCATATCAATATGGATTCTAGAATGCCGATAAACGTACTTAGATTTTTTTTTGACAGAAAACACTTTCTTAGACTATGGAGAAGGAAATTCAAATTCTGTCCTCCATGACTCATCCAAATAGACATATTGATGAATAAAAATATTTACACTGAGTGGGAATCGAACCAGCGAACGCCATGCGATACTCTTAACGGTCTTATTTAATTTGAGTCTTGATTTTTTATTAACTAGTTATTGCTCCATTTGGTATGCTTTCGAAAAACATTCTTATACTTCAAATGTATATAGAAATGTAATGAAATAAGAAGTTGCTGAAATCAGTGAGGCGTACAATATTAATATTGTGACTTATTGAACGTAGTCTGATTCTGTACAGTTGGTAACGAAAGTGCTATCACATTTAAAGTAACAAGCTATAATTGTTACACTCTACGTATAAAATCATTTTAATAGTAAATTACTAGAATTCGCATTCCCATCCAGCTTAACTAAATTGCACTTTGGTTGTATAATGGCCAAGATTCTTAGCCATTTAGGTGCCGATGCTTCATTGATTAATTTGTATAAATTAGTAATAGTATCTGACGAAAGATATTTGTGTCAATGTGCATTGTTAATTTAAATTCGTGAACCAACCTTCGTACCAAAGTACTTATTAGATGCTCTCGACAGGTTGCAGCGACGTGCGGTCCGCATTATTGGGGATCCTGAGGTCACGAACACCCTCGAGCCTTTGCAGATGCGTAGAGATGTTGCGTCTTTGGCAGTTTTCTACCGTCTCTACCATGGTGAATGTTCTGACGAGCTCTTCCAATTAGTCCCACCCTCCCCTTTCCTTCACAGGACGACACGTGCAGGGCTAAGATGTCATCCATTAACGGTGCGGAGTATACCTGCTAGAACCAAGCGTTTCAGTGATTCATTCCTATGCCGCACCACTAAGACCTGGAATTCACTGCCAGCTCACGTGTTTCCTTCTTCCTACAGTCCCGGGTCCTTTAAGCGGGGCGTGAAAAGGCATCTAATGAGGCCGTCAAGCTGAGTGCCTTTTTTTTTTTTTTTTTTTTTTTTTTCGTGCGGAAATCCCCTCGGATACCCCCCCTGCCGGAGCCGGAAGGGGAGGTTATGTCGGACTCGAACCGACTAAAACCGCACGCCGACTGTGGGTCTTGGTGCTAGGCCGGAGGTGAGGTTGTCAAAGACATATCCCTCGCACCCCGGCTGACCCAGGGCCATCCCTTACGGTCTGGCCCTCCTCAGGAGGGGGGACAACGGTGTCCCCAACTCGCCCCCGGAATGGGGAGGCGCGCTGTTCAGCGCGCCGCCGCCGTGGCCTGCTTCTGCTGGGGTGACAGGCGGCTCCACCCGTCACCCCCAGGCCCGCGCTCATGGGGGACGGAGGTCAGTCAGTGCCCTCCGACGCCCGAGTTGCCTGCGCGCGCGGGCGGCGCGATCCGCGAGTCTTTCTCGCTCGCGCCGCCTCTCCCGCTCCGCCGTCTCCTTCACGACCATTACCTGCTCGCTGAAGGAGATGCCGGCCGCCCACGCGTCCGCGCAGCGGACCATTGCTGTGAGCAGGGTGGCGAGGGTGAGAACTCTCACTCCCAGGGCCGCCACTAGCTCCCGCCTCGGTTCAGCCCATGCCGGGCACTCGGTGAGCGTGTGCAGCCCCGTGTCCTCGCTCGCGTCGCAGTGATGGCACTCGGACGTTGGCTCCTTTTCGATCCGACACAGATATCTCCCGAAGCACCCGTGCCCGGTGATAATCTGCGTCAGTCGATACGAGAGGCTGCCATGTGGCCTCTCGAGCCATTCCCCCATGATGGGCCTTACCGCCTCTATGACGGCATGCCCTGCGCGTCGTTGCTCAAGTCGTCGCTCCCACTCCGCCACCATGATCCCGTGGAGCCGGGACCTCTCGGCCCGAATGTCTTCGGGCTCGGGATCGTATCCCCGCTCCCGCGCCTCCTTACGGAACCGATACAGTGCCGCAAGGGATCTCGCTTCCAGGATCCACGGTGGCGATCCGGCTAGGAGACTCGCCGCTTCAAAGGATATCGTGCGGTACCTCCTAATGGCCCTGCAGGCCATCGTCTGCTGCGGTGCATGCAGCAGTTGCACGAACCTGGCCTGCAGGGCGTCCGCCCACACGGGGCACCCGTACAGGGCCATGGACCGCACGACACCCGCGTAGAGTCTCCTGCAGGAGTCCTCTGGGCCCCTCAAGTTGGGCAGCAGCCGCATCAGCGCGTTAGCTGACACCAACAGTTTGGGGCGCAGACTTCGGAAGTGCTCTCCGAAGTCCCACCGACCATCGAGTACGAGCCCCAGGTATTTCAACCGGGGCTTGATGTCGATGGGAGTACCTCCTACTGTCAAGCTGGATCCCGGGGGTGGCCTGCGCCGAGGACCATGAAAGAACAAGGCCTCGGATTTGTGCAGAGCCACCTCGAGACCCAGCCGCCGGATCCGATCCACGACTTGAGCAACAGCGGTCGTGGCCCTCTGGGTCGCCTCGCGGTGTGTAGCGCCACTCACCGTCACTAGCGTATCGTCCGCGTAGCACGTGACGGTGGCACCGAACGCGAGCTCACCGCGAAGCACCCAGTCGTATCCGATGTTCCACAGGAGCGGCCCCAGGACCGATCCCTGTGGGACACCGCACGACATCTCACGCCTACCGACGCCGGTCGCACTTGGGTAGATGACGGCCCTCTCCGTCAGGTACGCCCCGACTATGCGGCGGAGGTAGAGAGGCACATCGTGGTACACGAGCGCCTCCCTGATGCAACTCCAGGGCAAGGTGTTGAACGCGTTGGAGATGTCCAAGGACACCGCCAACATCACCTCGCCCCGGGCAACCGCATCCTCCGCCAGAGTCCTCACGCGCATGATGGCATCCACAGTGGAACGCCACCGGCGGAAGCCGTACTGCGTGTCCGCTAGGTCCGGCCCCACTCTAGAGAGGTGCTCGACGAGGCGCTTGGCAATCACTCTTTCGAAGAGCTTGCCCACCTCGTCGAGCAACACTATGGGCCGGTACCCGGACGGCTCGTCCGCCGGGCGTCCGTCCTTGCGGATGAGGACCAGTTTCCCCGTCTTCCACATCTTCGGAAACTGGCCCCGCTCCAAGCATGCGCTGAGGAACCCTCGCAGTCGGGGTTCGAGACCGTCTTCTCCTAGAGCTAGGACCCACGCACGGCCTGGAATGCCGTCGGGTCCCGGGGCGGTGTTCTTCTTGGCTCTAAGCCGTCGCACCGCCAGCTCTAGTTCTACCCAAGTGACCTCGGGCACGTCGTCGTCAATAACCACGCCGGGCGCATCAGGCGACCGAGGTGGCGGAGTCATCTGCGGCGGAACATGTTCCGCCCGCGCCGGGAACAGGGATGCCACCACTCCTCCAAGCAGAGCCGGCTCGAGAACCTGGGTCAGGGGAGGGGCCCGGGGGCGCAGCTTTCCTCTTACCAAGCGGTAAGGCCGCCCCCATGGGTCCCGCTCCAGTGTCTCCAGCAGCTCCCTATAGGAAGCTGCCTTGGACCGCTTGATCTCCGCTCGGAGGGCATTCCTGGCTTCCCTGTATCCCTCTTGCAACTCCGCCACTAGGGGATCTGTGTCTGCGGGGCGGCTACGCCTCCTACGGAGCCTGGCCCACCGGCGGTGCGCGATCACGCAGGCTTGACGCAGCCTCGCGATCTCCGCAGTCCACCAGTAAACCCGGCGCCTCGGACTATAGGCCGGAGCCCTAGACATACCCGCATCGCAGACAACAGTCATGGCCTCCCGGAACCACGCCGCCTCGTCATCGATGTCGTCAGGCCTGTCCGGCACCAAGGCCCAGGCCTGCACGGAGGCGGCTTCCAGGAGAGCATCCCTATTCAGTCCCCTAAGCACCCAGCGCGGCTCGCGTGGGGCCGGTGTGACCGGCGCATCACTCTCGGGAGGGGAGACATCAAACCGAACGTATCGGTGATCCGACAGTGTCTCCACCTCCACGACAACACGCCAGTCCCGCACACGTTGCGACAGCGAAGCGCTCGCGAATGACAGATCAACGATCGAGCTCGCCCCGCGCTCCGCCACCCAGAACGTGGCTTCGGCCCCGCGATTCTGGAGAACCAGACCGAGAGTAGCGGCCCAGCTCTCCAGAGCCCTACCTCGCGGGTTCGTGTGCCGGGACCCCCAAGCCTCAGACCAGGCATTGAAGTCCCCAAGCACAAGAACCGGGCGAGGGTGACAGGCATTGACGACGTCGGTCAGCCGCTGCAGCGACTGCCGATACTGCCCTATGCGTCGGTGTGATGCCGGCGTGAAGTAGACGGCCACGACCGCAATCTCCCCCACACGCGCCGCTACGATGCCATGCTCCCTTGCGATCACCACAAAGGGAGGGGCACCCGCAGCGGCGTTACGCACCAGTGCCGCCGATCCATCCAGGTCGACCACCCAGGCAGGCCCGGGGGGGCGGTGGGTGTACGGATCGGCGACAGCGGCGACGTGTATGGACCACTGTGCCATGCTCTGGAGCAGAAGAGCCTGAGCATCGACACCGTGGCCCACGTTCGCCTGCAGGATGCGGAGCTGGGGATCCATTATGGAACCATCTCCGCATCCCGCTGCGAACAGTTTGCGGAACGCCCGCCTCGTGGCTTCGGCTCCCCTCCAGTGCAGGCCTTACTGCCAACCCGATGGTCGGCCGGTTTGCCCCCCGCTGCACACCTGAAACAGTGCAGCGGAGCCTCGCAACCACCGGCCCTATGACCGGGTTGGCCACAGCGGAAGCACCGGTCGCCGACCGTCACCTCCGCCGTGCACTGCACCCCCACGTGCCCGACCGCCAGGCACCTAAAGCACCTGGCCGGTCGAGCCTGCAGGAGCTGAGCCCGCACCCCAACAACGCCGTCCACCACGAGGACCCGCCGATCGGCAGCCTTTTGAGCTGCTGCGATGGGGCAGCCGACAACTGCCGCCCCCTGTCCGCGACGGCCGTAGCGAATCGCTCCGACCTTAACCGCCTCCAGGGGGCAGCCCCCGGCCTCCGCCACGGTGGCCCGAATCTCTTCGGCCGTGATGGAGTCGTCCAAGCCCGAAATACGCAGTTCTGCGCACTTGGTGGGCCTGGACACCCGGACGTCGGCTGCATCCAGCGTCTCCCTTAGCTGAGCCGCTATGGCATCAGCCTGGGGACCGCTGGCAGCGCCAGGGACTTGGATGAGGCGGGCACCCGTCCGAGTCTCCGTGACTCGGAGGGGCTTCGCCAGTTTAAGAGACCTCATATCTATGAGGCCTCTGGCCCGCCTCACCAGATCCGGGTATTGCACGCCCCTCTCCGCAGCCTCCGGCGTCAACGTCAGGACGACGGCCGTTGTGCGGGGGATGCGCAACCTTCCCGGCGCTCCCTTCGCAGCAGCCTCAGCCTTTCTGGCCTTTTTGGCTGCCTTTCTCTTGGCGTTCCGCTTTCTCCTCGACTCACCGACTACCTCCCAGCCCCCCGCCGGTGCGGAGCTTGTGGAGGCGATCGGGGCCGGGGCCGAGGCTGAGGCTAGAGCCAGGGCTGGGGCTGGGGCTGGGGCAGAGGACGTCTTCCCCTTGCCCTTCCCCTTTCCCTTGCCCTTGGGCTGAGCGCCCTGCGCAGCAGTAGTGGCAGCGGCAGCGGCCGGAGCAGATGGCACAGCGGATGCGCTGCTGGCCGACTCCTGTGGGGTCCGCGTCGCTATTGGGCGACCCCTTTTGACTGCTCCGGCATACCCTGTAGGCGACGCCAGGGGCGGACGGCGGATAGAGTCCATGATGGACTCCAATCCGCGCTTTGTCCGCTCCTCGTGCGCCGCCTGCCGCGCCTCCTGCGCCGCCTGCGCCGCCTCCAGCCGCCTTTCCATGGCGGCCAGAGCCGCTACGACTGCCGCCAATGGGTCCGTAGGCTGCACCGGCATCGGCACCGGCGGCTGCGGTCGGACAGGCGGTGACGGTGGCAATTCCGGCTGCACCGGTGCCTCCAGCCGCAGCGGCGACCTCGACCGCACGGGCGACCGCACCGGCGACCGCACCGGCGAAGCCAGCCGAGCCGACGACTTCGGCTCTGCCGGCTGCGCGACCGGCTTCCGCCGCGCCGACCGCGTGACGCGCCCCTCCGGCAGCCCGGCGACGACCTTTTGCAGGTCCGCAAACTCGGCCGCCATCTTGGCCATCTCTTTGCGGTACTCTGCCGCCTGCCGCTCCGAGGCATCGATTAGCTCGACCTGTCGTCTGCCTAGCTGAGCCCGCTCGTTCCGCGACCCAACCAGCTCCGCTCTGAGCAGGCCGAACTCCTCGATAAGGCGCGTCGTCGCCCGTCGCAGCCGGACTTCCTCCGGCCCCATAGACCCAGCACGGGTCCCTATTACTTCCTCCAGGGCCTGCAGTACCTCCCTAGAAGTAGGGTCGGTACGGGGCATGGGCGTGGGCGCCGCCGAGGTGGAGGGACTCGGCGGCGCTACGGCATCTCTCAGGGCCGGGGCCCGAGAGGAGGGCGTTTGGGGGATGGGCCTCTTGCCACCCCGCGTCTTCCCCCGACCGACCATCGCAACCTTGGGCGGGGGGGAGTCCTCGCTGCCGCCGTTGTTGGGCTCCTCGTTGGAGGACGAGTCGGTCAAGGTGACGGCTGCATCCGACTCAGTCCTCCGTGGAGGAGGAGCAGCCTTCTTGCCGCCATTCCTCCTCCGTGCAGATTTTCGGGTCTGCAGACCCACCGGGCTGTTCGCCCTGCTCTTCTCGGTGGCGGTGTCGAAGTTTTCCGACACCGCCGCAGTTGGTGACGCGACCTCCGCGTCATGGCGCTGCGCGACCTCCGCGCAGTCTGTTTCGCTTGGTAAGGGGGGGGTTTTATGTTTATTTAAGGTATGCATAAAGGTTCCCACGAGCATGAGACGAAAGGTTACACTTCCCGGGTGACGCTCTTTCCGAGAAGCGGGGTACATACTGTGGAGGTCCCCTGGTGTCCACAGGTTTTAAACGACTTCGCTGTCGGGTTTTTAAGACTTTTCCTTGTCGCGGGCCGGCCAATTAAGGCAAGCCCCGCGGCCTCCAGGTTACCGGCATACTGAGTGTGGCTAGCACTCAGATCGTTGTCGATATCTAGGAGGTTACGCGACGCGGGGGAGCAGCCAACTCTCCCAACACCGACGGTGGCACGAGTGCCTGTCAGCCCCTGCGCGAGCAGTGGGCCAACCCGTCCCTGGATCTCACGGAACCCTTGCCTCTCCCCTGTCCCCTCTGAGAGCAGAGGGATACTGGGAGCGACTAGCGGGAACCGGATCTCTCTCCGCGGGCCTTGAAGCCCCGCCACACCACGACCCCCTCTGGGTCGACTAGCCCTCAAAAGGGCTGTTTGAATGGAAGGAATCCTACGGATCCCTTCCCGCGGGCCTTGCAGGCCCGCCATACCACGACCCCCTCTGGGTCAGCTAGCCCTGAAAAGGGCTGTTTGAATGGAAGGAATCCTACGGATCCCTTCCCGCGGGCCTTGCAGGCCCGCCATACCACGACCCCCTCTGGGTCAGCTAGCCCTCAAAAGGGCTGTTTGAATAGAAGGGATCCTACGGATCCCTTCCCGCGGGCCTTGCAGGCCCGCCATCCCACGACCTCCTCGTACAATGAGGTCGGCCGTTGGGTTATTCGTCAACGGCCAACAGAACTCCTAAGGTGGGAGTCTGTTAGCCGTTGTCCAGGATGCACCAGCCCCTCCGCTTCCGCTCCCCAGGACCGCAGTCCAAAGGGGGAAGAAACGGAAAGGCCAACGTGGAGGTTACCCAACCCGCACCCCACAAGCTGAGTGCCACCACTGTTAACATGGTAAATGTTTACGATGGTGACCCTCTTTCCGAGACTTTGCCTTTAGCTTAACATCAGGCGAGGTGAAGTCAAATTGACGTGTCCAGTATAAAAAAAAAAAAAAAAAAAGTAGCTGACTGTACATTAGCAGATCTTATTATCCTCTCTAACTAAGCCAGATGCTTGAGAGAGTATCATTCTTTTTTATTGAAATAACACACAACGTGCCATACTCTGCCACAGAAATGGATCGACTGTCGGGTTCGCGTTTTTACGACTCTAACGTCTCATTCAGTGCTTGCTAAAGCTCAAGATATTGGCGTTGAATTAGAACAGATTTAAAGTATGGGATGTATATTTTTTAATAAGTTTCACATCATCATTACAAAATCATTTTAGATCAAGGCGCTTATCACAACAGTGCCGAAATATCACAACAAAGTATGGTAAATATCCCTATATCTCCAATAAATTAAAGTGGTATGTATATCTGTGATTATATCTACAGTATCAGGCCGCTCATGAATAATAATAAATATTTTACAATATTCTACATCCATGGTAAGATCTCTATCTCTCCATGCACAGCTTAACTAGATAGTGTTGTGGAATCTTGAATGCGGATAAACATATTTTTATACTCTTTTTTTTGTAAATACGTACATACATAGAAACACCCAGACCAATGCAAAAAACACCACAACACCACAACCACAGAAGCTATATTTAAAATTTGTCATCTTATAATACTTTTATGGTGTACAAAACAAGAATATCTTCTCTTATCAGTCATGCTATTTTTCAATTACCATTAATCTAAAATAAAAATATAAGAAACATGGTAAATATCCCGGCGAGTGTTTTACCTTGAATGTAAATGACCATGTCAACCTCAAATCATACATAACCATCATCATCTGCTAGTCCGAGTCCTCATCAGTGGGGTCAGTGCAACATGCCATTCTTTTCTACACAATGCCAATAGAGAACATCTCCTCAGTCCCTCCTGCCTCTGCCATATCCTTCCTCACGCAATCCATCCATTACAAAAGTATTAAATTATTCGTCATTCACCAATTTTAGTTCTTCATCTATATCGTGGCGTTCGCCCTTTTAAATTGTAATAAGGGGAGTTCTCACCAAAAATGAACGCTACAGACAGTCACTCACATTCCTTTAATATTAAATCATGCATATATTATGCATAGGAGGGTGAGAAGCGTAACATACGTTTGTAATAGACTAGTTGACCGGCCCCGGTTTCGCCCGTGGCATAGTTCGAAACCCCGTAAAGCAGAGATTTTTTTAAATTTTTAATAATGTATGAGAATCTACCGGATTTGTTGACATTTATGATTATTTATTTTTATTTTTTTTATTTATAAAACTTCATGCACAAGTACATAGGCGGACTTAATGCCATAGGCATTCTCTACCAGTCAACCAAAGGTGGTGCAGAGAAAGACTCAGTAGGTGCATTATTAAAGTAACTTGTATGGAGAGAGCGTACCATACATACAGTACATACCTGCCATGAGGCATGTATACCAATATACCTCACGACAGGCATGCACCTATGATGTCTGGTATACAATTTAGATACATATAAGTAAACAGGTGTACCTACATAAAATATACATACTAATGAACAATACATAATATTATACACAACGATACAATATACACATCATAAATAGCGCAATTATACTTATTATATACTTTATATACCATATACATTATATATATAAGTACACATAATATAACACAATACAGTAGGTACATATTACACATATTACATAGTTATATACAGTCTAAAACACTAACTTTATGTTATACCAATGATTCCGATGATGATGCCAATTTATCCAACATAAGTTGGCGAACTTTCGCCTTGAATACTTGTCGGCTGGGAGCCCTTCTGATTTCGAGAGGTAGCGCATTCCATAAGAACACAGATTGGACAGCAAAGGAAGAGTGCACGAAATTAGTCTTGTGCGTAGGACAAGATAAAATTAAATTATTTTTTGACCGAAGATCTCTATTGTGAACGGTGTGAAGGTACTGAAAGAAAGGAGATAAATAGATAGGAGTAGTAGGAGATGTGAGTATAGTAAAGAGAGTGGTTAGTGCCCGCAGGTTTCGACGTTGACGAATTGGCAGCCAGTTTAATTGGGATCGGCAAGCAGACACATGGTCATACTTGCGAAGATTAAAAATGAACCTAATGCAGTTATTTAGAAGTCTGTCATATTTGTTGAGATGTTCCGCATTGAGGTCGAAGTAACAAACATCACCATAGTCGAATATAGGGAATAGTAAAGCCTGGACGAGCATAGTCTTGGTTTCGGTTGGCAGAAGGGTCCGTAGGGGATAAAATGCACGAAGCGTCCCAGTTACTCTCTGGCTAACATTAGACACTTGTTTTCGCCAGCTCAAGGTCGAGTCTATGAAAATACCTAGGTCTTTTACTTCATTGCTCAGTTGTATGGTCGATCCGTCAAATACGACAGGTGGAAGAGCCAGCGTATCCACTCGGTTGATCAGCCAATGGCTTCCAATGATGATAGCCTGGCACTTATTTGGGTTCACGGTCAATCCAAATCTGCTTGCCCAGCTGTTTATTATCTCTAGGTCCTGGTTAACGCTATTAATGGCATCGTGTATATCTCCCACACCCGCCTGTGCGTAGACCTGTAGATCATCGGCATACAAATGATACGCACATCGAAGATTTTTAGTTAAGAGGTTAATGAATAGCGAAAATAATAATGGAGACAGTATACCGCCTTGAGGGACACCAGTGTCCGTGTCACACCAGCAGGAAGTATTTTCGTGCAGGCGAACTGCTTGCTGGCGCCCCTGAAGATAATTTGAGAACCAATCCAGAACATCCGGTGAGATCATATAGGTAGTAAGATAAAATAGTTGTAAGAAGGTCGTGGCTGACAGTGTTAAACGCGTTTGAAAAATCTACCAGTGCCAATACCGTGAGCTTAGTGTCGTCCATACCAGCCCTAATGTCGCCGGTCACCTTCAGCAGCGCGGTCACTGTGCTGTGCCCGGGCCTAAATCCTGATTGTAAGGGACTTAATAAATTGTTCTTATATATAAAAGGGGACAACTGTCGGTGCACACAGGCCTCCAGTACTTTTGACAGAAAAGGTAGAATACTAATTGGCCGGAAATGATTAGGAAGGGATGGGTTCGATATTTTAGGTAGAGGTATAACATAGGCCTTACGCCATAGAGCTGGGAACTGGCCTGAGTACATGGAGTAATTTATGATGTGGGTAATTACCTCCAGGAGATAGTCTATGATGGTAGTGATCATACGACGACTAATGCCATCGTATCCCACGGCGTTGGATTTGATAGAGAGAATTATCTTTTTGATCTCACTCGGTTGAACCGGAGAAAAGTTAAAAGGACCAATATCTGGACGGGGCAGGTTTGCCACGTGCTCGATTGTGCAACTGCTGGTTTGGAGACACATAGGAGTAACTGTGGTGAAATAGCGATTTATGTCATCCAAGCCAATGTTTGCCTGTATTTCTGAGTACCGCTGCTTACATATGCCCAGTGTTCCGAGGAACTTCCAAATATTGGTGGAAGAAGAAGAAGTAATATTATCATGAATATAACGGCGTTTTGTATTACGTATCACCTGGTTACACCGATTTCTAGCAGACTTGAAAAGCGACCACGTCTCATCACGCCGATCCCTTCGAAACCTGTGAAAGGCCCGGTCCCTACGTCGCATTGCCATCCGAACCTCCTCAGTTATCCAAGGCGCTGGAGGTCGTTTCAGCTTTACACTCCTGATAGGTGCGTGGGCATCGTAGAGACTAATGACCTCATCATTAAAGACACGGATTTTTTCGTCAATTGATGTGGTCTCACCCACGCGATCCCAATTTATTGCCGAGGCATCCCTACATAGTTGCTCCACGTGCATACGTCCGAAACTACGCATGAGTAGTACGCGAGGTTTGGGTTTAGGGGGTTTAAGGACGTATGATACAAACAGAAAATCGTGTCGCGAAAAAGCCGACGCCTCGCGTTGCCCGTGCCGAGAGACAAGTGCTGGTTTGGACGTAAGGATTAAGTCCAGCCATGTGTCCTCAACATCGGTGTTATGATGGGTAGCTTGAAGAGGCAGGATGTGCAAGTTAACAGACTCGACAATGTCAAGCAACTTACGGCAGCGCGGTGACTGGGGGGCCAGGAGATCAGTGTTGAGATCACCTATGACTATGTGGTGCTTGTACTCCGACCCCAACGCTCCTCTTCCTTAAGTTATGGCGTGATGATATGTAGTATAGAACATTCCTCAATAAACGGGCTATTCAACACAAAGTACCTGAGATTGACGGGTTCAACCAAACCAACAAATAAGGAAACAAACACATATGTTAAGAACACATTTGTAATTTTTGCAGGATATTTATTATTTTACCTGACCGGTTTCGCCATACGGCAATAAATATCTTGGCAAAGTACAAGTGTTTTTCTCAATATTTAATCAATTAACAGTACGTAAAAAAAGAAATAGAAACACACAAACACTTATACCTACTCTTCAGGTTTATAATATTAAAGTAGGTATACATTCATATGAACGGCCGAATGGATGGACACCCCGACCAACTGATGAACAAGAACACAGTAGGCAAACTCCATGTTAATGATTCGAGTCACGGAACATCACGAATGGTGGCAATTTTACAACGATTGTACACAGATCGTTAGGGGCCCGGTTTTAGGGCTGTGGCGAATCGTTTTATCGTGATCTGGGCGCCAAAATAAAGACTTGTGGCCCGAAATCTTCGTCTTTACACCGCTCACAAAAAGGAATAGATTTTATAATGATTGGCTGTTGAGTAAAACTGAGTTTAGTAGTTTACTTTAAGGATCGGATTTGACGTTGTGTAAGAAACTGTAGGACTTTGAAATAAGTTGTATTTCGCTTTTAACAGCCCCCTTTTTTTCGTGCGGAAATCCCTTTGTATATCTCCCCCACCGGAGCTGGAAGGGGAGGTTATGTCGGACTCGAATCGACTAAAACCACACGCCGACTGTGGGTCGTGGTGCTAGGCCGAGGTGAGGTTATCTTCGACATATCCCTCCCATCCCGGCTGACCCAGGGCCATCCCTTACGTTCCCTAGCCAGATGGACTGACGATCTGAAAAATGTGGTTGGGACAGAGTGGATGCGGAAGGTGGAGGATCAGCAGAAATGGCACACATTGGGAGGATTTTATGTTTTATTTTCGATTGATTGAAATAAACATCTACCAAAAACGACTCTGTTTCTAAGGCTAATGCATGTATGTGAGTACCGACATTAATACAGATTTGAGTTTATGGACTATAGTTATAGTCCTGCGGACCCTGCGGTAGCCTAGTGGTATGGGTAATAGACTGCTGAGACGAGGTCTCGGGTTCGATCCCAGGTTTAGCATGGCACACGCCAATGATTTTTCGATGCTTTTCGAAGTTATGTGTGTATTTATCGCAGGTTTATAAGTGCCCGGTTAATGGCAATAGGCTCGCCACCTATTACATTGGGACCTAAACATAAACTGGCGAAATGTGGGTGCTAGCACCTCTGCCTACCCCTTCGGGGAATACAGGCGTGAGTTTATGTTATGTTGTTATAGTCCTGTTGAAATATCTGTGCGTAATACGTCCCTATCTACTCTTTGGGGGATAGTCAGACATGAGTATATGTATGTAGATTTATTTCAAAACAAAATATCTTACTATATTACCCGTACGCCACCCTTGCCTGCCAGACTTAGTTAGTTTCGGGTCAATAGCTCCGGTAGGGGAAACTGTCAAACTGATAAAAATATTGTACCATCTACGAGTTTCAAATCTCAATAATAACTATATAAAATTATATTTATGGAGGGTGTCCACCCTTTATCATGCATCTGAACACCTACCAAACTTAGAGGTCTAGACATACTCAATCAAATAAGTTTGCAAATACTGATGATAAGAACTTTGTATAAAATATTCGTAGATACCATTCAAAATGTTTTGTTGAAATGTGCACCACGATGATGATGGTTTGGAAACGTATGGTAAATATCACTACACATCTCTGGAGCATACCAATGAAAGCAAATTTTATAAGAACACTAGCTTTTGCCCGCGGCTCCGCCCGCGTGGATGTCGGTTATCGCGACAAAACATAGCCTACGCCCTTTCTCAAGGTCTAATCTATACCTATACAAAATTTCATCGAAATCGGTTCAGTGGTTTAGGCGTGAAGCGTAACATACAGACAGACAGAGTTACTTTCGTATTTATAATATTAGTATGGATTAAAAAAAATCTCAATCAAAAATAATAGTAAACTCACCTTAGTCCATTTCAGACGACATTTCACTTGCGAAAATTCGCCTCAACTTAATAAGTACTTATCAAACAAAGAATTATAGATTTAGACAGTACTGTATTACTACTATGTTAGATACACCTACAGTATATAAAAATACTCTGTTTTGTTTCCCATCCACAAACGTGACCTCCGTCAGTATTCAGGTATTAAATGTATTTCCCTTATTTGTAGGGAATATTGATGTTTGCTTTCAATCAAGACAAACGAATACAGCTCGTTGATTGATGCGAGGCCTTAGTTCTACTGTGATATCATTTTTGTGATTGAATTTATAACATTTGTCGTGATGTTATGATTTTTTTACCCCACTGTGGTAATATAGGAGAGTTCTGTGTTTGTCCGTGACGAAGGATAGAAACTTTGGAGTATAAAATGTAAAGATCTGTACCACGGCTTTCCTTTGCAAAGCAACCCGGCAGGAATCGTGTTGTAGGGAGCCCTCGCCACTGGTGTTTGCCTTATTCCTGAGATGGACCAGACCGTAAGGGATGGCCCTGGGTCAGCCGGGTGCGAGGGAAATGTCGATGACAACCTCACCTCTAGCCTAGCACCACGAACCACAGTCGGCGTGCCGTTTTAGTCGGTTCGAGTCCGACATAACCTCCCCTTCCGGCTCCGGCAGGGGAGGTATCCGAGGGGATCTCTGCATAAAAAAACAAAAAAAAAAGGTGTTTGCCTAATACGTTTAAATATCCGTTGTATCTACTAAACGGTTATACTAATTAATAAGTAGCAAGCAAAAAGTAATTACGCAAGTGTCATTGGTTACATTACAATTGGGTATTCTATTGACTAGTCAAATTAGTTTATTTTTATGAAACGTCAAAACGACAAGTTATAAGGTAACTTGTATGAAAAAGGATTTAGTGACGTCATAAAAATTAAAAGTCAAATCAGTTACTATTTTGTTGGTTGGGTGGATGATTAGAAATAAATCTAATATATAAAATTCTCGTGTCACAGTTTTCGTTGCCATACTCCTCCGAAACGGCTTGACTGATTTTGATGAAATTTTTTATGCTTATCCGGTATCTATGAGAATCGGCCAACATCTATTTTTCATCCCCCTAAATGGTACAGCGGGAACGGGATCTGACGCCACGAGGGCAGGAAAAAATTGGCGGTACGAAGTTCGCCGGGACAGCTAGTAAAAACTATAAAATAAGAACCGACGCAATTTTTACCGCTCTTTTCCCATTCTTAATTTAATAAGCTCGGTTATATAATTTATTTTAACTATAGATAAACAACATCAGATCGGTGTTGACATTGCTGGTTAACACCGATCTGATGTTGACTGTATTATTACAATTTTCCACACAACCAGAACGATTTTTTTTTTATTAAAACCCAACTATAAAAAACTACTAAGATTGTAAATTGATATTTCGTTTATAAAATCTTTATTTTTCTACCACTAAGAATCAATCCACTTAACCCGTCCTTACCCCGTGACATGGTCCTCACCCACTAATTACTTTCTAGTCTAATTACAAGCGGCACTACCCGCTAACCAGAGGGTAGTACCCACTACCCGCTACCCACCCGGGGCTAACTGCTAACGCGTAATTATCGCCGGTATTACCGGGGGTAATTGTCCGAGATAACTCGATTACGGGAACGACGTGGGTTGGAAGATAGTTGTGTTACTATAGGTTTAGTATTGGCTGCTTGTGGTACTTGCTAGGAGATGTTTTTTCTGTCTTCGGTACTTCTACTTGGCATAATAGTAGCAGTAGAGCGTTCGATACGGAGTTCGGAGGTCGCAGGTCGATTCCCAATCAGTACAAATATTTGCATAAATAAAATATGTCTATTTGAATTGGCCTGGGTGTTTATATTATAATACGTATGGATTTACAAAAAAAATATATCTGAGTATGTATATCCGCATTCTAGAACCCATTACAGAAGCTAGGTAAGCTGTACCTACCTGTATTCTGCCGTCTCTACCATGGTGAATGCTCTGATGAGCTCTTCCAATTAGTCCCACCCTCTCCTTTCCTTCACAGGACAACACGTGCAGGGCTAAGATGCCATCCGTATACGGTGCAGAATATACCTTCTAGAACCAAGCGTTTCAGTGAGTCATTCCTATGCCGCACTATTAAGACCTGAAACTCCCTGCCAGCTCACGTGTTTCCTTCTTCCTACAGTCCCGGGTCCTTTAAGCGGGGCGTAAAAAGGCATCTGATGAGGCCATCAAGCTGAGTGCCACCACTGTTGTTAACAGTGGTGCCACCACTGTTAACATGGTACATGTTTACGATGGTGACCCTCTTTCTGTGACTTTGCCTTTAGCTTACCATCAGGCGAGGTGAAGTCATATTGATGTGTACTTTATTAAAAAGTACCTTTTATTTAGAGGCCGTTAATTTGAACGTTTAGTTACCAGCCTAGGCGGTTAATTGAACGGCTGATAAAGATAGTTGGCTCCGTACACCTATATCAGCTCATATCGTCTGACTGACTGACTGACAACTCCTTCAGATCTCTAAATTAACAATTAGGAACTTCATTAGCCCACTTATCGTAATGACTTATAAACTACGCACGCCATACATAACCGCGTATACATACAAACTTAGTTGACCTACTGTAAGTTTAGCTGCTAATGTATATTTGCTTTTAAAGTTCTCTCTCAGTTGATGTTGACTTTAACTAAACTTGTAGTCAAATTAGTAAGATCAAGATGTGATGTCGTATGTGGAATCTAAGTTAATTTGTAGTTTGGAATTAATAAATTCGTGACTCCGTACTAACTTATTTATCTATTAAGTAGATAAAAATTGAGGATAGATTAGGCCAAGTACTTTTTAGCCACAGACGTATTTTTTAAATAAAGGACACGTCAATTTGACTTCACCTCGCGTGATGTTAAGCTAAAGGCAAAGTCTCGGAAAGAGGGTTACCATCGTAAACATGTACCATGTTAACAGTACCTAGTGGCACTCAGCTTGACGGCCTCATCAGATGCCATATCACGCCCCGCTTAAAGGACCCGAGACTGTAGAAACACGTGAGCTGGCAGGGAGTTCCAGGTCTTAGTGGTGCAGTATAAGTTAGTATGAAAACAATTAAATTCACAATCGAAGATTTTGAAACACTAATTTTTAATTTCTTTCTGTTTCAGGTGACTGACATCGAAGTATAATTTCGGTAAGTGATGTTAATCTTTTTTTTAACAATTTATAAGTCATTTCATTGTGAAGGTAATACAGTGTAACCTATAAATATGTTACGTCAAATACTTAGATCAAGATTTTTATTATAATTAACTTTACGGCCATAAAATATACTTAGTAAATAAGATTTTAGCTTTTCGGGTGTTCTTACAAGCCTTCAAATCCAAAAACATTACCTTTCACACATAAATATTTATAACTTTCTCAAAAACAGCTCATAATGTAATAGACTACAGATAACAGTACATAGCTCACGACAAACCAACACACAGGAAACGGAAGGCCGCGCTGTAAATCGATCGACGCGTGCGTTTCGCTGTCATCGAGCGTGCGGCGTGCGCGCGCGCACGGAATGTGCAACGGAACATGCGGTAGGATGCGCGTGATTCATTGCGCGAGAGTGGCGGACACTGTTGTTGATTTATTGTTGTTGCTGCTTATGTATTTTATGAAGGGATTTACAGGAGTTGTTACAATGTTGAATGGATTCTTACAAAATACAATGGTAATAAGTATTGTCACGGTTATTCTCAAAAAAAAGTTTTGTTTTAAAAAAAATAAAAGAAATTACTAATATTATTTTTAAACTATCGCGGCGTATACTCATAGTTTATAATAGTTCGGGACTTCACGCGATATATTTTGGAAAACTTACTTTTGCCGACGTTTCGGGTGCGTTACAGGACCCGAATAAGTTTTCCAAAATATATCGCGTGAAATTACTAATATTCTTCTTACCCCGTCCAGTGTGTCAGAAGTGAACCCATTTAGCTGGAGTGGTTAAGTACATTAGAATTGGTCTTTGAATAAAATTTATATATATGAAAACTAACATATTATAATTACATTAAACCTTATGTCATTCGAAAAATATTCGATATATTTGTTGTACATTACTTACTAATTTATGTTTAGTACCAAGTACTTACTAAGGCATTTTCAATATATTCTTTCGCTAATCATGGTTACTCTACACTACACTCTACAGACAGTATATGAGTCAATTGCAACGCTTGCGCAAGCGCACTTAAGTTACTCACTCACTGACCGCCATCTTGGGTCTACCCGCCTGGGTGGCCACTTCGCACTTTTTTGCAACATTGTCTTTACAAGTTTACAATTTTGTGGTCATACCTAAAATATAAATTGAACTATAAAATATACATACATACATCCATACTAATATTATAAATGCGCAAGTAACTCTGTCTGTATGTTATGCTTTCACGCCCAAACCACAGAACGGATTTGAACCATGAGAAAGGACATAAGTTATGTTTGGTCACGATAACCGATACCCACGCGGGCGAAGCCGCGGCCAAAAGCTAGTATAATATATATTCTCGACAGTAAATTCCCTGAGTGGTATGCGGAGCTGTATTAACACCTACAATTCTTTAACTATGATTTTCGATTTGTACATATCTATCTCTATATAAAACAATACCCATGGGTACTATGCGGTGGCCCTATTCTACTTCACCGGGAACCAACACGGCAGTAGGTATATGTTATTAATGTTATTATCATCACGTCAGCGTTAATCACGATTGCATCAAAAGTTTTTGCTTTTGAGCATAGGGCCCGCTCACCTACGCTTTCAGTTAATTTAGCCCTATTTGACATTTACGAGAATGATTCCACTGTGACCTCAAACTTCGAAAGGATAACCTGCGCCAGAGCGATCAATCAGCTGGTGTACCGGCTTGCACCTGAGGCTAACTTTGGCCCACGAGATTTTGGTACGTTTACATGCTCATCTCATCTGAGGTTAATTACTAAACGTACAACACTCTTAAATAACTCAAACGATGCACTTTAATCTTTTTCTAATCGGTACCCTATGAGAATAACTGACTATATTATCCTTGGATGCAGAGCATACGTAATCTGAAGACAGCTGGCATTTCGATCTGATGTTAAATCATCGTAATACCTTCATCCTGGGCTCCTGACTACTGCGCGTGAGTAAAAGCACGTGTCCTGTCCTGTATGTATAGTGTGGCATTTAATGCTGCTATTATTTCCAACAACAAAAATATGAATTTGTAAGTCGTATAGTATGATCAAATAATTTATTGTAACACGTTTTTTTACTGTACCTTATTTTTGCAAATAAATGAAGTTGAATATTACACTCGCAAAATAAATAAATAATGTGTGTCATAGGAGGGTAATAACCAAAAACAAGGGACAATTTGAATGAAATTTTTATAGCATTTATTATGCAAACTCTTAAATTCGAAATACATCGGGAAAAAAAACTCAATTGGGACTTGAACCCGCGACCTTTCCTTTATAGGGGGAATGCTCTTCCAACTGAGCTATTGAGTCACACCTGAATCACTTAATATTTCCCTTCTCTTTATATTCGTCTTTAAGTATTTCCAACAAGGGACAACTTTAAACTTCTTGCGCTACTTTTTAATAACATACCTATATTTGGCGCCAAAATCCCATCGGTTGTTCTACCAGATCCAGTAAACTTGTGACTTGTTAAATACACCTAAATCTAACGAAATTAGGTCAGTCAAGTAAGTAAATCCTTATATTTTCCAAGTAGGTACCTACTGACCGAATAGAAGCTCTTGCAGACTTGAGAGATTTTCATCATATAAAAGCTCTGTTTTTGTATTTGCACATTGCTTACTAATATTCAGACCGTGTGCTTTTAGCTGGAATTAAGTTGAATAAAAAAGCGCTCATACTTTGAAGAAAATATGACGTGGTAGCGTCGGTTAAATTTTAACTAAGGAAAGAGAGCAACAAAACTCACAATATCATTATGATGAAAATACAGAAAGAACGAGATGAATTAAATTGGCAAAGGCTTTTTATTGCTCACCCGGCTATTTTACTTCCTTAAGTAATAAAGAGGGGTTTATAATAACGGTCATCCTGCCTTTTCATTCGCTGGTTACGACATTTTTAAAGGTACATCGAGTTTTGTGGCTCGTAATTTATGCACAGATAAAATAGATATTGTTGTAGATAATAATAAATTGTTCCGAAGTACAAGTATTAACTTGTTAAGTTTTTATAATTCACTTTCTTTTATGAGTTTACATCTTGACATCTCATTATCATATTATATGTATTTGAAACGCGTGATTTCCAAGACTAAATATAGAAATTATAATAAAACAATGGCTGAGAATTCACTTTTCTCTGCATAGTTATATTTAGACACATTATGTTTGTATTGTAGGTGTAGTTAGAAATTTAAATAAGGTCTATCTATGACCTAGCACTACATTCCAAAATTTGACAATAGACAATACATTTGAGTAATTCGAACTGTACCAAGCAATAAACTTCACCGGTAACATGACTATGAATACCGCACTCCATGCGGCGCGCGCGCACGTAACACAATCCGCCGCACACTGTGCTCATTGAAACACGGCGGTGCATGTTCTAGTAGCAGTACACTGTACATTGTACACCAGCAGCTGCTAGAGCAGGATTAGTACCGAGAAACAGTCGTGCCACTATGCTTAGCGTACTCGCGATGTACTTGTGAGCAAGTTGCTAGTTCGGCGGTGGTCTGATTAGTTTGTCAGACATAGGAAGTGGCGTGTGCTTACGAAACTATTGAACTCTAGCGATAAATTTATTGAAAGTTGAATGCCAGGCGGGGTATTCAGCGGTTGACGGAAGATACTAATCTATAATGACGAAGCCATGCTAGAATTGCATTCGACTAGATAAAGTACTACATTCACTTAGAGTCTAATTTCGTTGCTTCGTCATGATTAATATGCATTTTTATCCTAGTGACGATGGAGAGAGAATCTCATACGATGGGTGTCGTAAGAGGCAACTGACGGAAAACTACAAAGACGATATCACTGCGAGAGAAAGAAAATTTGAAATAAAACCCTGTACGGATCCTAAAATTCCCTAACCCTAATCAGTGGAAACAATAGGCTAAAGTGTCTCAATATTAGGAGAGGTCTAGCTGTGGACTGCGATGGACTTATTTCCCATAAGCTTATTTCCCAAGGTCGACGGTATCGTATCGGGCGTGATCCATGACCGCGGGCCTGGGGGTGATCGGTGGCGCCGCCTGTCACCCTAGCAGAAGCCGGCCGCGGCAGGCGGCGCAAAGTGCGCCTCCCCGTACCCGGGGCTAGATGGGGACACTATGGTCCCCACAACCCGAAGGGGGCCATCTCGAAAGAAATGGTCCTGGGTCTGCCGGGGTGCGAGAGATCCTCCGGCAACCAAAGACCCCAAAAACGGCGTGCGTTTTAGTCGGTTCGAGTCCGACATAACCACTTCCACCGGCGCCGGTGGGGGTGGTATCCGTGGTGATTTTTCGCTCGATAACAAAAAAGAAGTCGGCAGTATGAGTGTGATGCGCGACGCCCCTGGTATTGCACACGTCCCACATGGCAGCCTCTCGTATCGACTGACGCAGATTATCACCGGGCACGGGTGCTTCGGTAGGTATCTGTGTCGGATCGAAAAGGAGCCAACGTCCGAGTGCCATCACTGCGACGCGAGCGAGGACACGGGGCTGCACACGCTCACCGAGTGTCCGGCATGGGCCGGACCGAGGCGGGAGCTAGTGGCGGCCCTGGGAGTGAGAGTTCTCACCCTCGCCACCCTGCTCACAGCAATGGTCCGCTGCGCGGACGCGTGGGCGGCCGGCGTCTCCTTCAGCGAGCAGGTAATGGTCGTGAAGGAGACGGCGGAGCGGGAGAGGCGGCGCGAGCGAGAAAGACTCGCGGATCGCGCCGCCCGCGCGCGCAGGCAACTCGGGCGTCGGAGGGCACTGACTGACCTCCGTCCCCCATGAGCGCGGGCCTGGGGGTGACGGGTGGAGCCGCCTGTCACCCCAGCAGAAGCAGGCCACGGCGGCGGCGCGCTGAATAGCGCGCCTCCCCATTCCGGGGGCGAGTTGGGGACACCGTTGTCCCCCCTCCTGAGGAGGGCCAGACCGTAAGGGATGGCCCTGGGTCAGCCGGGGTGCGAGGGATATGTCTTTGACAACCTCACCTCCGGCCTAGCACCAAGACCCACAGTCGGCGTGCGGTTTTAGTCGGTTCGAGTCCGACATAACCTCCCCTTCCGGCTCCGGCAGGGGGGGTATCCGAGGGGATTTCCGCGCGGAAAAAAAAAAAAAAAAAAAAAAAAGGTATTGCACACGTCCACAGACTGCGCTTCCTCTCAGGTAGATCGTATGCTTGCCTGCTACTTAAGTGGTATAAAAAATATACATCACTAGCCAATATTTTTAGGGAATTTCCTGTTCACTGTATCATGTAAAACAGTATAACTTACCTGTTTCATTTCAAGCTAATCTATTGTGTATACACATGTGTCACTTCTGACTAATACTCCGTCGAAAACACTGAGCAAAACTGCACGGAAGTGTCCACATTTCGTGCATTTTTTGTGACTAAAACACTAAGTCAATCAGCAGTATCGATAATTTTTTTGGTCCCGCTTCGAGTTGGGACGAGTGGCCACGTAATGTGCTCCAACAGATAAACATCTCAAGTGTTTGATATATGGTATGTAAAAATACAAAAAACTACAGAACAGTGATGCGCGCGCGCGATGTATGTTATCGATATAATTTATTTATGAAGTTAACTTAGAAACAGATTGAGAAAGGAGTGCTGATAAGTCCGTCAAGCGAGCCACCATTGTTAACATGGTACATGTTTATAATCTTTCCAAGACTTTGCCTTTAGCTTACCATCAGGTGAGTCAAAGTCAAATTAATTACTTAAAAAATAATAATTCAGATTGCATTGTGTTTAACATGATTCTGTAATAAATGTCATTGTCTTCAAAATGGACTTATTCTCCAACTCAGTTCGTGTCGGCTTTCCAGTTTAATCGTAATGCGGCTGAAATTTAATATTTTCCGTGAAGAAACTGGCAGGCTGACCTATGCAACTTATTATTGGCGATATCGAATTTTATGGTTAAGGGGTCGGCCTTACGATCGAGAGGTCCCGGGTTCAAATCCTGGCCACTACACTACCGATGTGAATTCACTCCTAGTACCAGCAATTTAGCTTATTTGGGGGGATTTGAGTAAATATTAGTATGATATTTTCTAAAGTTTACGCGAATGTCACTTTTCAGCAACCATGTTCGCGGATGGTAGTTGTCCCATAGTTTGAAAAAGTAAATTATAACAAATATATCGCGATAGAATTTGTTAAAAAGTGGTTTTATTTTAATAAGGGAATATTATTAATTTCGATTGCTAATAATATTTTTAATATCAATTACAATTAATTTTGAAGGACAGTAGGTTAAAAGTGGCAGCCGAGGTTCCGCCCGCGTGGAATTCTAGTCTCGTTTCGGCAACCCATAGGAACCAATTCGAAAATAAATAAACTTAACCCGAGAGCTTTCCTGGCGTTTAGGTCAAGTGCATCTACATCTACAAAAAGTAATGTTACTTAGTAGATGTTAAGGACTATATTAGCATATTTACGAGTGCGACTCGATAAAATAACTTCTAACAAATATCGACAGCCGCTCATCGACTGTCGGCACATCACTAACAGGCGGCTACCTGCGCCCCGCTGCGCCGACGCACTTGATGTCGCCAACATGTCGCTGTGGTGTCGCGATGGCGCGCAAATGTCTTCCCAACATACTTTTATTTTTTCTTCACAGATAAAATTTGTTCCAATCGGTCCATTTGCTTGTTGAACGATAATGCAGTTGGTTTATGTGGGTTATTTCTGTAGGATTGACAGATTTTTTACTTAGATATACAATTGTAAGAGAAAGTCAGTAAGAAATTAAGTTAAGTTTATCGAACATTTCTGGATCCATTTGTTATTACAAGCAAAGGAGTTACTTTTATTTGAAAGAGGTTATAAAAGGACGACATCATAAATAGCGTTATTCTGGTTCATCCAATGCCTGCTCCTAAAATTCCGTGATCCGCTCGCGTACGTACTTTGGATCTTGATTTGGATATAACGGGAGCAAATTGTTGCCTAACCTTGTAGACCCGAGAAGTAAAGTCTGCCCCCAAAGCCTCATCCGTTTAATCAGCAGACGTACAGTCAGCATCAGAAAGATTTTGATGAACAAAGTCTCACAATAATCTTAATTCCTTGCCCCCCCCCCCTTCCTGTTGACGAATGGTTGTAATATTTGATACGCACCTTTAGTTCGGACAATAACATAATTTAAATCAGTAAAACAGTTTGATTTGCTCTTAATCAATTTTAAGATCATTTTGAGACTTTGTAGTCAAGATATTTCTGTCACTGAGCGACCTTAGCTTAGCCTTAGCGAGCCGGAGCAGGAGAGATGGGTGGGAGCCCATAGGATAGCAATAAGCTATTCTATATGCTATATCCTAAAATAATCAATATGCTAAATTCTAAAAATTTAGCCTAATATTAGGCTACCCAGGGATTCAATTACGTGAAATATAGCATACTAACTTTTGCCCGCGACTCCGCCAGTTATCGCGACCAAACACAGCCTATGTCCTTTCTCAAGGTCTAATCTACCCATGTACCAAATTTCATCACAATCGGTTCAGCGGTTTAGGCATTCAGTATAGACAGATAGTCATTAATATATAGACAGACAGACAGAGTTTTTTATAATATTTCACCTCCTATCCTCCTCACAACCTCCTCTTCACAACTTACTAATGATATTCTACTAACTTTGATCATGTTGCTCCAACTAATTTTGTCTCGTTTCATCTAGATAGACCTCGCTGAAGACCAATTAGACTAAATTGGGCGTCTCCAAAATGTCTGCATAAGTTTGTACAACCATATTTGCATAAACTTCTTATGATTTACTTTCGAAAACAGTTTTGATAGTTACTAATTACTTAGTTATAGTTTGAATGTCATTTTTTGAAAACTATTGTGCTTTACGTTACGTACCTACTTTGAGAACTTATTAGCCAAAAGAACGACGAACACATAGGTTTTAAGTTATTAAAGAACATCAAATTATGCCGTATATAATGGTTGTATCTTGATTATAGGCGTTTTCTGAGAAGTTCCATAAATTACAAGACACATTACATAAAAACATTACTGCGTGCAAATCAGAATGACAGAATTAAATCATTAATATCTGATATCCCTTCAAACCCTACCTGCATGCAACATCCGCACTTCTTAAAGATGTTATCGTGTACGACTATATGCGAAATGTTTCCCAAGTGACTTCCCGGTGCAAAGCAAAAAGGTAGTAAGTTGCTAATTGGGTTCTGGGAAAAAGTCAATCTTGATAAGAAGTTCTGATTGCTCCAGACTTTTGCCACCCAACTAGCAAAAACAAAGGTTCGCTCATCGATAATACATTTTCTGTGTGGTTAGAGATTTATCTGATACATTCGACTATACACACTTTGGACACATAATCATCTTCACTTTTTCATTTTAAGTTGATTATTTAAGGACATGTGAACACTCGAAAAACATTGGAAAAAATGAAATGCTCAAGTGAGACTCGAACTCACGACCTTTCGCTTACAGGGCGACTGCTCTGCCAACTGAGCCATTGAGCACCACTTGAATCATTCCAAATTTTCCTTCTCTTTATATCCGTCTATAAGGGCGACGGTGCAGCCATCTACCAACATTCTTACGAACTGTTGGAAACAATGAATGATTTTTCAACCATTTTTAAACATTGAATTTTGATGACTGCGCCCAAATATTTGAATGAATTTTTTATAGCATTTATTATGCTAACTGTTAAGTTCGAAAAACATTGGAAAAAATGAAATGCTCAAGTGAGACTCGAACTCACGACCTTTCGCTTACAGGGCGACCTGTAAGCGAAAGGTCTAACTTAACAGTTAGCATAATAAATGCTATAAAAAATTCATTCAGACATGTGAACACATTTATGAATATAGAAGAAGCGAAAGACATAATAATATGCCAGGATCGCAACAGGTGGAAACATCTGGTCTTTGCCTACCCCATGTATGTATGTATATGTTAGTTGATTATTCCACCTATTGGTAACGAAAGAAGTTTGTCATAGCAGACTCCATAAAATAAGTAATTCTTTCCAGGGCAACTGTATACGCTTTTTAAACAAGCTTCCTAAAAAAATCAGAGATTTACCTGTTAATAAATTTAAAAATACAGTTTGCTCTTAACTGTGCCAGAACAGGCTATTATAAAATCCAAGAATATTTAAATGATAAACAAGCTTGGAAATGAGTTGTTCCCTCAGCTATGCTACTCAAGCAAAACATTGTATCTAGACCATAAGTTTAAGGCTTAGTAAATGTTTAGTAAATAGACTAAAAAAAATGCCCGCTGAGTTTCTTGCCGGAGTCTTCTCAGGCCTGGACCGTGTTTCGAACCGGTGGTCCATTTGCTAGTATTAGTCAGTATTTAATATTTACTTTATGTTGACGTTTTGTAAGTTCCGATTTAATGGTCTATGCAGAATAAACTATTTTTGATTTTGATTTGGATTTTGATTCAGAATAGTTCAATTGAAAACCCCTTTTTTGATTTTAGCTACATAAGTATGAGTAGTTAGTAGTATAAGTAGTTATAGGTACTAACAACTACTGATTTTAGCTACATAAGAATAAAATCAACAAAAAGGTATTTCAATTGAACTATTCTAAATCAAAATCAAAAATAGTTTATTATGTTAACAAGTGATAGAATTTTATTCGAATATTATTCAGGTATAAGTACTTATAATATTTACAGGGTGTAGACTGAGGTGACTGCTCACAGTACTTTATTGACCCCTATACACCTCTTGCAAGTTGATGAAGTTGTTTATAAGTAAGAACAAGCTATTTTTTACTTTTAAAGCTCATACCTATTTTATAATCAACCCATGTACACAGACGCTGTCTCGCGATAACTATAAGCATTCATCCCACGTAACGAAGTGCAGCTTATTTCGCAGAAATGTCTAACAAGGAATTCTTATACTGATAATAAAATATGATCTTAACACGACTCTTGAGTGCATGCTGGATCTAGCTACCTGCATCGTTATTCTCCGAAATATAGTCTTTATTATATGCGTGTTATGAATATGAACATTCAATTGAATTGTCAAATATATAATTCGTTCGAGAAAAAGATGAACTCTAGTGGGACTTGAACCCACGACCATTCCCTTATTCAAGTCTCACTTGAGTTCTTCTTTTTTCTGATTTATTTCAAATTTAAAAGTAAGCGTAATAAATGCTATAAAAATTTCATACAAATATATTTCGTTACTAAATCATCATCATCATCATCATCTCAGCGTTGCACCCAATTGCATCCGTGGCAATTCATTTTAGAGCCTGGGATCCACGTTATATTTTAGGTTTAGCTTATTTAGTTTCGAATAAGTAAAAATAACTTTTTTTACTTGGTCGATGTTATTTAGGCTTTTATGAGAGCGACTGCCATCTGCCAAAAAACCTACTTCGGAGCTTCGATTGTTGATCAGCAAGCGAGATTGGATTGAGTCCCTTAGAAGTTAACAGTACCAAAAATTTATACATTACATATTAGTACTACACTAGTTCATGATACCCGAGTGCCTATGTATGAGAGTATGTAGGTGTATGTATGTCTGTATCCTATGTAGTTATTCTGAACCTATTTATTTTTTCTCGTACAAGATGGCCGCCTCCACACAATATTCGACCCTCCACAAGAATAACAACTGTTCTCATTCTAATCAATGTCAATAATAACAAATGTCAAGTGATGCCATACGCCACGCCGCCGACGCTACAAAAGATAAAAATAAATAAATATATAAATTGATAAAGGTTACACTGTGAGGCGAGGTGTTGCAATAATCAAAACATATGCCGTTGTGAAGTTCAACCACGGTTCTTTGGAACCATTGTTGGACTTAGACTAGTCTTATGAGTGGGTGGTTGATATCAAAACTACACTAAGAGTTCATCGCACAATTATTAACACCGAGGAACACAGTAAACTGCTTGAGCGTCGCGTTTACAAGTTACCCTTACCAACCATTAAAACCAGTTTTGCTAGACGGTTCAGCCCCTACATGGACATATACACTTACAACAAAATAGCAAAGCGGTGCGACATAAAGTTGTGTTCCGTTAGGGAGGCTAAATTAACTACCATACAATGGTTGCTCACTCTTACGTACGACGATACAGAAGACCTTATAGTACGCTTAGTCTGAAAACAATGTACCTACTCAGCTTTGGGAACATACTTTTCAGAGAAAAAAAAAATTTTTTCACGCAACAATATCAGGACAAAATCATGATAACATAATTATCACACAATATCAACACTACACTACACTGCACTACACTTCTCTTCCCTCCACCACACCACTCAACACTACTTACACTACACTAAATTACACTACATTAGACTTAGATTTTCCTTTTTATTACCTACCTGTGTTACATAACATCTAAAATAATAACTTCATACAGTACCATTTTAAATTTAATTTATAATTTATATAAATATGTAAAACATTACTGTAACATCGACTGTAAATAACGTCAGCAACATAAATATACCGAACACATTGTATTACCCATAATGTACCAACGTATTCGGCACCCACAGGACAGGCTTGCCTAGTGTGGGGTCACCGGCAATGAATGTAACCTTCGTGAATTTTTGGCAATAAATTATTTTCATTTCATTTTTTCATATACATTGGAAAGTTCCAATCCAACTTCAGACCAACAAAAAGAGAGTTTCCATCAGTCTATACATTTGACAAGCTCAGGGGTTTACACAATAGTTGTGAATGTGAGGTAGGTTTGGTGCCTCTGTGGAAATCCGCATGAAAAAAAGGATTATTATTCTAGGCAAAAAAAATATTGTTATCACGTCTATGAGGTAGGACCCATTTAATATTTTAGCTGACAACTTCTTCATTATAGCGTTAATCCCTTTTTTTTGAAGCTTTCAGCTTGGAGTCTGGTGTCCGCTTTACCAGTCTAACTGTGGATTTGGCTAAACTTCGATATTTTCTGTGAAGCGACTGCTATCTGACCTCCACAACCCAAAGGCGATATGGAAGTATTGCAGCTAGACCAGTTTTTGGATTTTTGAGGGCTCCAATTACCCGTAACTACTGCCATAGATGTTCGTATGGCAACCGGGACCGACCAGACCAATGGATTACTCATATTTATGCATACAAATATTTGCATTGAGCGGGGATCGAACCCGCGCCTCCTGCGTTGCGGCCGCGTTCACTACCGCTCGCCACGGAGGCTATAATATTTTAGCTGACAACATGCTTGACAATTAAAAAAATGTAATTGCACTTTGCCTAAGTAAAGAGCCAGAGCGCCATTGATCGATAGAAAATACCTTTGAAATGTATTCCTTTTATTTTAACTTTCAAACTGAACAAAAACAGATTGAGTACCTCTACACCTCATGACTCCTCTATCTAGCCTGCCTTTTCCACCAATTTTTAAATAAAATGTAAGTATATCTATGTAGACAAATATTCTGGCCTCCAGTAATTTCTAATGTCCCTTATATTCATGCTGTTTAGAATGAGCAATCAGTCAAAAGCCTTAAGTGCTCTCTTGATTTAGGTGCGTGTCCATTGTGTGGGCAACACAACACGACACGGCATTGTAATCCTGATTTGTAGCGTATTGTGTACTGCGCTGTATTGTGAACAGTTAGAAATTGGGTTTCCTTGAAATATTTCCTTTGCCTCGCCTTGATTATTTACATAAGTACAATTATTTTGGTTTTAGTGTTTAATAATGTACTTTATTTTTACAAAGCGAATGACCAGTTTTTTAATACAAAGGTGAAAGAGTACAAAAATCCATTGCGCTATAATTAATTCTCCAGTATAAGAATTTAAAAAAGATATTATTCATATCACAACAATATGTATAACATTGCACTCTCAATAACTGTCCCAATAAATTTTACGTGACGTGATCCTAATACTCATATACGTTTCATAATGAAAATTAAGTAGGATCATATGTCAAGTAATAAAACACGCTTTTAGCAAAGCAAGTACAGTCAGCATCAAAAGATATTGACGTACAAAGTACTCAAAATGATCTTAATTTCGTTTCCCCCTTCCAGTTGACTGATTGTTTTGATATTTGATACACATCTTTAGTTTGACAATAATACCATTTAAATCAATAAAACAGTTCGATTTGCTCTTTTTATGAGAGTTTTAAGATAATTTTGATACCATCGAGGTATTTATGAAGCTGACTGCTGACGCTGACGCTGTATATACTCAGTGAAGATGTTATCCCAATCATTTAAATATAATTTATCATTGCCGAAACAAATTACCCCTCCGACATTGGCACCTTTAACGTACCCCAAAATACGAGTATACAGATCAAATTACAAGTAATAATTGTTACACCCGTCTTCGATATGAGTCGTAATAGCCAATTTTGTTTACTCATTTTAAATAGGGAGTGGTATTTTTTGTGTTTGTTATACTAACCACAGTCAATAATATTACTTACATTTTGTCGTAGTATTTTATTTTGGTGAGATGATAATTATTAGTAGAGCTTGCATTCAACGTCACAGACGCTTAAATTTTATTTATTAGTATTGATATTACCGTCTCTTTTATTTTAATGAAATTTTATAGCATTTATTGTGCTCTAAACTTTAAAGTTCGAAAAACATCGGAAAAAATGAAATGCTCAAGTGAGACTACTTGAACTCACGACGTTTCCCTTACAGGGGAATGCTCTTCCAACTGAGCTATTGAGCCACACCTGAATCACTTCAAATTTTCCTCCTCTTTATATTCGTCTTTAAGGGCGACGGTGGACCCATCTACCAACATTCTTACGAACCGTCTCTCTCATCCTCAGAATAATGTTAAATATCGGACGATAATAAAATAGTCAGGTAAATACTCGCAAGTCGTATCGTAAGATAACGTGCCCGCTCCCCGCCGGCACTCAGACCACGTCAAGTTGCCGGTCCAATCCAATCCGGCAGAACGTCGCTACTCCACATTTATTTAATTTGTACTCCATTGCACGCCGACAAGGGCCGCCATATATTTTAATTGGAATAAAAGGTTACTTGGATGCGTATATTTTGGTGAAGTGCCTGCTTCACACTTCAGTATAAGTAATTAATTGTGATTATTTTAACAAGATTGTTCAATATTGATTTAATTTATTATTATTGTCATTTCAGGAATTATTTTCCTTAATTTATCTTCCAATAGCGAGACAGACTTTTCTTTTGCAGACAGCAATGCACAAATGAGACTGCAGTTATTGTTGTAGTTGTAAGCAATATTTACTTTTATGTAATATTTACCAAGTTTTATAATGTAACTATCGTATTGCATGAAATAATGTATAACTGTTTTGTGTTAAATAAAATAAAATATAAAAAATACTCGTTTTATAACTAGAATATAAATCACTCAAAAATACTGAATTGCGAAAAAATACCGAGACATACATACTTACAGGTCAAATACACTTGACAACTGTCAACGGGCTTAGCCACAGTTGGATAAATAAACTTACTAAGATCATTCCAACAAATTTGTACTTCTATAAAGTAACACCTATATGCTATGCTATGCCACTGATCGTAGTTATGCTATTAAATATTTCCACACACATATTGTCTCTTGCAAATGAAGTGGCAGCGTACAGTCAACGTCATAAATATCTTGACGATGAAGTCTCAAAATGATCGAAATACCCTCATATTGAGAGCAAATCAAACTGTTTTCGATCTAATGGTGTGAATAATATAATCGGTCAAGTGGAAGGAGGTAAAAAAACTAAATTAAGATCATTTTGAGCACTTTGTTCGTCAACATCTTTCTGGTGCTGACTGTACATCAGTTTCGCTTTTAGACACAATGTTTAAAGTCTAGGTCGACACTAGTCAGAGGTTACATTTTCTGCGGACTCGAAAAATTATATATCCCCTGATTCGCACAATATAATATTGGTGGTCGATTAATAGGTCTTCCAGTATTTTTTGTTTTGTATCGCCAGTTTACATAGAACAAGTTGACAAAATACCGTGGTATACTTAAAATAGCTGTAACTTAAATAATCATCATCATTCCTACAGTGATTTACCAGATGTCTGCTTATTGGTTTGATTGGAATATCGGCTTTTCTAACCTCTCAATTCAAATACAACAAATACTATCTGATTAAGGTCTGCGCCAGAGCGTCATCTGTTGTTAAGCAGATGAAGTTAGCTTGGGTATCATCACTATCATTTCACTTCATCATCACTACATGGTTTAGAGCAATGTCGCTTTCCCCGTCTGTGTGTCTTTAAAACTACGCAAAGGATTTTAATGCGGTATTTTAATAGATAGAGTGAATCAAGAGGAAGATGTATATGTATAATACAAGTTTAATATAGTAGAAGGTGCAGCGGGAACAGATAGATGGTACAACTTCGTGCCGCCCATTTTTTTTACTTTTTGATTTGTCTAGTTTTCTTTCGCCGGGTCAGCCAGTCAAATATATACCAAAGAATACATTGTGTAAACTTGGTCTTCTGTCAAATTGTATGTTACTTCTCAATTGAACGCAATACTGTTGAACATGCGACGATATAAAATACATTGCTATGTTCATTCGCGCCATTGTGTACTCGTACCTGATAATGATACAACTCGTACTACTAAATAGAGCGAGCCGTTTAATTAAATACTAGCTAACAGAACAAATTAATGTAGATACTTACGTTTCCTATTTTCTGTAAGGCTGTACAAGTAATAAATAACCCTAGTGCCTACACTATAACGTGCAAAATTGCTCAAAGGGTAATTAATACCAAAATATTTTATGTAGCGTGAGCACGCGACGTATTACGTAGAATAGTGTATTTTATTCTGTACACGCGAGCTTCGATGGTAAGCTAAATACTGCAAAATAATATACCTTCTTCTTCTTTATTTTGACTATAATTTAAAATTAAATTGTATCTATTCTCAGAATACATAAGGTAATGATAAATTGTTTACTTATAATGTCAAGTATTACACAATTTTAATCTAAGTATCTATACTTTTGTTCAGTAAATTAATTCTCACTTTAAAATAACTAGTAGCGTTTGTATGACTGTAGAACTTTCTTACATATATTTCCCACTATTTGAAGGGCGTTTTTTAAGTTTCTAAAACTTTAAATTAAGTTTTTGAAAAAAGAACCCTCTTCTTTGGGTCAGCTATCGTATGAAAGCAAAATACCACTATTTTTGGATACCAGTAGAAGCGTTAGAAGAAAGTAAGAGATGTTCTGAGCTCGAGAAAACCTTATATTTTGGGGACTGTTCCAGACTCGCAACTTACATACGAGATGTTCTATCACTGACACCCAAACTTTCTATTTTTTTTTTCAATAAAGCAAATCTAATTTATCTTCAAGTCGTCTTAACAGTTGTAAAATTACGAAAGATCTAAATAAGCAATTCACCCTTAAGAATCTTTGAAAGAAAATCTTTGCATCGTAAGTGGTCGGCTATACGACACTCCTGTATGAAACTAAACATGGTCCATAACACGGATGATAAAGTTCTACCGTGTCGCCCCGTGATCACCGGTTTATTTTTAATTTTGTGCCTGAGGCCAGTGATTTGCCACAACAATTATTATGAGTAGGTGTAAATTATGAGCGATGAACGAATCTCTTATACTTCTGCCAAAAAATACAATCCATACTAATATTATAAATGCGAAAGTGACTCTATCTGTCTGTCTGTATGTTACGCTTTCACGCCTTAACTACTGAACCGATTTTGATGAAATTTGGTATAGGGGTAGATTAGACCATGAGAAAGGACATGGGCTATGTTTGGTCGCGACAACTGACATCCACGCGGGCGGAGCCGTGGGCAAAAGCTAGTAGAAAATATTTTGTGGAGAAAAAAAATGCTAAAAAAGAAGTTTCTTCATAAAGTCTTATAAATATCTATAGATTCTATTAGGTAGGGAAAGCGGGTCTCCGGTTCCTATAATTATATTTAGTAAGGTGGCCCCATAAAGATTTCGTCAAGATATCTATAAAATATGCATCTTTAATTAAATAATAGTTTAAAATAGAAAATCTACCTTTTAGGGCTAAAATCCTCTAGTCTCAGTAGTCCGGTTGCTAGTCCGGTTGATCGGACTACTGCGACTATTCAGTACCAGTAGTCCGGTTGTCAAAAGGCCTCGAACTATTGCTACTTTTTGTGTAGCAGTAGTCCGGTGGTAGTTCGGTTAATCGGACTACTGCAACTCTTCAGTTGCATTAGTTCGGTTGTCAAACAGCATCGAACTATTGCTACTATTGTGTGGCAGTAGTCCGGTGGGTAGTGCAGGTGTTAAAATCCTCGAATGATTGCTCCCCTACTGAGCAGTAATTGATGCAGTTGCAGTAAAATCGAAAAAAGAATCGTATTATGGCTCCTAGACTGATAAAATAGTGAGTTGCACTAGTCCAGTTGGTCGAACTACTGCAACTCGTCAGTTGCATTAGTCCGGTTGGTCGGTCGAACTATCTGCAATTCTTCACTTGCATCAGTTCAGTTGTCGAATAACCATCCTACTATTGCTCTCCGAGTGATAAAATAGCAGTAACACGATGGATAATCGATAGTCGCGTAGTCCGGTTGTCAAAAAAACACCAAATTATCTGCTATTCTACAGTTGCATCAGTTCGGTTGTCGAATAACCATCGTGTTATGGCTCCTAGACTCATAAAATAGCAGTAAATTGGGGAGTTGCACTAGTCCGGTTGGTCGAACTACTGCAACTCGTCAGTTGCATTAGTCCGGTTGGTCGAAATGTCTGCAATTCTACAGTTGCATCACTTTTGTGTTCAAACAACCATCCTACTATTGTTCCCCGACTGATAAAATAGAAGTAATTCGATGGATAATCGATAGTCGCGTAGTCCGGTAGTCAAAAAAACACCAAATTATCTGCTATTCTACAGTTGCATCAGTTCGGTTACACACCAACCTGCTCCTTCGTGTTTTGGTATAATAGATATGTGTGACAAGTTTCCAGCTTTCCTCAAGCATGTTCTCAAAAATCGTACCAACTGTCAAACTGTCCATATATTCTTTAGGTCTTTAGGTTTTTCAATATAGACTTGAACTTGGAAAGTTTTTCATAAACTTAATATTTCGCCTAGGAGAATTTATTCCCCTAAGATACACTTTCCCGGTAGATAAACTTTTTGAAAATTCTCGCTTTTATTCCCCTTTGGTACACTTTTTATACTCATGAGTAAGCATTACCCCTAGATATACACATAAGATAGATACACACATAAGTTTTCACACAAATCTCGTAATTTTCACATTGGATACGGACTATGGACTAACGGACAATGTAGAATTTTCTAATTATAATTTACAATGTGTTTGCAACCTCTTAAAAAATGATAAAAAATAAGTGATAAATACTGCGGCTGCAGTGACATTTAAATTTCATTGGTAATAAATTAATCTGTGGATTAATACTTCTACTCTCTCTCTCGCCTATGCCACTGATCGTGGTTATGCTATTAAATATTTCCACACACATATTGTCTCTTGCAAATGAGGTGGTGGCAGCGTACATTCAGCTTCTTATATATCTTGTATTATATAATATATCCCTTGATTCGCACAATATAATATTATACTCTTGTATATTGTATAGGAATGACGCGCCTTTTTAAAACTTAAAAAATATGCGTTCTATTGGTAATCGATTAATGGTCTTTCATCGCACCAAATTTTATTCCTGTACAGCGAGTTTACATAGAACAAATTGACAAATGCCATGGTATACTAAACAATAGCTGTAACTGAAATAATCATCAGCATCTCCAAAGTGATTTCCCAGATATCTTGACAGCCTCTGTGGCGTGGCGGTAGTACACGCGACTGCCACGCAGGAGGCGTGGGTTCGATTCCCGCTCAGTGAAAATATTTGTATGCATGAATATGGCTATTTGCATTGGTCTGGGTGTTCCTATGTATAATATGTATATATTTACAAAAAAAAGTATATAAGTATGTTTATCCGCATTCTAGATTCCATAACACAAGCTATTAAAGCTTACCATGGGTCTAGATAGCGTTGTGTAGAATATTGTGAAAAAAAAAATATCTACTTAATTGTTTTGATTGGAATATTGGCTTTTCTAACCTCTCAATTCAAATACAACAAATACTATCTGATTAAGGTCTGCGCCAGAGCGTCATCTGTTGTTAAGCAGATGAAGTTAGCTTGGGTATCATCACTATCATTTCACTTCATCATCACTACATGGTTTAGAGCAATGTCGCTTTCCCCGTCTGTGTGTCTTTAAAACTACGCAAAGGATTTTAATGCGGTATTTTAATAGATAGAGTGAATCAAGAGGAAGATGTATATGTATAATACAAGTTTAATATAGTAGAAGGTGCAGCGGGAACAGATAGATGGTACAACTTCGTGCCGCCCATTTTTTTTACTTTTTGATTTGTCTAGTTTTCTTTCGCCGGGTCAGCCAGTCAAATATATACCAAAGAATACATTGTGTAAACTTGGTCTTCTGTCAAATTGTTTGTTACTTCTCAATTGAACGCAATACTGTTGAACATACGAAGATATAAAATACATTGCTATGTTCATTCGCGCCATTGTGTACTCGTACCTGATAATGATACCACTCGTACTACTAAATAGAGCAAGCCGTTTATTTAAATACTATCTAACAGAACAAATTAATGTACTTACGGTTCCTATTTTCTTTAAGGCTGTACAAGTAATAAATAACCCTAGTGCCTACACTACAACGTGCAAAATTGCTCAAAGGGTAATTAATACCAAAATATTTTATGTAGCGTGAGCACGCGACGTATTACGTAGAATAGTGTATTTTATTCTGTACACGCGAGCTTCGATGGTAAGCTAAATACTGCAAAATAATATACCTAGAACTTTATTTTGACTATAATTTAAAAATAAATTGTATCTATTCTCAGAATACATAAGGTAATGATGAATTGTTTACTTATAATGTCAAGTATTACACAATTTTACCTACACTTTTTTTCAGTAAATTAATTCTCACTTTAAATTAACTAGTAGCGTTTGTATGACTGTAGAACTTTCTTACATATATTGCCCACTATTTGAAGGGCGTTTTTTAAGTTTCTAAAACTTTAAATTAAGTTTTTGAAAAAAGAACCCTTTTCTTTGGGTCAAATATCATATGAAAGCAAAATACCACTAATTTTGGATATCAGTGGAAGCGTTAGAAGAAAGTAAGTGATGTTCTGAGCTCGAGAAAACCTTAAATTTTGGAAACCGATGCAGACTTGAAGCTTCCATACGAGATGTTATATCGCACACAAAATATCTATAAATATTTTTAAATAAAGCAAATCTAATTTATCTTCAAGTCGTCTTAACAGTTGTAAAATTACGAAAGATCTAAATAAGCAATTCACCCTTAAGAATCTTTGAAAGACAATTTTTGCATGGAAAGTGGTTGGCTATACGACACTCATGTATGAAACTAAACATGGTCCATAACACGGATGATAAAGTTCTACCGTGTCGCCCCGTGATCACCGGTTTATTTTTAATTTTGTGCCTGAGGCCAGTGATTTGCCACAACAATTATCATGAATAGGTCTAAATTATGAGCGATGAACGAATCTTTTATTCTTATGCGAAAAAATACATTAGAAAATATTGTATGGAGAAAAAAATGCAAGCTTTTTGAAGAAAAGAAAGTCTTATAAATATCTATAGATTCTATTAGGTAGGGAAAACGGGTCTCCGATTCCTATAATTATATTTAGTAAGGTGACCCCATAAAGATTTAGTGAAGATATTTATTAAATACTAGCTTTTGCCCCCGGCTCCACCCACTTGGATGTCGGTACCCGGCAATTATTCGAACTTTTCTCTACGTGGACCTTCCCTGGACTTCCACGAATAATTCAAGACCAAAATTAGCCAAATCGGTAAAGGCGTTGTTGAGTTATAACATTACAACGAAAAGTGGCATTGATTTTTATAAATATAGATATATCTTTTAAATATCAGGAAAATGGTTATTTTTAATGTACACCATCAGTGGTAAACAAATATATGCTCAATATATTTGTTATTTAAAGAAGGGATAATAACCTAAATTTTAAAATAAAAAATCTACCTTTCAGGTCTAAAAAGTAGGGCCTTACCTACTGTAGAACCTGTTGTAGCATTAAAAAAACTAATTCTGTTTTTTTATCGAATTCAAGGAACATTTATTTAATGACCAACACTGATAGTGTAATCATGAATTTAAAATCTATATTAAATTATAAATTCAAAATAATATTATAATTCCACATAATTTGTACAAGTTTTCCATTTTTTTTTTCTTCTTGTCTTCGATTACAATATAATCTACATATTTTATACAATTATCTTATTCGTACACAGACAAGATAATAATTCCTAACTTATATCTTTCACATGGCACCTTTCTAAGCGATATCAGATATCACCGAAGAACACGCAATATCATACCGTTCTTACCATATCGCTTACAACTTGCACCACACGTAAAACACTGCCTACTTTTCTTCGTTTTTCTGTAACACTATATCGAATCGTAAACTTCAAGATAAAATACTACGCGATAATCTAAAACCACATTAAACACATCACACGATGAGTCCTTAACACAGCTACATAAAGTCTAAAATCATGATTCCCAGGTGTTTTTGTAGATTGTTTTGCAGTGTGAAATGAACGGCAGGCTATTGAATTTGAGTGTTTATTCTTTAGTCGTGTAATAATTTATTTCAGTAATGTGATAGGTATTAAAGTTGTTTGCGTTGGTGAGGTGTTCCGTTTTACGACAACACACTGCGGCTGTGGACGAAACGTGTTCCATCCAAGTGAATATTACAAGTTAACGCTTGCACGTATCGTGTAAAGGAATTCTAATAAAATGCAATAATCTTGTGATAGTTGATGCCAGTAGCAGTAAAATTTTGCTTAAATGGATTCTTACTGTTCGAGTTACTATCTAAATAGACTTACCACCTTATAAGAAATTTGTTATAGTGAAAATAAGTGTAAAATAAATGACACAGCGATTTACAGTTTAATTTACGACGGTTGTAAAAGAACTATGTTTGTTTCACCAGAGTTTGCTATTTTCGACCGCTTTTTGTTCACATTACCGATATATATTCTACTACATACATACAATCACGCCTTTTTCCCAACAGGGTAGGTAGAGACCAGTTTAGTACCAAAAATTCGTGGTCTCTATTAAAATACATACATATACTCACGCTTGTAAGTGCCCGAAGGGGTAGGCAGACGTGTATTAACACTAGGGTTTGCAATTCCCGGGACTGAGGAGAGTTACAGATTTCCCGGTTTATGACCGGCCCGTCCCGGGAAATTCGAAACCGAACATAAATAAATTAAATGGGTATTGCCGGGGTGGAAAGGAAATGTTTTACTGGGCCAACTTACACCTCGTCATTCGAGACCCGAGAGTGTGTGCGGTTTTAGTCGGTTCGAGTCAGTTCAGACATTGCGGTAGGGGAGAAGAGACTCGACGTAGTTCGAAATGCTGCCCAACCCAGTAAGAACCTTCTGGCTAGTGCTTTCTCGAAGTTGTTTTTTACCGAACTGGATAACCTGTGCACAGAATATCTAACATACTTAATAATCGATAGATGATCGTCATGGTTATCGGCCGGACATCAAACCCTTACCACTTGCTATCAGTACCCGAACTCTGACCCAGTTGTACCCAAACAAAGCCTGTACAAATGCATTAGTTTCGGACGAAGTGAGAGGCAGTGTGCACCGGAAGTGGCGTCGGCGAACGCCGGACGTATACCTCATTTCCGTTCGCTGTAACAGTTTGCGCACAAGTCGGCGGCAGCCTTCTCGTGAGGATGTTTACAGGAAATTGTCTGTTAATGACGCGCGGTAATTTACTTCTACGAACGGAATAATAGAAAATACTGCAGGATTTTTCTTTTTAGCTTTTGTACATTCCCTAAAGGGGTGTATAGAAAGATATACTTATATTAATAACCATAGTTCCTAATAGGGAATGAGTAAATTAGAAAAGTCCGAAATAAAAACGTGTGTAGGGAGACATTCAACCTATAAGTAGATGAACAGATTTTAAAAGTTCGTTATTGATATTTTTAGTACTAAGGCAGTTATGACCTATGAATGCTTTTTTTTTGGTGCGGAAATCCCCACGGATACCCCACCGGAGGAGAGGTTATGTCGGACTCGAATCGACTAAAACCGCACGCCGACTGTGGGTCGTGGTGCTAGGCCGGCGGTGAGGTTGTCATCGACATATCCCTCGCACCTCGGCTGACCTATGAATGCTACTAAAGCTTATGAATGCTTGCCCTCCGCAGTAGATGGTTTTAACGGGGGGGGGGGGGGGGGGGGGGGGGGGTTGGGTTGATAGTAGGGGAAAAAAGGCTTTTCTTCAATATTTTCATAAGTCCTACCAAATCTTGATAATTCCCTAGCCTATTCGTGTTAGTAAGACCTTCATCACCTGCATTTTAACCTACACTTCCATTCCATTCGAACTACATCGATAAAATAAATCTACCCCCATACATCACACGGCCTATTGATCATAACATACATAGTTCCGCTCCATATAAGGTTAATAAATCGCCAAATATAAATATGCTTTCCTTGTCAATACATGAATCTAAACTCGCGCACATAACTTACCTCGCGCACCTAAATCAGGCTCTTGGCCGTTATTTTTCACGCAAAGTTACACAGCTCTGCACTGTGAGTGACTTTTATAGGATACGACACGGGGACGATAAGTTATTTTATGTCTAGTACAGCGACATGAGCCTGGTTATAAATTACCTGTTTGCCTTGTGGATAAAGATTTGCATGTATATTCATTTATAGCAATTCAAAATTCAATGTTTTAATTTCATGCCAAGATGCTATTTAAATCCCCAGCAGCTGATTTCTAAGAGAAATACTCTATTAACTAAACGAGGAGGGTCATCGTTTTAGTGTGACTCCAGCGATATTAAAGGATTATTTATTTAAAGTATTTACCTATATCATGCAATTACCCACCTTATCGTTGTACTAAACCGTATATGATGAAATACCATATAAAATAATAATGAATTCCACCAAATGCCATCAATCAACAGTGTAAATACCGAATAAAAACATTTATGGAAAATATTCAGCTAAGTACTTACAAAATTTTTCAATTTATGGAATTCGTCGTTGTGAATTTTTTACCGCGATTCATTGATCCTTGGTGTTTAGGTACTAAACGGTTTTTCTTCTTCTTAAAAACGTATAGAAATTCTAATTATTAAAGATTTTTTTTTTTCAAACAACTCGGGTAGTTTAAACGCTACGATATTTAGCCTGATAAATCGCCACGATTCCAACAAATTGGCGTCGGATAGCGATGCAAGGGGGCTACGGTGATTTTTCTAAAGGTCGTTGTCCGAAGAAGTCTGAAGTCTGGCCAAATTCTGAACAACGCGCCCGGTAAAGTACGAAGATGAACTTCTATTGATAACGCAGTTTATTGCAGTTGGTGGATAGCTTAAATAAGTACGTCTCCGTTTGTTTGATCAGATTATGACGTCTGATATCAAATAGATGAGTGCATTCAGTCAAGACGTTATATAAATCTTTTATCATCCTATTCGTAGTGTAGATATACCTTAATATCTATATATTATTACGTGAAGCGAAAACTTTGGACCCCGTTTTACGAAAATTGCGAGCACCTAGGAGGGCGAGATTTGGTTTATTGATAGTTTATACCGAAGAGAAGTAATATTTTCTCTAATATTTTTTTTAAATAATGCATTAAAATACCTTAATTTTGTTAAAATAAACACACACACATATGCATGCTACTTACGTGTTCATACAGTTTTTTTTAGGCTTAGGTACCTAAACAATATACAGTCCTTTAACCTATAACTGTTTATAACCCTCCTTTTGGCTTCGCCGTAGTCGGGTATAAAATGTTACAGCTGACGGATACAAGAAAAACTGAAAAAAATTGAAAGGAGGTTTTAACTGAAAACTTAATTAATAAGTGACTTTGTACCTTTTTTTATGAAAATTATTATTATAAAACTTCGCAAACCTTTATTTGTTGTAAGTCTGATGTCAACTATTACTCATGTTTCGGGGTTTATATATACGAACAAGGATGCATTTTTTGTGTTTATTTTTTTAGGCTTAGGTAATTACGCAGAGTCCCATACCTATTTGAAATGTTCACAGCTAACGTATAAAAAATTAATAGATATATAAACTTTAAATAGAAATAAGGTTTTAAATTAATGTTATTATTGATAAATTCAATAAATTAATAGGTGAAGCGAAAACTTTTTACCTCTTTTTACGAAAATTGCGCGGACGGAGAATACGAAAATTGTGCGGACGGAAAATACGAAATTTCCCACACCTGTTTTGTTAGTCTGTGGTCAACTTGAGATATAATAACTATAATTATTATTTGTCTATAGTCTTATATACTTAAATACAGCTCTTTTTGAAAGAAAATCTCAATAAATAAAATCTCTAATAACGTTAAAACTTCTAATTTTTTAAATTAATTATAGTCCAGTTTCGACCACCGGGCGACCACTAGTATAACGAAATCGAGGATCACATTCCTACTACCCATGTAAACCTATGCCCAAGAAAAAAGCCTATGTGATCTTCCAGCCTGTAATCTGCCTTAGAGCCAAATTTCAGCCAGGTCCATACAGACATTAAAGAAAAAACATCTTCACAAACTTTGTCCAAACATTTAAATATTATCTGCATTCATGCTAGTGAAGGTATTTTATTTACTATTGGTCTAAATTACGAACTAAATGACCCGTTAGTACTTTAATGTACTCCAAATGAGTGAATAAAATACTAATCCAGTACATTCACGTAGAGATAAACTTCCTCAATAATATACCGAGTAACTATAAGCCAAAGTTATCACTCATAATATTTGTTTTAAGAAGTGGGGTCAGCAGAAACAACATACAATAGTTTAGGTAAAGGGGAAGGTATCAGGGGTAGGTAGAGCTGCCCTGCGGCTGAAAGATAGAGCTCATTAATACAGGTGCCGGACGAGGGACCGCCAAGTAGAGCTAGTATGATGTAGAGATGGCATTAGTCACAACTCGTGTTCAGTAGATTTTGACAGTATAAATTACTGTTACTTTGAATTTTACAGTATATGTTATGCACGAAAAGAAATTGGTCTTGAAGTTTGCATTTACTTTTCATTTTATTTTTTGCAGCGTAACAAAATTTTATTTTACATCACGCAAATTCAGTATAAAATAGGGCATTCTATTGCGAATGTTACCACGGTTCAAATAATTGGAGATAGACAATTCAGAAGTCTTTGGAAACCGAGACCGCGGTCCGGAAGGACAGATTTTTGGTAAACTTGCGAAAATGAAAGCCAAGTTTAAATGTATCAAACAATTTCGACTTAAAACTTAAAATATTGAACAAATGAACCCTTCTATCATAAAAAAATTCAGGATATTTACTGTGTTTAGGTATTATAATCCGATATTGCGGCGTTGTCGCAAGCGCCATGATCGCGACAGTAAGCGTAACCAGTAGGTATAAAATACGCTTCATTTAAATTGGTTAAATGAAACGTTCAATTTCAAATATTTTTTATTTAGACAAAAGTTAGGAAAACCCGAGTTAAACATTGATTTGACCTTTAGCTGACGGGTGCCCTCTCTATAGATTGTGCGCTCTATACGCGGGGGCTCTCGTGAGTATAAATCAAGATCGGCGAGGGTCACGTCCGTGAGCCGGCTCCTGCAGGCTTAAGGCTTATGTGCAGACCTCGTACTCGGACTCCAGTGGGTTAGACGTCAGTACGAAGGCGACATGGCTGTGTGCTGATACAATAACATATTTTTTAGACAACCGTGCGATTTGAATCAGTCACATCACTTTTTTTCCTACAACATTCTACACAACGCTGTATAGACCCATGGTAAGCTTAACTAGCTTGTGTTATGGAATCTAGAATGCGGATAAACATACTTAGATACTTTTTTTTGTAGATATTTCGTAGGAATTCTGATGTAAAAGCCGCAAGATCAAACTTTATCGTAAGGCCCATTCATTGTACAAAAAATTACTTTATTCGAAGGCGTTAATGAGAAGATTAGTTTAGCCAATCTAAGTCGAAAATACCTTTTAGCAATTGAAGTACTAGTTGTTGGTGAGGAACTAGTTATCTCAATGATGGTGATGATCATGAGTGACTAGTTGATAACCATCCTCGTATACAAGGAAAAAAGATGGTAATAGCCACGCGTACCTACTTTATAACCAACTAGCTTTTGCTCGCGGCTCCACCAGCGTGTATGTCGGTTATCGCGAACAAACATAGCCTATGTCCTTTCTCAAGGTCTAATCTACCCCTATACCAAATTTCATTAAAATCGGTTCATTGGTTCAGACGTGAAGCGTAACATACAGACAGACAGACAGAGTTACTTTCGCATTTATAATATTAACTATGGATATGATTGTTTTAAGGATATCTTTCACTTTACTAATCATTAATATTGACATTATCTTTATCAAGTAGTGCTTCCTCTCCCCAGTTAATTAGTCCTAGGAAAACCTTTACTCCCCTAATTACAATAAGAGTTCTGTGAGGTCGGAAATGCTAACATCACAGAGATCACCGCGTCGATTCTGGTTAGAGCGCACATCAAATGATGCCTATAACAATACCCGGGGGTTGTTTCCGACCTTTTTGTTCCAAGACAAATGTAACGCACAGTACATAATAATACTTACTATGTAAAGAGATTCAGATAGTCGTTTTAAGGAACCCCTCCAAAAATCTTCAGGAGTTCATATCACCAGACAGTATACATCTGCTAATTTACGGAAGAGGCCCTTGTTCAGGCTTTTCTTGCAGGTTTGGGTAGTCGGCACACGCTCCCAGAAAAACCGAGATAAGGGAATCATGGCATCTAAAGTGCGAACTTTCGACCAATTTAGAACTTGCTATAAGTAGTAGTAAAAACTCCACAACATTCTACACAACGCTATCTAGACCCATGGTAAGCTTAACTAGCTTGTGGTATGGAATGTAGAATGCGGATAAACATACTTAGAAACTTTTTTTTTGTAAATACATCATATATTATATATGTAGCAACACCCAGACCAATGCGAATAGCCATATTCATACATACAAATATTTGCAAAGAGTGGGGATCAAACCCGCGCCTCCTGCGTAGCAGTCGCATTCACTACCGCTACGCCACAGAGGCGATGAGTTGATGGGTATAGTAGCGTTGTGTAGAATGTTGTGGTTTTTTTTTAAAGTCTCCGTTTAGCAGCTATAGGCTCGCTGCCGTATTACACCACAGATTACCTAATAATTGGTATTACGTTCTACTGAAAAACACTAAAATATGGACGTGTCATGCACCTCTACTTTTTTGAATATAAAAATGTGAGTATAATATTATAGACATTTTTTTTGCTTCAATCCAAATCTGCCTTCACTACAACTTATTTTAATAAGTAATTCATGTAAGAAATAATTTAGCTTAGAGAAAATGTGCTGATAGATACCAACACATCACAAATCTTAGTCAATGGTGTGTGAGGGTCAGCAGTCGTTAGAGCACTGACCCGTGTCGATACCAGCCCGTAAAAGTCACTGAAGCTTTGAGTGGTACTTACTATTTTTGGTAACATCAGTATTTAAAGGTTATGTAATGAAATATAAGATAGGTACATACTTTTATGTTTGATACACATAATGAAAGACAAACTATTGAAGTAGGTAACTAAAGTAAAACAAAGCTACCATTACTGAGTTACTTTGCGATAACTAGCGATTATTGTCTCTGTCCTTGTCGCACATATCACACGTACGCGAAAATAGCCGAGCGACAGCTGACGTTGCGTGTTTCGTAGTACAGGAAAGCTGTCAGCACAGAGCAGTTCTAAACAGTTAGATCCACCATTATATGAGCAATTTTCTTGAAGTGATAATAGTTTGGAACCGCTGAAACTTTGTTTACCTTTTTTCTCTCGCTTCGTTGGCTTTACTTTAGTCGACACAGTGTACAAGGCGCGCTCACAATTAAGAGATCGCAGATTTGGACCCTGACCAATAAATACGTTACTGAACATAAACTACTCCTAACGTTTAAGTTGTCAAGTGGATATATTGCTACTTATAATATATTCACGCTCTATTACATGGGTTTGATGACTTACAATCGTGACTATGTATGATTATAATTATTTATACAATGCAAGTAAGGATACCATAACCGTCAAATTAAAACGAGAATCAATTAATTGTATTACTTTTCCTTCAGAAAAACAGCAAATCAGACAAAAGAAATACGTCCTCTAGCCGCAAATGGCCGCCCTTCTCGGCGTACCTTCACCACGTACTAACACGCCGACAGCCACGTGACGCAGGTCGCCGTGATTAGGGTCGACGTTCGACGTGACAGCCGCCGTGACGCGGGAGCGTGACAACCGACAACCGACTAAACGGGATTACTTAGATGACAATTAGTTTGAGTATAAATGTCGTGTAGTTCGTAAATCAACTGGATTCTTTGAGAATTTTCGATCACTTTTCTTTTGCAGGCTTCGGCAGATAACACATAACATTAGTTCGTTGCTTATATGCTTTTATTCTGAACCCTTTCGTGCACCACCAGTTTCGTATGTTTGATATTTATAAAAAACTAGCTATTGCCTGCGGCTCCGCCCGCGTGGATGTCGGTTCCTGTCATATATTCGAATTTTTCTGACCTTTAAAACCTTCCCTAGACCTCCACGAACATTTCAAGACCAAAATTAACCAAATCGGTAAAGGCGTTGTTGAGTTATAACATTAGAACGAAAAGTGGCATTGATTTTTATATATATAGATACATTTTGTATTTTATGAGTATCTACTTACCACAAGCATTACCTAGAAAGAAGAAGAAAAAGGATGGGTCGTATAAGTTTTTTTTTAAAACTTTACGCACATTTGTACAAAGGCGGACTTAATGCCAAAGGCATTATCTGCCACTCTACCTTAGGGTGTGTAGAGATAAGTCTTACTGTTCTCATTTTCCTTACGATTTCCTGCAGATACACCACATATTAGGTGAATATAACTCTTGTTAACTATCTGAATTGGAACAAAAATAAACAAAAAACAAAAATCCAAAAGTACCATTACGCACAAAAGCGTTACAAATACAAAAAGCACATTAAAATATGTTCGGCGCTCAACCGGGGCATTGCGGCTATGCCGGTTATCCGGCTCGCGGATTTACCGGCCACCTGTAACCGGCTCTCGGGCGCTGGTGAAATTTTCATAGCCCTTGAAGCGCTCGCGTTAAGTGTTTGTGCATTTTTGAGGGCTTAAAAATGTTTGGTTGAAATTGTTACTGTGTCCTTTGCCGTCACCGGTCACATTGTGAGATTCCATGGTGCTTTAGAGACGTTACAGAAAAATTCAGTACCTAGCTCTTTGCATCGGAATCATTCAACATACCGTTACAATTTTAACGAGGCTGTAACATTTTCTTTTTATACCTACTGATAACGAAGCAAATGACTTGATGGTAAGTGATTACCAGAGATATGATCTGTGTATTTCTTTGTAGACTTCTTCCAGCTACTAAATAAATAGTAACAAAATATATTATACACTAGTTTTTGCCCGCGGCTCCACCCGCATGGATGTCGGTTATCGCGACCAAACATATCTCAACTTCTAATTTATCCCAATACCAAATTTCATCAAAATCGGTTGAATGGTTTAGGCGTGAAAACGTAACGTACAGACAGAGTTATTTTCGTATTTATAATATTAGCACAGTCTAACGATTCATACTACATACAGTCGGTCAACGAAGCCGTCTAGACAGAGCAATCGTGCGGGGGGAGAGGGGTGGTGGGGGACGGGGTATTACTCGGTACGCCCATACATTTTACTCGGTACTAAGGATTCAGGGCTGTCTCATTTTTGTAATCACACTAATCACGTGATTTTTTTCAAAGGCTCGTTTTGTTTGTTAAAATTGTTTTTCTTTTCGTTTTCTATATTTAGCTATCCAAGATGGCGGACACGAAATTTTCACAAAAATCGATATGGGTATCGTTTTCAGGGTTTTTGGGGTCGCTGATTGCGAATATAACATCCATTTCGCGATCCAAGATGGCGGACTCGAAATTTTTACCAAAATCGATATGGGTACCGTTTTAAGGGTTTTTGGGGTCGCTGATTGCGAATATAACATCCATTTGGTGATCCAAGATGGCGGACTTGAAATGTTCACTAAAATCGATAAGGGTATCGTTTTCCGGGTTTTTGTGGTCGCTGATTGCGAATATAACATTCATTTCGCGATCCAAGATGGCGGACTCGAAAATTTGACTAAAATCGATATGGGTATCGTTTTCAGGGTTTTCGGGGTCGCTGATTGCGAATATAACATCCATTTCGCGATCCAAGATGGCGGACTCGAAATTTTTACTAAAATCGATACGGGTATCGTTTTCACGGTTTTCGGGGTTGCTGATTACGAATATGTTATTCATGTACCAATCCCAGATGGCTGGATGGATGATATATTCGTAATTAGCAACTCTGAAAACCTCCAAAACGATGCTCATGTTGACTTTGTGGGAAATTTCAAGTCCACCATCTTGGATCGCTAAATGGATTTTATTATACGTAATTAGTCACCACGAAAACCTCGATTTGTTTTTTTTTTAAATTTCAAGTCCACCATCTTTGATCGTCGGTAACATGGTCGTCAAGCCCGATAGCAGACAATTACCGGCAGGCAATCATACGATGGGAAACTGTCGACTACCAACTGATCGTGTGTAGCCGCAAAACTGACAGCAGGGCATGGCCACCAGGCCAAAATCGCTTTCGTGTGTGGGCGCTGTCGACTTAGGACTGCAGGCCGCCCGACACGATTTGAAACTGCAGTTGAACTGATCGTGGATATACTCCTTAAGAATATATCATCAATTTAGCGCTCCCAGCGATTAGCGAAATTCGAATTCGAATCCGAATCCAACCTCGAACCCGAACCCGAATCAATATCCATATTCAAGTCGGAATCGAAATAGAAATTCGAAATCGAAAACGAAATCGAATTTGAAACCGAAATCGAAATCGAAACCAAAATCCAAAATCCAAAAAGTCAGACTTAAAATATTACGTTTGCTTGATCATAATTGGTTGAGTAGAACCGGAGATATAACCAAAAGTCGCAATAGCCGACATCCATGCGAGCGGAGCCGCGGGCATCACCTAGTAATATAAATTAGCGTGTGTTTATGTGCCTTGACAGAACAAAGAGAACGAATAGGAGTTATATATAGAATATTACAGAAAAATTATATATAAAAACTGAAGTGACAACCCTGACGAAACTGCAAAAGGCGGCATTTCCGCAAACATCAAACGCGATGAACTACTGTAAGATCTCTCGTTATACTGTGATATTAGTATGGGTAGTACTATACAATACTCAAACGAATCGAACCTTGGACCTAACACAAAACAATAGGTATTTGTTACCACAATATCACTAAGTTAGAAACTTCGCAAAGAAATATAAAAGTTCGGCAACTGTTCCCGAAAAAGGGTTCGCCAATAAAACAGCCGCATAACACTTCTCAACTTGATATCTCCTTAGTCGTCAGTTTCACCCCTTTGATTGCCAACTTCACTCAGAACTGCACAAACTTCGCGTTAAACTTTCTGAAAACATTATAAATAATCATAGCTTTTGTGTACTTGTTTGCTTCCTTAATAATAGTGGGGGGAAGGGGGAAAAAGAAAAAATGTTACCTAGGATTCAAATCTGAAAAGAATAGGTGACACAGAGGGAACCAGCTCCATTCCGACCACGGGTAGCTTGAAGTAGCTCGTATCAACTGTTTACAGCTGGGAAATTTCGGCTACCAGAGAAGTAAGCAAATTCAGTAAATGCTTTTTTTTAAATTAGGTTTAGACATTAATACCTTTAGTAACAATATACATATAATATCAATGCATTGATACCTATATATGATACCAAAGTGGTTTAATGATATCAATCGTAAATCAATTAGCCTATTGGGGTTCACCGCTGGACATAGACCTGTCATAATATCCATAGCACCCGAAACTTAGGTATACAGAAACGATATGGCAGAGATAAGGTGCGATTAAAATGCAATTAAAATTAGAAGAGGCGAGAAGATTCGCTTTGATTAAACTTCGCCTACCAAATCCTAAGTACAGTGACAGTCCTTCAAACAAAACAATTTATTCATAAAAAATGCTCTAAAAATTTCTCGCATAAAATTCTCAATCAACGGAGTTCTCAAGACGCGCACAGGTGGCCCCTAAACATTCCGGCGGATAATGGCGGCTGTTCCGGATAATAAAACCATTTGCACGCGCCCACCCGGCTTGATCCGGATCTCAGGTGTAATGGCCGCGTTATGTGAGTGATAGAGCCTCGCTCCGTCACTGTTTCGGGGATCTTGGAGTGATTATGGGTTGTAATTGATGGACAGAGTAGTAGACAGGTGATTGCCGAGGTTTGAGAGAAATATAGTTGCTAATATTGTAAGAAATTGTAATACCAGTCAAGGATCAATACGTTTGTAGAATATAATAGAAGAAATTGATCAATGTATGGGATTGATATTTTTTTATGGAATAGAGAGGCAAACGAGCAGACGGATCGCCTGATGGTAAGCGATCACCGCCGCCCATGGACACCCGCTACACCAGAGGGGCCACAAGTGCGTTGCCTTCCTTTTAAAAGAGAGTACGCTCGTTTCTTGAAGGTTTGAAGGTCTTATCGGTTGCCGACTGTCAAAATACATATCTATTTCATGAATTCATCATTCTATTACAGCCACCGAATTGCCACTTGTCTAAGAGGATAGGAATGTTAAAGGCAGGGCGTGTGCCTTACCTAGGTGGGTGGCAGAAGGACTCCTCTTCTGCCGCACCAGAGACGGGCCTGCCGCTGATCAGTGGCGGGCGACCCACACGACGATGGCGGAAGATGTTGTTCCCGCCATCGTCGATACGTGGTGACGACGGACACCGTGGTGGTTTAGTGGGTAGTCTGGCCTCCTTCGGAGGCTAAGAGTCCCACACGAAGCCCGCTCCCTGCCCCAGTGGGGGGTGAGCGAAGTGCTTAAATGCATTCCACCACGTAAAAAAAAAGAAACAAAAAAAGGGAGATGGAGCCTGGGCTCCGAGCTGAATGTCACGGATGCAAATGAGACTGAACGCTGAAATAATTATGATCATGATGAGGTGATTACCTACCCAGGTTAAAAGCAGTCTGATTGATTGATAAGTCATCTGTAATATGACATTCGTTAAAATAGTCAACATAAACTCTAATATGAAAATTCACTAGTGGCTGGTTATACTTTCCCATCGAACTGAAATCACGCGTTTTCAAAACGTGGTGTTACTAAATCGCCCCGAATAGAATATCATGAGATAAGATATAACACATCTATATCTCTATAGATCGCTAACCCAATAAGCGCATCTCATTTTCTAGCCTCGATCCTATCTACCCTCTTTTCAAAAACGGCCAAGATATCAAACATAACGTAATTTGTAGGTGCCCCAGCGGGCACGTGACACGTGGGCTAAATAGGCCTCACGACTTTATCATGAGCCGAGATATTGGTGAACCTTTCTCACTTTTAATACCATTATTGGGCCCTAAGGGACCTTCGCTTTAAACGTACAGTTCTGCACAAAATGTTTTTACTTTTTAAGTTCTTTTTGCGTGCTACGAGCAACTTATCAGTTTATTTTCAGCAAGGGACGGGGCACTTTAGAATTTTTGTACAATTTTCTCTTCACTACCTTATGTACGTGGTTCCGTCCGTAATCTTACTTGGCCAGCATTTGAACCTGGGACCTCACGACATTACGGCTCTCTAGCCACAAAACTGCCGTCTATATAGATTGTGGCATCCCTATTTTTAACCCGCGACGCAAAGAGAATTGTAATAATTTTGACGTGTCTGTTTGTCTGTGTGTCAGTGGCATCTAGCTCCCGAACGGACGAAGCAATTTCTATTTAATTTATTTTGTATTAAAGGTAACTTATGTGCGAGTGTTCTTAGACATGTTTGATGAAAATCGGTTAAGCCGTTTAAAAGTTATGGTGGTTAAAGTGGGGAAGGGGAGTGTTGGGGTTTTTAAATTTGAAATTTACGATTATTTATTAATATTTTTTTCAAAATTTCAAAGTCCTGATTAGTCTAACTACGGAAAATCTATATCACCTAGTTGTAGAGGTCATATGGCAGTTGCTTCACGGACAAAAATAAAGTTCAGCCGCATCACAATTGCATTGGAAAGCTCACTATACGTTGGAAAAAGGTTCAGAAAAGGGTGTTTTTTTTTTCAAAATGTTAACCTTAAAATAATCATATTTAAACAAAATTATTTTTTCATGATTCCACTTTGAAATATACCTACTTTCTTCATTTATTTTTAATGAAATTTTGACGCAATCAGTCCTATCGTAAACTAGTCTCTTTACTTAGTTCTCATTGTGTTGGTATGTCTGAGTAATTTCATTAACATTTGACATGGCACAGAGAATAGATAAATCTCGTCGTGACGTACTTGGCGACAGTATTTATCTTTATCGATAGATGGCTAGACGGACTGATGACGTCAATTTGTGTAATTACTAAGCAGCTTTACTAATTTACTTTCTAACACAAAGAATTTAGTAAATGCGTCTGAGTATAAGGCGCATTAGACTTTTTGATTTTCATGTTTCACAAAAGATATTTTACTTCTTGCACCCGCAACTTCGTTTGAATGAATTCACTCCGATATAGGAGTTTAGCCTATGTCACAACATACCTATAATATTAGCTCTCTGCCATTAAAGTCACGTCAAAATCGGTATAGCCATTTCAGAGATGATTAAATGTTTCCTTTATTCTTGCTTCCTTTCCTTTTTTTTCTTCCTAAAACAATTATTCGATGATATAATTGTTTTGCATGGCTTCTACGACTAATATCCTGGCAGCCTCTTTGGCGTAGCGGTAGACCACTCGACTGCTACGCAGGGAGCGTGTTCGATTTCCTCGCATTACAAAAATTTTTTTGCATGAATATAAATATTTTCATTGGCCTGGGCGTTTCTATGTATTTATATCTCATGAACTCATACCACAAGCTAGTTAATTTATGATAACTTTGGGTCTAAATAGCCTTGTGTAGAATATCCTACTATACAACTAAACGCTAATCCTCACCGCTGTAACTGAGACCGCACCCCACAACATGACTCCCACCCGACGTCGCCTGACATTTGTCAGTTAATTAATTACCGCAAGATAACGACACGAGCACCCTGTATAAGATGTAACCAAATCATTAATTTGTTAACATTAATACTCACACTAATCACAATTAATTTTCGTCGCACCGGAGGAATGCTTATTTTGATTTCAAAGTCTTCGGTTGATGGAGAGAGACGGATTGAGTTTCTACATTCTATGGCTAGACAGATAAGAATATCAATTAATATAAAAAAGCTTTACTGTTATTACTTTTAATTTTAAATTATTTTTAATAAAATATTAGAATCGAAATGACTAATATTCCCTCTAACCCCCCCAGCTAAGCTAAATAGCTTGTGTTTGGAGTGGGTTCACGTCGGTAGTGTAATGGCCAGGATTCGAACCCGGGACCTTTCGATCGCAGGGCCATCTTCTTAACTATTAAGCTACTAACGCTCATTTCTGTATGTCAATAATAATGATTAATGATAAATAAATAGGTATTCTAGAACATTCTACACAGCGCTATCTAGATACAAAGTTAGAATCAGTCAATCAATTAGCCTAACGCAGTCCACTGCTGGACCTAGGGCTCTCCTAATGGACGCCATTACTCCTGAAACTCCGCCTTCCGCATCTAGTCCGTCTTATCCATTTTAACTTAAGTAAATTGAGTATGGGTTCTAGATTTATCCACAGTCTAAAATTCATGCCTAGATTGCGGATAAATTTAGCTACATTTGTTTTGTAACCACTTAAGTACCTACATAGAAACACCTAGACCAATGCATGCATACGTATCCATACCAATATTATAAATGCGAAAGTAACTCTGTCTTTCTGTATTAGGAAGAAGTTATATTGAAATTATTATTCTTTGTCTTAGGAAGAAATTTGATATAAGAGTAGATTAGACTTTGAGAAAGGACTATGGCTATGTTTGGGCGCTATAACCGACATCCAAGCTGAGTCCCACCATGAAATTTTTTTATACCACTTAGGTGGCAGACAAGCCCACCGCCCACCTGATGAAAAGTGGTTACTGCGGCCTAAGGACGTATGCAACACCAGGGTCGTTACACTCGCGCTGCCTACCCTGAAGGAACTTTCTAATGCCCCTCTTGAAGAACCCCATATTGTAGTCGCTTGGGAAAACCACGGCAGGGAGTTCATTACTTCTTAGGTGTCTGTAATGGTGCCTATCTTTCGTGAGATTAGGTCTTTAGTTTACCATCAGGCGAGGTGAAGTCAAATTGACGTGTCCTATGTAAAAAACTGATATCGAGCCTCCCTTTTGGTAGTAAAGTAAATTCTGTATTTCTGCGTCACTACTGTGACCGTCAAACGCGTGGATTAAGTTGGGGCTCCAGTGATAGAGATAAAAATAGCTATGTGATTAATAAAATAATAAATAATAAGACAGACTAGCACACGGCCCACCTGATGGAAAGACGTGAACGTGAACAACTCCAGGGGCTGGGGCGTCATACTCGCGATCGAATGTTTTGTTTATTATTTAACTTTATCTATTATACTTAAACGTAAGTACACTGACTCAATCTTGCACCCAAGCACCCAAACATTGAAGCAATAAAAACTCAAGCACTCTCTTAACACAAATACATTAAAAAGTGTCCGAATCTTTACGACCACCGTAAAAACTTTAAATAATATAATTCACTTGCAAATGATCACTTCGCACCTCCAAACGTCACAATAAATTAATGAACAGAATTCCAAACTCGATCGGAAGCCGAAAAATAATAAAAAGCTTCTACGGTATCATATTCGGATATCGTATCTCGGAACTAATTAGTCGTTTGTCCGTCCGTCTGTCTGTCGGGGTATTTACGGACATTCCTGGCGATATTATTAGACGGTGTTTGTTCGTCCAGACTTATTAGACGGCGGAGAAATTCAATAAGGATAATGGATCGGTTACGGTTGTAGGGAGTTGATGGGATATAACATACTAGCTTTTGCCCGCGGCTCCGCCCGCGTGGATGCCGGTTATCGCGACCAAACATAGCCTATGTCCTTTCTCATAGTCTAATCTACCCCTATACCAAATTTCATCAAAATCGGTTCAGTGGTTGAGGCGTGAAACCGTAACATACAGACAGACAGACAGACAGACAGACAGAGTTACTTTCGCATTTATAATATTAGTATGGATTTTGTGGATTAATAATAACGGTTAATTTAAACGTGTTGGGGACATTTGATACCTACCGATTTGTCAGTTAGTGTTAAATGGAAAAGTGAAGATTAAGTCTAAAGTCTAAAATAAATTATCACAAAACATATTGAAACTGTACGCCTTTCTGCTTGCCCAATGTAAACTTGAGGCAAATAAACATTTTTATTTGAAGCATGGCTTTTTTTATAAAGGACACGTCAATTTGACTTTACCTCGCCTGATGGTAAGCAAAAGGCAAATAAGTCTCGGAAAGAGGGTCACCATCGTAAACATGTACCATGTTAACAATGGTGGCACTCAGTTTGACGGCCTCATCAGATGCCTTTTCAAGCCCCGTGTAAAGGACCCAGGACTGTAGGAACAAGGAAACACGTTGGCATATCATTATTAGTCTAAGCAAAAACCTTAATCGGCAGATGGTTTTGCAAGAGCGACTGCTGCCTAACACCCGCAGCCCCGTCAAGAAAACCTGCGCCAGAACCTAGTCCATAAATCAGTAAGGGTGCCAGCTAACAGGTGATGATACCTCTTTGAAGTTCACGCGAATATCACTCATTGAAATAAAACCAAACTTCGGGCGAAGTATAATAATCTGTTTATTACCTGAAACCTGAGGCCAGTACTATGCCCTGAAAATGGAGAGGGAACTAATACATAACCAACTACCCATCGATAAATCCTACCATCACACAGGCACTGTGTAAGTTTATCATAATATAAAAGAACACACTAAACCTACTGACTGTCGGCTACTGTGTCCATTACACTACGCACTTGTCGTCGACACTAACGAGATTTAGATCATTGTTTATGTGTAGAGGACACTTGAGCCACATAACATTGTCTTTTTATCTTCTCAAAGGCTATACCACTTATCTCAAGGCCTTAAGGTACAGTTTAGCGTAGCAATCAATTCGGAATTTGGGTCAAGAGATTGCCTAAATGGAGTACAAATTGTATTTCCAATTGTTGTGACATATTTTTGTAGACATTAAAATAGTTAAATAAATAGCTTAATAAAGACACAGGCCTGAAGTAGTATGCATAGCAATAGGTGTCAAATCTATCTGCACAATGGAAAAAAAACGTCGTTGCCTAGACTGGATAGTCTGTCTAGGTCAGGCAACTTGGTGGTCAATGGAACTACGGACTAACCCATATTTTGATAGGTTCCATGTAGTACGTGTGTACAGTCAGCATCAGAAGGATGTTGACGAACAAATTACTCAAAATGATCCTTATTTCGTTTTTTTCCAGTTGACCGATTGTTCTGATTAAAGGTTCTGACTAAAAGGTGTAGACCAAATGTCTACACCTTTAGTACAACCAATAATACCATATACATCAACAGTCTGATTTGCTCTTAATATGAGAGTTAGATTATTTTGAGACTTCGTCGTCAAAATATTTATGACGTTAACACTGTACATAATCCGTATACCATACCGTATTCTAAGTTTAGCGTAGTTTTTCTCTTATACTTTAAAATCTTTCTCCATTAAGCATTCGAGAATTTCCAATCAATTAGGATACTTGGCAATCAGCAGCATAGCCTGATTACGACTATTACCAGTCGGCATACGTGTGCTGTGCTGCGGTGCGGTGCGGCGCGGCACGGTGCGGCGTGATGCAGCACAGCGCGGCACAGGACAGGCACTAACGAGCCGAGCCACTAAAGCAATCAGCAATCAAGTCGCACGACGTCGCACAGGGTTACCAATCGCTTGATGAGATCGGATTTATTTATACAATTGTGATTTTTAGAAAAATACTAGTTTCCGTAAATTGTGACTGAATTGTTTGTTTTGCTATTTTGATAGGCATTGATATTAGAGAACACACTGCTCTTACTGCACATTTTATTAGAATAATAACTGCCACGCGACTGCCACGCAGGAGGCGCGGGTTCGATCCCGCTCAGTGCAAATATTTGTATGCATGAATATGGCTATTTGCATTGGTCTGGGTGTTTCTATGTTTAATATATCTGTATTTACAAAAAAAAGTATCTAAGTATGTTTATTCGCATTCTAGATTCCATAATCATCGCGTAAACTCGGAGTCCAGAACAGAGTGAGACGTTTTTTCACGCCGAAATTCGTTCCTGCGTGGAATACTGCTCACATCTCTGGGACGGCTCCGCAAAGTACTTATTAGATGCTCTCGACAGGTTGCAGCGACGTGCGGTCCGCATTATTGGGGATCCTGAGGTCACGAACACCCTCGAGCCTTTGCAGATGCGTAGAGATGTTGTCTGTCTCTCTGTATGTTACGCTTTCACGCCTAAACCACTGAACCGATTTTGATGAATTTTCTGAAGTTTATTTATTTATTTATTTATACTTTATTGTACACTTAATAGGCATTTAAACATAGAAAAGAAATAGTATGTACAGAGGCGAGCTTAACTCAATGTTGAGTTTTCTTCCAGCAAACCAGGGAGTGCACAGAGGAATATTAATCCAATGAGAGGCAAAAGTCTTGTGTACATTAAATGTCATGTTTATAATGAAGGGGTATACGAAAAGTATACTCCTGACAAAGGCATTATATAATAAATACTTACATACATGTATAAACATCTTAGACCTACATACACCTACATACATACATATACCTGCATATATACATATAAGCATATATATATATATATATATATATATATATATATACTTTGTTGTCACGTCGGGTTAAAAAATAAAAATAACAAATATATCGCGATAGAATCCGTAAAAAGTAGTTTTATTTGAATGAATTTTTTATAGCATTTATTGTGCTAACTGTATAAAGAGAAGGAAAATTTGGAATGATTCAAGTGGTGCTCAATAGCTCAGTTGGCAGAGCAGTCGCCCTGTAAGCGAAAGGTCGTGAGTTCGAGTCTCACTTGAGCATTTCATTTTTTCCAATGTTTTTCGAAGTAGTTTTATTTCAACGATTTTGATGAAATTTGGTATAGGGGTAGATTAGACCATGAGAAAGGACATGTTCGGTCGCGATAACTGACATCCACGCGAGCAAAAGCTAGTATGTAAATAAAAATCGAAAAAATCTGTCTATTTGTCAGGTGACAGCCCTGTATCAAAGCGCAGTAGTTTGGCACATGTGCCATGTTGTCCTCTCGGATTCAAATGTTTGTTCGAAGGCGTCCGTTTGAACTGACCCTCTAACCCTTCGGCTTCAGCTGGAATTAAATTAATCGCTTCACTACCGACATTTAGATTAAACTTCTTAAAGCTGGACGTAATGTGATTCGTTAGTTCTCTTTAAATTTTGAACTACTATGTATTATGGGATTGATTTCCACTCAGTGCAAATATTTGTATTTATGTTTATTTGCATTGGTCTGCTTATTCGTGATTGGGTATTATCCAAAAATAAATAAAACATGCGGATACGCATTCTAGAACTCGCAGTAGTCCTGTCAACTGGACTAGCAACCGGACTACTAAGACTAGGACCCACACTATGCCTATGCTGTGCTTTTTTAAATTAAGATGGCGTTTATGTCTTTGGTGAGATCAAAATTTTCGGTGACGGACACCATCAAAATATTAAATCTATTTTGTACAGTCAGCAAAACAAATATAGACAACATGGGTTATTTTTTAGCCCAAAAACACAAGTCATCGCCAACAAAACCCGCACTCAAATAATAAGATACACTTAACAAATCACATTTCGTTCTATCAATATTGTAGTTGAACTTGAGACGCCGGGTACAAACTGACAACATGTTAAAATGTATAAAGTATCGGATAGCACGAGTGTCAAAATGTACAAACGTAAAATAGTTTCAAATCGTCAAAGTGTTGTAACGATCAAATGTAGGAATGCAGTGATGCTAGAAATTACAAGTGTAATATTACATGAGTGTCAAAATGCACAAAATGTAATAATGAATAAATGATAAAATGTTTACATCAAATAGATAATTGATATAAAATCTCTTTAGTGCATATCTATTTGAAGTATAACATGCACTTCAATGTAGAAGAATACGTAGATTTTGCTATGTCAATGTAATTATATAAGTGGATTTTAATTTGAATTTAGTGTTAAGACAACAATAAATACATTAATAAAATTGTAAGTTTTGTGGATTTTATTTGATTTTAGTGTTAAGATAGGAAAAGTACATACTGTCAATTGAACATTTCAGCAACTGTATATTTTGACCATTGCTCATTTGGTCATAAATACATGTTGTCGATTGAACATTTTAGCATTTATACATTCTGACATCAGGGTATTTTGTCATTAATAGATTGTACATTTTGACACTCGTGCTATCTGATACTTTATACATTTTAACATGTTGTCAGTTTGTACCCGGCGTTACTCGACACTTGGACAGTCCAATGTCACCGCTCGACGAAGGTACTGTTCAAATATAATATTCAAAATGGCAATTCATGGAAACAGTATCTGCTAAATAGTGATATAGTAACTGTTAGACAAATAGGCATTGTGAGCTGGTTAATACTTGACTTCATCATCTGCCTGTCATTGCTCCACTTATGTTGGTTGTTTTTCACTTATTACTTATGTCATTCTTCTTCATATATCTATACTATTATATAATTGTAAATTGGAAATGTTTGTTCGCGATGGACGCAAAAACTACTGAACGGATTTTGATGCGGTTTTTTTATTAGAAAGATCTTGCTCAAACTTAAAATCTTACGTTAGTTTGATTGCAACGGTTGAGTAGAACCGTGAGTAGAACTGTAAACCGTATAGGTTGCTGTGGATCGCGGTCAAGGGATCCGTATTTCTGTGACCCTGGTACATTGGCATGAAGTACCAGGCTCGCAGAAATTATAAGTAACTTTATCTTGGTCGCGGGAACAGGAGCAGTGTGTCCTAAACCTTTCTATTCCGAACTTAACGCGGACGAAATCGCGGGCAAAAGCTAGTTCCTGTAAATGACCATGTCAATCGAAAACCGGGTTAGCTGGGGTTTTTCAGATGAGGTTGACCGACGGTTTGATTGCGGAACTACGCTGCAGATTAACGTTTGCTACTTGCCCACACTCGTATATCGGAAAACTCATGTGTGCCTGTAAGTGCATACACTAGAAAAACAGAATATTACATGCTACGCCATCGACTCTGCAGAAGAAGAACGTGTCCTATAAAACAATACTTCTAGCCTCCAAAACCACTTGTTCTGTATTACGCAAACAGCCGCTGTACTTTGCCCCGCCGCGGCGCATCTCACACCGTCCTCTCACAATTATCCAATGATCGGGCGGGTAATGACGCCGCCGTGCCAGCCCCGTCAGGAGCCGTGATGGATGAGGATCGATGTACGGATGCGCGCATCACTCCAGCTGAACCGTGATGGAGCATACGAGCTTATTATATTGAGTAATGGAGTTGATAAAAGTTTGTCCGAAGGAACCGCGTTATGTTATATATTCTTATTGAATTCTAAGTTTTACGAGTGGTTTTTAGTTGCGTTACTGTACTGACCGTCTAAGACGTGAAATAAACGAATTGAATAGAAATTTGAATCGAATTTTCATAGCATTAATTATGCTAACTTCTTAAGTTCGAAATACATCGGGAAAAAGAAGCGCTGAAACTTGAAACCACGACCTTTCCCTTACAGGGGGAATGCTCTTCCAACTGAGCTATTGAGCCACACCTGAATCACTTCAAATTTCCATTCTCTTTATATCCGTCTTTAAGGGTGACGGTGGATCTACCAATTTTCTTACGAGCTGGTGGAACCAAATAATGATTTTACAACCATTTTTAAACGTTGATATTTGATGACTCCGCCCATATATTTGGAAGAAATTTTTATAGCATTTATTATGCTAACTTTTTAGTTCGAAATTGCGTTGCTCAAGTGCCTATGATATTGCATCGATCATGTCACGCTTAAAACCTATTTTTCCATCCTTAAGGAACTGCTTTTCAGGATAAAAGTTCTGTGAACTATATCTTTCTATGAACTATTCTCAGCGTTTATACGAAAGTTTATGATGATCGATTGAGTAGTTAATCGTGAAAGCGTAACAAACAAAGACCCCTAAAAGCTCACAAGCTAGGTACACAACTCCCGATACACTACAGCGATATACAGCCTAGTATGAATAAGCAAATCAAACAGGAAATCGGCTTATGCCCTACAGTCTCTATTTCAATCAGACTAAACTCAAGATATTTCAATTCACGCCTCCAGCGTCTGACCGAACCTAACTTCAAAGCAGTAGATCACACGCATACATCTGACACAACATCGCATACCATCGCCACATCGCCATCCATTCCCCGGCAGCCAAGCCGATAAACCTGTCAAATATAACTGGCCAGTTGCTTGATTAAACAACAATCACACACACAATCGAATATCAACTCTAACGGTTCGATTTAAAGTGGGATTTTAACAGTGCGGTGAATGGTCGTTGGGTCCTTTAATGGCTGTGTGGGTAAAGTCGAAGGTGTGGAAATAACAAGCAAGCCAATGTTGTATATAAACTGTGGACTCAATCAAAACGTTGGCTTCTGGATCAGGGTGGTGTGTGCAGAGTGAGTATTCGATAGATAGGACGTTCTAAATTACTATAAAAAGTCAATTGAATTCTGGCGTAGTAGTTGTCCACCATGAATAAATTCTGGGAAAAGTGAATTGATGGCGATAACCACTCTTTATTACCATGGAACTACTTAGTTGGTGAAACTTAGGTAAATACATGGCTGTCCAGCGTCCGAGTCAAGTCGGTAATTTGTTAATGAACTGTATGATTACTTTTTTAGCCCTTTTTGCCTTTTTTTTTTTTTTTTATACAGGACACGTCAATTTAACTTCACCTCGCCTGATGTTAAGCTAAAGGCAAAGTCTCGGAAAGAGGGTCACCATCGTAAACATTTACCATGTTAACAGTGGTGGCACTCAGCTTGACGGCCTCATTAGATGCCTTTTCACGGCCCGCTTAAAGGACCCGGGACTGTAGGAAGAAGGAAACACGTGAGCTGGCAGGGAATTCCAGGTCTTAGTGGTGCGGCATAGGAATGAATCACTGAAACGCTTGGTTCTAGCAGGTATACTCCGCACCGTAAATGGATGACATCTTAGCCCTGCACGTGTCGTTCTGTGAAGGAAAGGGGTGGGTGGGACTAATTGGAAGAGCTCGTCAGAACATTCACCATGGTAGAGACGGTAGAAAACTGCCAAAGACGCAACATCTCTACGCATCTGCAAAGGCTCGAGGGTGTTCGTGACCTCAGGATCCCCAATAATGCGGACCGCACGTCGCTGCAACCTGTCGAGAGCATCTAATAAGTACTTTGCGGAGCCGTCCCAGAGATGTGAGCAGTATTCCACGCAGGAACGAATTTGGGTCTTGTATAGAAGACACCGCTGCTCCGGCGTGAAAAAACGTCTCACTCTGTTCAGGACTCCGAGTTTACGCGAGGCTGATTTGATGATACTCTCGATATAGTTTTTGTTATTCAGTTTGCAGCGAACATCCATACCGAGGATAGTGAGGTGATCCTGCAGTGGCAGTGGTGTGCTCTGAAGAGTGGGAAGGGGCAGGAAAGGAGATACCTTTGCTGTAAACGCACATGCCTGGGTCTTCTTGGCATTGAACTCGACCAGGTTCCTAGCGCCCCATTGAGAAATGTACTACTCATGGGCCAGAGATCCATCGGGATTGCTCAGCGGGGGCAGCGAGGGCTGGCAGAAGTTGGCTTGCACGGCTTTGGCCAGTTGCCAGTAGCCACGGCTACCCGTGGGATGCGCCACTAGCTCTTGGCCCAGCCGTGCTATGCGCTGGGCATCCGCCCTGACGCATGCCCTCTTGCAGACCTTTGTGGCTCTGTTGTACGCCGCCTTGAAGTGACCCACGTTGGGATCGCGCGGTACGCAAACTGTTTATGCTCAACAGCCTCCGCGCACTCGCGCCCGAACCACGGACGCGCTCCGCGGACTCCGGTGACATCGGTGTATGGGATATAGTATTCCATACCTAGACCGATCTCACCGGCGACGGCAGTAGCGCACTCAGATGGGTTCTTACCCTCAAAGCAGCGTTCAACCCACGGGATGGACGCATAATAGTCTTTATATAGTACCTATTTTATATAGTACCTATGCTAAACAATCTCAACTGCGAGCCGGCTCCCCTGCTATTTCATGGACGAGACGCTGCCCGGACAACCAGTCACTCTCATAAAGTCACGTAAGACAAAGCTAAGGGAGAAGAAGTAAGCAGACCCTGAGCTGGTCTGTCATACTAGAACATGATGAATATCCTGAGCTTAGCCTAACCACTCTATCCATTCTGTGCTCTATATGTGAAATAGATGCCCGATACAGAGCAATCTATTTGCGGCGGGCCGGCCGGCTGCCCCCACGCTCGCATACATGTGTTTACACGTGGTTTCTACTGCATATTTGTTTAACTTTATTAGAGCATGTATGATATAGATCTTTGCTCTTCATATTTGTTTCATTGACAATTAATCCTTGCCACAGATACACAGACGTTATGACACTTTCTTATTGTTTTAAATAAGCCCTGTTTCCTTATTTACTTCGGTAAATTGCCATGTAGCTTCCGGCTGCAGGTAACCACTTACCGCGAAGAGAACCGTGTACTTGTTTGCCATATAATTAGCATGAAATAACATTTTAGCTAGAAAGTTTATGACTCAGGTACAACACTCAACATCTTCAAAGATCTTTCATTCCAAGATTTATATTTACAACATTTATAGTGTCTATTTATAGTCTATACGATATGTTTCTCAAAGTACAATATAAATTTCCCCATTCTCAGCTCTTAATATAAACAAACACAAACTTTACGAGAAACCAACCCATCCAAATAAAATTTGAATACAGTAAACGTATAAAATAGTGTTTGATATCTTTATATCTGTTTACGTTACGATATTCTGATAAAATACAACTGTTACGTTACCGTTATTTTTGTATCAGTTATTTGTAACAGTAGTATAACTCATTAGTAACGATACTCTTGATGTTAGACCGATACTGAAAATAAAATGGGTATACGAAGACAGTAGCTATTAATATTATCTTGTTCCCGAGTAGAATAGGGCTACCCCATCTCTTCCATTGGGAGTCGTAGAAGGCGACTAAGGGATAGGGCTATTCTCCATCCGACAGTAAACATACCACCCATAACAAAGTGCCCGCTTGATGGCAATAGACTCGCCCCTTATCACGGGGGACCGAAAATTATAGTGAAATGTGGGTGTTAATACGCCTCTGCCTACCCCTTACCAGGCGTGAGTATACGAGTATATATATGTGTATGAATTATCTAATGAAACGAAAATGTACCGTATAGTTTAAATTTACTGGTACTTTTAGGTACGTTACTCCGCTAATATCAAAGTTAGTCGAACGAATAACGAGTGTCACAGATATTCGAATTCTAAAATATCCATATACTTACAAATTGTTAACAAGCAAATCCGCAGGTAACAGTTAACCCGTTGACCATAAAACGATAATGCGAATACTTGCAATGCACGAGCACATCCGTTGGGCGCACGCTAGTCTAAATATGGAGTATCCTACCCGCAGTTTCCGTTCACGAGTACAAACAAATAAACAAGCTATATTCGACATTATAACACATGTTACTAAGGTATAAAATGGCCTGTAAATAAAGCAAAAATTTATTTTGAAAATGGAATATCAAAATTAGCAAAATAAGAATTAATATTTGAATATAATTTGGAAAGTAATATTGCTGTAACTGTTTTTTAATTAATAATAAAGGATTTTATGCTTTATGAGCACGAAAATAAAGTAGAATTTCTTTTGCTTGCACGTATTACTTTGTTTGTTTTAAACCTTAATAACGGACGTAGAAAGTTTATATTGTTTGTTGTACGCGAGTCTGTAATGCGCGTGCGCATTCTAACTGTTATAAAGTATGTTTATCTTGTAAGCAGAGATCAATACTAAGATGTTTTGTTGTACTGATGAAGTTTACTGCAGTCTTTCATTATATACGCAGATATTTGCAAACTTCTCAAATAAAAGGCAGCGGTTGCGCTAGCGCATTGTCGAGCAAAAATATGGTCCATTCAAAATATGTGTGATTGGTTTGATATTAATATGAGATTGGTTCGTACTTGTACAGTTTATTCCGTACAAGCGAAGATAAACCAATAATGAAGGAAAAGGAGCTGACTCCTGGCTCCAAAGCAGTAGTTATGGTTGCAATTGGGGTCTCGAGGAGGGCCAGACTGTAAGGATGTCCCTGGGTCAGCCGGGGTATGAGGGTAATGTCGAAGACAACCTCAATTCCGGCCTAGCACCACGACCCTCAGTCGGCGTGCGGTTTCAGTCGCTTCAAGTCCGACATAACCTCCCCTTCCGGCTCTGGCGGGGGAGGTATCCGACGGGATTTCAGCACGAAAAAAAAAGGTTGCAATTGGGGTTCATACATTTCTCAAATACCTTTTAAATAAACGTATTGCTTCAACTTAACCACAGAACAGAAAAAACTGTTTTAACTGAAAAACAAAGAAATATGTAGAAGTATTCCGAAATTTCAAAAACTAATCGAACTCGATACAACAGGTTCAACAGCCACACAAATAAGTACCAACCGCCAGTAACTAAGGACGTGTACACACCAGTGGCTAAACGAGCATAATTCTATCTGACAGCGAGCAAGTGTTAAATGATGGATCATATGCGACGGGCGACAATCTGGCGCTTTAACGACCCGTGATGGATGGCCCTTCGGCGCTGGTTCAATACTAATACAAAACAAAGAAATGTTAAACTTACTAATTTTAGGTCATTGATTTCACTTTAGCTTGTTTCTCTTATTCGTGTGAATGGGTTGCTTTATTTCCGAATGTACTCATTGACTACCGAGAACTGCTGAGAATTTTATACCGACTAGTTCTGTAGACTAGGCTTCATGGGAGCAGAAGAAATGCCACATCTTGTGTTTAAAGAGTGCATGAGCGTGGTCGAACCACGGGCGAAATTCCTCCAGTCACCAGTGTCGCTCCGGGCAGCATGTGGAAACCTGAAAAGGCTGCTGGCTTTTTTGGGAGGATGTGGGTTGGTTGGAATGAGAGGTAAGACGGTACGCACAATGGCACAATCAAGAGGCTAAGTGCGGAACAGCCCACGAAAACTAAGTAACTAGTTCTGTAGATGCCCCTATTGAATTCAGTTTCAATGTTTTTACGTACAAAACACGATTACAATAGGTATTTTGTATAATATATTAATATAATATTCATAATGGCTTAACGTCAACTGTGAAGTGAGAATATAACAACAAAGTACAGTCAGCATCACAAAGATGTTGACGAACAAAGTACTTTAAATACGTCGCTCGTAAAGACGGATATAAAGAGAATAATATAGGAAATAAGGAAAATTTGAAATGAACCAGGTGTGGCTCAATAGCTCAGTTGGAAGAGCATTCCCCCTGTAAGGGAAAGGTCGTGAGTTCAAGTCTCCGATGTTTTTCGTTCTTTAAATAATCTTAATTTCATTTTTTACCCCCTTCCAGTTGACCGATTGTTCTGATATTAGGTACATACTCTAGTTCGGACAATAACACCATATAAATCAATAAAACAGTTTGATTTATTCTTAATAAGAGAGTTTTAAGATCATTTTGACACTTCGTCGTCAAGATATTTATGACGCTGACTGTACCTATGTATATTGAGTGATTCCAAATGAATTAAGTGATACACGCGTGATCCGTTATGAATATTGAATATATCAAGAGATCATGGACACGGCGGCACATCAACGACCCATGAGCTGTGGACGATGGGACATGAATTATTTAAATTGTTCATTTTTACTCCTCATGAAAAATTTAAAAATACAAACAGCTCGTATCTTTTAGAAATTATTATAACGAGTACGATGTTGTATAAAACGCCATAGAAGCTTCGTATGATTAAAAAATATTGGATAATCCTCTCATAGCGGACAAGAGAATAATAATAGTGATAGACAAATCCATACTTAATCCATACTAATATTATAAATGCGAAAGTAGCTCTGTCTGTCGGTCTGTCTGTTACTTTCAAGCCTAATCCACTGAACCAATTTTGATGATATTTGGTATAGAGGGGTAGATTAGACCTTGAGAAAGGACATAGGCTATCTTTGGTCGCGATAACCGACATCTACGCGGGCGGAGCCGTGGACAAAAGCCAGTATACCATATGTATAACACTGGCACGTTTGGTTATTCAAAAAAAGTTAAAATAGGTACTAAAAACATAAAAAACACAAAAACAATTCGATTGTCTAATCACATGACAAATTCTATAAAATCTTTAAAAAAATAAAGAATACCATTCACACCACGACACGCGCGCCGTACTTTTAATCGCAGCATGTCTCACTACAGGCACAGGCACGGGCAAAGGCACTTCCTCACAAGACGAACTTGCAATATAAATATAATCGCGACGGAGATTAAGTTATTAAAGTGTCTGCGGCGCTCGTTTAGCGCCGTGTCAACAGCAGCGAGGGGCTATTCTATTGTTTCGCTCTACAAGGTTTGTAACAGTAATAATATATTATGTGAATTGGAATAGTGTGTTGTAGTAAATTTTTTTTTAATTTCGCTGCGATAAATAAGAGTCACTTATAAAAGATACTAGAATTTCATATACACGGAGATATATATCCAATTGGTGGATCTTTATTAGTGCCCCACTAAAATCGTCAGGGTTCAAGCCAACCTCACAGACCTGCCAATTGACACACCTGCTGTTTGAAGGACGAGACTGATGCAGACAGGTTTCCCTCAGGGTTAGGGAACAAACGGCCCTTCCGTAAAAGTCAACCGAACCACATCATGAACTGACAAGTGCAAAATTTGGATGCAACAGATTAAACGGATAACTTCAAGTAAGAAAGAAAGAAAGAAAGAAAAATATTTTATTAAGTTCTACGCAGTGGGCATCTTAAGTACAAATAGGTAGGTAATTATAACAGTTCTAATTAGTAGTTGTATTAAATTAAGCTATGGGTGCAACATTCCACACTATGCGAACCCAAATAGGGCCCCATCTCAGCATTGAATGCTGTGCACACTCTTCGTTGAGTATGCACAGCGCTGGTTATAAGGCAAAATAGATTTAATATTTCCCAGACTTTTGACTTGTCCTTTTACAAAAAAAGGATCTTTCTTTTTTATCTAACCTCAGCGTCTCACGTATCAAGTGTAGACATCTCTGTCAATATTACCTACTGAACATCTGCTACCAGTTTATTCGTAACGATTTACTCAACAATGTAATCCAGTCCCTCCTACCACTTCATTTCCATTGTCATAATATTCGAAGACGACGTTTTAACGTGTCAAATCTTGAGCGGATTTATACGTCGGGGTAAGTCGCTTATTGTGGCATGAATGCGCTTTAATTCGACACAAAAAAGGTTCCGTGGCGTTTCCATTTCACTGCGAAAATAAAATTGTAAGGGAGTAGCTCACTTTTTGAGTGTCTCTTCTTCTTTTTCTAGTTAACTGGGATGAGTCCTAAATGTAATATAAGTACCAAAATGGAAACACGCATCAAATGGTAACCTGAGTCTGTCTAAATAGTTCTCTTTTCGCTGTCTATTCTAGTTTGATTACCTCGCTAACGCTCACGATTGTAATTTTTCTCCTTCGCTTCATTGGTCATCGCACGAATGACCACGAGTTAAAATGCAACTTTACACTCTTGTGTATAAAAAATAACTTTTTTTTTCTTATTAAAAAAGTGTATCAATCTTATCATATTCTAGGGTGTATCCTTATTGAAGAAAACTGAACACGGTCTCTTTTTCATGTATTCCAGCATCAGTTGTTCATCATAAAGTCAGCTTAATACAGTCTTAACCTAACGTGAGTATAAAAAGTAATTATGCCTTCTGAATAATATTACTTTGACCTTGTCACAAAACACAATACAAACAAAGAACCCCACACACAAAATATAAATTATATCCACCATCATTACATGCCTAAATAAAGTACATATTTACAGCCTCAAAATATCACAATACTTTATATCAAATCATTTTCTTTTCACCTCGATCACAAAGGTATTCAATAAAGCGTGTCGCGCCTAACAATGGAAACAGTGCGTAACAAAGAAACGCAGCACAGTAGCTTTGAAGATACGTGAATGGGTCGGTGTTAATGCGCCGATTGTTTGCCGATACACGTCATAATGTTGTGACGTGGCATTGTGTCGACTCCGTCCTATTGTGGCTGCTAAGGGCTGCTGCGAGAGAAACTTTCGTTAAGAACTGCTTTTTTTAATACTTTTGAATACACCTAAAAAGCAAATTTATCAATATACCTTCTAGAAACAAGCGCTTCGGTGAATCATTCCTATGCCGCACCATTAAGACCTGTAACTGGCAGGACAGTTCACGTGTTTCCTTCTTCCTACAGTCCCAGGTCCTTTATGCGGCACGCTGAGTGCCACCATTGTAAACATGGTACATATTTACGATGGTGACCCTCTTTCCGAGACTTTGCCTTTAGCTTACCATCTGGCGAGGTGAAAAAAATACATAGGTAATGCACACAATCTAACAAGAAAACCATCTTCTTTTTGTGAGTACCTACACACATTACTCGTACTTCCTTAAGTGTTAGAGACATTCAATTTCTGCTTAAGTAGTATCTTAATTTCACGAAATCGGGTCCAGCCGTTATAATCAAGGGCATGCACATACTGGGCAGTTACAATAATCTAAATTACTTTAATTCTTGTATAGATTGAAACAAGATAGTCCAGAAAAAGCCCAACAAGTATCAATGGGTGTATCACCATATTAAAATCCACCTATAAAACATCAGTACAGAGACTTCAAACTGTTTAACACTGGAGTAGATTAAGACGAATCGATGGACCTACAGGGCAATAAAATGCGAAGCAAATTGAGCGCAAAACGGTTGTTATCTCAACTGTTTACCGATTAAATGGCGTCGTTGGAAAGTTGTTATTGCTACCTAATGGACGGTGAACACGACACTTCAAACTTGGACACAGATACAGGCAGCATTTGACTACGACGACTATCTAGAACTGTTCTAGGTACATATTTTATGTAAAGTCATATCGCGTGTATTTTAGTGTTACTATTATCATAAATATTGCCACCTTTTTCTTATAAAGGACACGTCAATTTACTTCATCTCACCTGATGGTAAGCTAAAGGCAAAGTCTCGGCGAGAGGGTCACAATCGTAAACATGTACCATGTTAACAGTGGTGGCACTCAGCTTGACGGCCTCATCAGATGCCTTTTTACGCCCCGCTTAAAGGACCCGGGACTGTAGGAAGAAGGAAACACGTGAGCTGACAGAGAGTTCCACCTATTTCTATCGTTTGAAATGTCAGTGTATTCAGGAGACTTTCGTCTGATTTCCTAACTTCGAGATGAAAACCTTTGCCAGAACTATGTTGAGTACTTATGTGGTTATTTTAACTTGCTGAAGAATCACTTGAAATCTGAGGGTTAAGCAGGATACTAAATGGTTTCACAACTAACAGCAGAACATAATGAAAGTATTAGTGGCGAGGGGACAACACGATTCCTGCTGGCTTTGCTCTGCAAAGGAAATCCGTGGTAGAGTTGTTTACTTTTATACTCCAAATATTTCCACCGGCTTGCCTTCTGAAAATTTTCACCCGTCGCCACTGGAAAGTATATTCTTATAGGAGGTTACTGTCAAGCATCAACATAACACCTCACTTTATAAATCAGAGCATACATTTTTCCAAACGTTCTACACCCCTGGATGATTGCAACAATACCACATTTTATATAATATGTGCATTTAATTGAGTGTGAAGGTCTGAAAGGAAAAAAAATGTCGAATGATTGCAGCCCTTCCGTGTCAAATGACATAACATCTGCAATGACGCGACATCACTCAGCTTAAACATCTTTCATTGTCAAAGAATTACTTAATGTTACGATGCGATCTGTTGGAAGAATTACTGCCATTGTGTGCTGATGCGTGGGTGGATCTCGTGGTTATTTGACACCCTACAATTTGGATGGAGGATATAGCAGTTTTGGAAAGGAAATGACAGGTTTAATGACAGTTCATGCAGCTTATGAAGTGTGTAAGGATAGAAGCAGATGGCGTGCTGTTATCTCTGCTTACCCAGCAAAAGGTATGAGTATTATGTGTATGTATGAAAGAGAAATAAAGTTTCACTATTCAAATATGTATTACTTCTATGGACCGAAGCATGATTCTTGGTTTCTCACTTCAGTCTAAACTATTTAGGCAACACTGGTCAACAAAATTGGAACTTTCAACTCTTTTTGTACCTACCTATTAGGTATTGTGATTAATAATATGCAGTTTCTTTTTTCCTAGCACGTCTGAATCATAATTGTTTTCAAGTAGGTAATATATTATGTGGAGTATGATCTTTTTCGAAATGGAGCAATGTATTACAACATTTTTCTTGTAATGTGCTTATCACTTTTGAATGTGAACAAATAGCACTTATGCTCGCCATCTTCTATTTTGAAACTTTCAGCATTCAACACTGCCGCTAATCGTATCCCCCATGTGACGTTTGAGAGGTTATTAAACCTTATATGTAACGAAGAACTAACTCGATTAACCTAGGACCTGTAGGAACTCCCAAAAACATCTCACGAGGTAACAAAAAAGAAACGAAAAATTACATAGCAAAAACCGTTTTGTCAATTAAGTTTAACACTGTCACAACAGGACATCCAAGTTATCTCAGCAAAACAACATTCAAAAGTTTTACTTTTATTGTTATGACAGCAACAACCCCATCTAATCGTATTTCGTCTCGTCCTTTATTATTTTCTGATATAAAGCAATTAACCCTTGAAACGTCAAGGGCTTGATACAATTACTGCGCACCGTGGGTAATGAGTTTAAAATGTACGTAAATATGTCGGGCCCTGACATAAATTAATTTGGCCCGGTTAAGTAGGGTCAGTCGGTGTAATATCACAGTTAGAATAACTCCAGTCTGGTTTAGATAGCAAATATCCTGATAGTGGTACAGAAACATCCCTGTTCTTTTCTCTTTCATATATTTTTCGATTTCTTAAATTAAATACCATTTTTTTTAAGAAATCGTAGTGACCATTAACCCTTCCCTAAATTACTTGTGTCAAGAGTGGGGTCACGACGCTTATTTAGTGAATTGTGAACCTCCTTTTTGAAATCGAGTTAAAATATTGATTTCAATCGTGTTTCTTCTATATATTTCGAGTATTAAAAAATTTTTGTAGTCACCTTTATGCAGTAACAGTAGTCGGTTCCAATTGAGTGGCTCAGTGGATGAAAACAAGTAGTTAAATAGGCTAAAATTACCTAAATACCGCTATTACCTATACCTTTCTGTTCAAGTGTAACTTCTAGCCGCTAAGACATAACACTAACCTAAAACAAAGCGGTCTTTCTCCAAGAATAACCAGCCTACTGCAAGTAAGTACACACTGCCGCGCAGTTTGGTCAGCTTATTACTGGCTCGCTCGTAAATCGCGGTATCCGGCACTGTTTGTCTGACTGTTTACTACAAGTAAAGTTACCATTTATCATTAGTTTCGACACGGCTATTCTAAGTTCTAATATAAGACGGTGTACCTACCATGTTTTGAATAAGTATGAAGTAACAAAATAGTCTAAATATTGTTACAATAGTTTTGCTCATGGCTATCGAATGGTATCCGAAGCTTTTTACTTTAAAACCCGGTGTTCGCTTTCTCCTTCTACTTTTGGTTTGCTTTACATTTTTATTTAAGGGACTGTCAATTGACCTTCCAACCCTGCGCTAGAGCTTCATGTGCCAATCAACAGTTGTAACTGCTTCCAGATGAGGTTGAATTGTTGCGCCCCATAGGTCTTGGTGAGACCTTATACAGCTACCCATGTCGATTCGTATTCTAGAACGGTAGGGTTAAACTATGCTTGATCTTTTAACGCGATATAGATTGGCCCACAATATTTATTATTATTATATGCTGACATTGCGCTACCGACGTAGTCTCCATTATTTTTTTAGATAACCCCTAAATGACTAAATACCAAAATGTAACGTCGTATGCGGTGGGTACTGTTGTGTGTCGTGCAGGAAGCGGTCATGCGGTGAGCAACTAGTTAAAATCTCGTAAACGAGCAGTTATGTTGGTGTCGAGACACACAGCCGCAGCGACTTGGCAACTTCTGTAATATGTAGGTATGTATGTATGTATCAAAATAAACGCATTTCTTTTTTTCTATAAATATGCTATTTTCAGCAGATCACGCAGATATTCCGCATGGAAATGGAACTACTTTTTCATGCACTATATTGCGATTTATTTGATGAGTTGGGAATGGGTACTTTGGTTTATATTTGTTGTCTGGTTGTACTGTTCTTGGCGCAAAATTTCAGTCCTATTAAACCAAGATAACCACGATAGAATCCGTTAAAAAGTGTTTTAATCTCAACATATCTAACGTAAGACGGTGTTAAAACTTACGTTTTAAGCAGAATTTGTCGTCAAAAAGCTGTAGTAATGCCACTGAATTTTGAATAAATACTTTGACTTTGACTTTAAGTCGTTTTTGCGGTGGTTGACATAAAAACTCATTTTCGAGTCTATAACAGGTCATAAATGCACTCACGTCTTTCTCATTCCGGAGTAGGCAGAGACATCACCCTGCCATTTATTATTTGCTTCGGTTGTAGCACTATAAATTTCAACCCGTTACCCTCCGCTTGCTAGCCGCAACGTCCGTATGTCTGTATGTTGTACAACACTAACTATGCATTGACTCATACACGCCAACACCAATTATTGTGTAGTAGTGTAAACTCGTATAAACATAAGGTAAACAAACTGATAATTGACTCGTCGTGCGCGTGCGCAGGATGTCATAAACATAGCGCGTGATTCTTCAGACCACCGTCATTGATTTTGGTGGTACGTGGTCTTGCGCTATGTGCAACAGAGGCGTAGTAAAACAAGCTTAATTCTCGAATTAACCATCAGAAAAATGTATGCAATCACGTTATTCTCAGAACGATTGGACAACTTTGAAATTTACTTGCCTAGTATAATAGTACCCTATCACATTAAGTCGTAGTATGCTACGCACCCTATTTTTAACCCCCGACGCAAAGAGGGGGTGTTATAAGTTTGACGTGTCTGTCTGTCTGTCTGTGGCATCATAGCTCCCGAACGGATGAAGCGATTTCAATTTAGTTTTTTTGTATTAAAGGTAACTTATGTGAGATTGTTCTTAAACATGTTTGATGAAAATCGGTTGAGCCGCTTTACAGTTGTGGGGGCTAAAGTGGGGAGGGTTTTTTTTTATTTTTAAATTTTGTTATTCCGTAGTACTTCCTGCTTGTATCTACGAGTAAGTATATCGTTCGTTTGACTGTATGGACCCCGCTAAGACCTTCAGAGACAAGACCACCTCACCTGTATTACATAAGCCTTTTAATTTACGATAAGGCTGCGGACCTGTGAAATGTAATTTCTTCAGGCACTTCTTTCTTTGCTATATTCTCTTAAGGTGTTAGGCATTAGGAGAAAAAAGTATAGTTGTTGAAATGTGCCTCTCAAATACACCCTAGTATATTCTTTAGGGATTTACAAAGACAGTAAGATATGTTTACAATACAATACAATATACTTTATTGTACACCATGTGAAAAAAGTACAGAAAATAACATGTAAAAGTGACAGTACAAATGGCGGTCTTATCGCTAGGTGCGATTTCTTCCAGACAACCTCAATGGACATGTGTGTAATGGATTGGTGTATGGGCAGTTCAGGGTACACAGTTAAAATATACGCCTAAATAAAAAAATGAATACATAAGTAAATAAAAAGTATAAGTGTGTACGAAAAGCTTTTTGACGTTTACTATATTTAGGCTATGATGAGTCGTACACAGACTAAAAATATTGGCTGTCAATTTATGATTTCTTGTTTCGCCAAAACGTCACTTACAGAGGCGGATGGGTAAGATGACATATTATATTTTTGGCATAAAAATGAAGACAGCCTATTTATAGATCATATTATTATTTATTTTTTGTCGCACTTACACTAGGTAGTTTTCAAAATTAAACGAGAATATGAAATTAAAACGAAGTAATTTTTAAATGTTTTGTACTATGATGACTGACGTTTTTTGCTGGTCGTCTTATACTTTGAAATGGCTAAATACGTCAAAAAATCTTTTTATTTATTGTGTTTTACTTATATTATTAATATGTCGTGTTTTAGGTCATTTAAGGTGTTCTGTCGCCATCTGTGTTTTAGAGTAACTCATTACAAGAATTACAAAAAAAAAACAATCATTTATTTACCACTATCGCTTGTTTTGTTAGTGTGTTTCTGCAGGTGACTGTACTATTTATACAGATTACGCTCATAGTGCCTTGAAGTCATACTTACTATGTTTTACTTATTTTATTATGTGGTTTTACTAACTTTTTTTTTATTTCCAGATAAATCAAATACTGACAAGACTACACCTCGGTAAGTTTTTACTGAACAATTTACCTACTGATAATGCCTACAGTATTTGCATTAAATTAGCTAACATAATATACAATATTCATCTCTGTCGCCTTGTAATAAGGCTGTGTAATTGCAATAAATGTGTATAGTTAATTGCCAGGCCACACGCGAACATCGCCAGCTTGTTAAGCCATGAGGTGACAACCGAGTGGGCGAGTACAACTCCTAACAACCACAGAATATGCAGCTAGATCTTTGTACAGATGCGACAAGCACTTGAAACAAAGTCATCTGTGTCTCTCTTTCTCTCTCTATGTTTACCCACAATATTCTCATATAATCTGTATTTTTACGTAGTTTTCTCTCTCTCTCTCAGGGGGAATGCTTTGAATGAACTTCATTTTTAATGAGCTTACTTGTGTTCTCAGACTAAAATAATAACTTAATCGGAACGTCTAGAACTAGCAAGTGAAGCCGCAAAAATGAATACTAAAGTAGTGCTATCTCCCTCGCACGATAGCACTAGTTTAGTATTCCATTTCACTTGCTTCACTTGCTAGTTCTATGTTATTCTTTTAATCTGAGCTTGCACCATCAGTTCAGCTTAGAGCGGTGGGATTACGGGAAAAAAATCCCTCACAGTCCCACTAGTGGGTAATTTTGGTGGGACCATGGGTAAACGCAGGTAAACGCCATCTATTAAACAGTACCTGCCGAATAAAATCACAATAATAATAACGAATCACCTAACTTCTGTCTATTGGCCATCCTGTCGTACATACTATGATTATTTGAGATGCGATACGGCATATTTTCACTTCTACACTTCTTGTGTCTACTCTATGGTCACGATGTGACAATAGTCAAGTTAGCAAGAGTCGTGCGCGGGCGCCGGCGGCGTGGGCGCAGCCCGCCTTAAATAATGTGAGCTCGTGTCTACAGCTTGACATGCAATAATATGCACAAGTACTAGACAAACATAACTTGAACATGTTCGCAGAAATATGGACTCACGGTATAATAGAAGGACGGTGAGAACAACTAACAAGGTGACTTGTTGCATTGATTATATTACGAGCTATTTTTATAGTGTAGCATACAAAGCCTTCACTTTGAAGCTCAAGGTACAGATTACCTGATAGCTCGAGGAACCACTCTTCCATTTTACACTTGGTTTTTCTTGCTTTAACTGCCGTTGACTTCGCGCCCCTGAAAGGAAGCCCTGCATCAGAGCCTCGTCCGTCAATCAGAGTATGGCTTGGGCCGCGGAGAAATTAACGGGCCTTAAGTTAATCAAGATGTATCATTTCATAGAAAAGACTTGACAGAGTATATGACCGTTTACAGCAACATGTACAGTCAGCGTTGAAAGTATCTTGACCACAAAATCTGAAAATGATCTTAAAACTAAGGTATCTAGAACGTTTTGTTATACCTCAGTTTTATTGATTTGAACTTTACTGTACTGAACTAAACGGGTTTATTAATTTGAACTGTTATTGTTCGAACCAAAGGTGTGTACCAGATCAGAATTATCCTTCAACAGGAAGGGGGAAATAACAAAGAATTTAGATCATTTTGAGCACTTTGTTCATCAAGATCGATCTAACGCTCACTGTGCGAGTACATCTATAGCCCAATAATTGTGACTAAATGTTTTAGTGTTACGAAAGATTATATTTTGAAAAAATGTATGCTGTTAGCATGCTGTATGCATGCCATGAATCATGAATTAAGCTTGAATGATTGTTAGAACAAAAATACTTCATTCAACCATCAGCCACCGCATTATTCGTCAATCACGGCCGTGACTGTGGCAAAACTGACAGCAAAACCTACCGTGTAATGGACGCCTTATAGGGTTTTATAATGGCAACACATAGCACACACAGATTACAAAGTTTTAGCGCGTCTCGCTTATTATGCTGTCTGCTTACCATGTTATTGATTGAACGTTAGTATACCATCGGCACTCGATCGGCATGCACGATGAGCTGGACAGCGCCTGTTTTGGTATGGTTGTCGTGCGGCACGAAGCTGAACGACCTTGCACGTTTCCTCAAACCAGAAAATGCGTTTTTAATGTTGGATTGAAGAGCCCCTGTAGACAGTTATAATATGTCTTGGTTTTTTAATACTCATAAAAAATCAAATACACAGGGAAAAAGAATCTTCTCGGGCGGGACTCGAACCTTCAATTGTTTGGGCGCAGTTATCAAAAATCAATGTTTAAAAATGATTGTAACATCATTCATTGATTCCGATAGTTCGAAAGAAAATCGGTAGATGACGCCACGTCGCCTTAAAGACGTATAAGATGGGAAATTTGAATCATATCGGGCGTGTCTCGGTAGCCGAATTGGTCAGGCATTCCCCCTGTAAGGGAAAGACTGCGGGTTCGAGTCCCGCCCGAGAAGATTCTTTTTCCCTGTGTATTTGATTTGTATAGTTAGCATACTTAATGCTGTAAAAATTCCTTCAATTGTTTGGGCGCAGTTATCAAAAATCAATGTTTAAAAATGATTGTAACATCATTCATTGATTCCGATAGTTCGAAAGAAAATCGGTAGATGACGCCACGTCGCCTTAAAGACGTATAAGATGGGAAATTTGAATCATATCGGGCGTGTCTCGGTAGCCGAATTGGTCAGGCATTCCCCCTGTAAGGGAAAGACTGCGGGTTCGAGTCCCGCCCGAGAAGATTCTTTTTCCCTGTGTATTTGATTTGTATAGTTAGCATACTTAATGCTGTAAAAATTCCTTCAACTCATAAAAAAGCATTAAAGTTCTGTTATCCTGGTATGGCAATATGGAAATCAGTGGGTCATGCTGCTTGGTGAGGTTCAGAACCAATGGTAATCTGTAACACTGGTAAAGAGTGAAAAAAGGTTGGATATGGGTGGTAAAAAGGTTGGATAGAGGTGGTAAAAGGTTGGGCAGGGGTGGTAAAAAGGTTTGCTATTGCGAGAAAGCTGATGTTGTATGTAAGATGAAGGAGGAAAGAATATTAAGGTAACGAATGGTAGTACAGAATAATGCTGTGCTGACAATAAGAGATAGATATGAGATGAATAAGAGGTCTGATTACATCAGGAAACATGAATTACTCAGGTGGGGTTTGAACCTTTCCCTTACAGAGGGAACTCCTCTTGCAACTGAACTATTGAGCTTATATCGAATTATATAGTTAGCATAATAAATACTATAAAATTTCATTTCAATAAGAGGTGTTAGAAAAGCAGTCCGCATGCCTACTGATAACACTTAGCCCAACGAAAAAGTCTACAGATTGATGGAAACACTTCAAATAAAGATTTATCTACCACAGTGAACCTTACTTTCAGAAAAAATACTTGACCCGGGTAATTAAACCGCAACCTCACGATCACATCCAAAGCATAAGTGCATACTTGTCACTGTACTTGACTATTTGACATTTAAATTGGTTATAACTCAGATTATAATAACTCTGCATATAAATAGTTTTGCCAGTCGTAAAAACACTTATTTCAAGGAACCGTGAATCCGCAATTAATTCCTAGAAAATAGGTATAGGTAATTCAAATCCGATTATTCTAATTCGAAACAGTAAAGAAGCCGCGGTATCCTGCTGACAGTATGACTGATCCCCTGTCAGTATCTACTGGCAACATTAATGGAATATTAACACAAAAACATATGAAGGTGACCTATAGAACCCGTTATAGAGGAGTTCTGGTGTTTGTTGTCAGTCACGAGTGATCACTTGTGATAAAAAGTGGATTCATACCGATATAGCTCGTGTGGTGTGTGGCGTAGAGGTTGTTTCGACTGCTAAGGCACAGGTTGAGGGTTCGATTCTCGCTTAATAATTTAAATATTTGTGTGCCTACATGAATTGATCTTAATTATACATAGTAATAGCCAAATTCTACGCATAACTCATCTATACTTCCATACTAATATTATAAATGCAAAAGTAACTCTGTCTGTCTGTCTGTAGGTATGTTACGCTTTCACGCCTATACCACAGAACCGATTTGGCTGAAATTTGGTATAGGGGTAGATTAGACCTTGAGAAAGGATATAGGCGACGTTTGGTCGCGATAACCGACATCTACGCGGGCAGAGCCGCGGGCAAAAGCTAGTACCAATATTATAGAAGAGATCCGGTTCTCAGCTTTCCGTGCGGTCGCCGGGTTCATGGCGTGGTACAGAGAAGAACACTGTGACGGCGCCTGGGACTTGCGACCCAGATATAGGTTTAGGGTGGCCACCTTGTGATGCATCAGCGTCAGTCCATCGTCAGTCGTGTTCCCCCCTCATCCTATCCAAATTTGGTAAGATCCTATCAACGCCGTTTTAGATATTCGTTTGAGTAAAGAGCTTACTGAAGCTCTTGGCAATCTGAGGTCTTTAAACAAGTTAAAGGTACAGGGATTTAGCTGGAATTCCCCTTGCTCCTACTTCTATGGCAACTATATATATTTATTAGTATAAATATGCTTATTTTATTAATAGTATAACACTCACCGTGATCATGGCGCTTGTAACAGCGCCGAAATATCGGTTACCAAATACCAATTATAAACATGGTAAATATCCCGGTGAGTGTTATACTATTAATGTTAATGACCATGTCAATCTCAAATCATAAATATGCTTAGTTTGGATCTAGACGCGATGTGTAGGTATACTCGTCTTATGAGTTTGTTCGGTGGGTCCATTCAACTTAGTTGCTTATTTTTTTTACCGGACTACAGAAAGCCAAAGTAGGTTTAATACTGAAAGCATTAATGCACAAATTAGTTATTCTAAAACCTCCTTACCTTCACCCATCTAGACTTAAACACAAACACGACAGATTCCTGTCGTAGGATTTTATTTGTGTTTTCTACGAATCTCATTTCATTGAGTCCACTAAAAAACTTATCGGAAAAGTTATCATTTCAATCACTTGCGAATCCAGATCCTCACTCCGCGACCTCCATTAGCGAAGACCACCACAGCTGAGCAAGCAACGCCGGGGCGCGGCATTATCGTGCGTTCACTACAACGTTCGGAACGAGTCGCATTACTGTAAGGGCTGGCACAAACTCCACATAGATTTAATATTTTTGGTGACTGTTTTATTTGGGGAATAAGATATCACTATAAAGGCATTAGATGGTTCCTAAAGTCTAATTGTAAATAAAACATTTTTGTTTCTTTCTTTCTTTCCATAGGCCGACATGGTTACGACTTTCCTTCAGATGGATCGTATGCTCGTCTGCCTCCTTAGTGGTATAAAAAAAACTTGGGTGTTTATTTTTCTTTTTTTTTTTCATTTATTTCCCTAATGATTTTTCTGTATAGATAAATTTGCCAATAAACAATCTTGAAGAGTAACTCTTATCGTGGCTATAATTTTTATGTTTACTTTTTACTTTTTATTTACCATGTCATAGAGTTTAAAGTAATTAAATCCGAAGTGGCTGTGGCCACTCATTTATTTAAGTCTTGCTGTATTGTGATACATAAATGATTGTTAATACCAACTATATTTTTTCTACAGAGCAAGCGGAATTGTGCCAATAATATAGATGAGAATGAGCTTCGGATGAGTTCGCAAACAAAAAGGATTCGCGGAATCAGCATTTAGCTTAACAGGTTTAAATTATTTATTAGATGTAAAAAATACGCAACCAGTACCAATTAAAATATTTGTGTAATATAATTGGTAACAGTGAGCATTTACAATTAAGAATGATGACATTAAAGTTTATTTTTTTGTAATTTTTTGGTTTCTATTCTATACTTGTCAGTTTTTATACGAAATTTTATCAATGCTTATATTGACTAGATAATTAATTGAATAAGGAATGGTACCAGATAAGTACCTACGTATTAAAAAAAGCAGACGTTTGTCTGTTAGTTGTTAAGAAAAAAATTGCAAAAATATTTGGTATAGGTACAGTCAGCGTCATGAACATCTTGACGACGAAGTGTCAAAATGATCTTAAAACTCTCCTATTATGAAGAAATCTTTATTTTATTGATTTATATGGTATTATTGTCCGAACTAAAGGTATGTACCAAATATCAGAGCAATCGGTCAACTAGAAGGGGGTAAAAACGAAATTAAGACTTTCCGAGACTTTGCCTTTAGCTTAACATCAGGCGAGGTGAAGTCAAATTGACGTTTTTTTTTTTTTTTTTATTGTTCAAAATATAACAAAATATGGAATAAACATTTTGAACCGTCCGCTTAAACCTCGAGGGTTTTTATGCGAGCGGGAGTTGGCCTATTGACATTAGGAAGTACCTATGTGAATACATAAATAATACCTAAAGTATACTACAACATTTTAAGTACATTCAATCAATACAATTATCTATGTGGTTCCTGTGTAAAAAAAAAAAAAAATTAAGATAATTTTGAGTACCTACTTGGTCGATCCCTGGTCAAGTTCAATGCCAAGAAGACCCAGGCATGTGCGTTTACAGCAAAGGTATCTCCTTTCCTTCCCCTTCCCACTCTTCAGAGCACACCACTGCCACTGCAGGATATCCTCGGTATGGATGTTCGCTGCAAACTGAATAACAAAAACTATATCGAGAGCATCATCAAATCAGCCTCGCGTAAACTCGGAGTCCTGAACAGAGTGAGACGTTTTCTTCGTTCGTCAACATCTTTCTCATGCAAACTGTACCTACTTATTAGTATTGCAATAGCTATAACATATGGCAAATAGGTAGTTTTTACGATATGTTTTAGCTAGTGCAATAGCAATATAATATACAGTTTTCACCTCAATCTGTGTGTCTAACAAAAATCATCATCATCATCATTCTTCAAACCTTTTTCCAGATGAGTCAGCTTTCTGGTCTAACTAATAATTCAGCTGAACTTCAATCATTTCCGTAAAGTGACACTTTGACTTCCACAAATAATTGGTAATATCAAAGTTCGCTAAATAGACTAGTCAGACTTTTAAAGTTCAACTACGGAAAAGAAGTACCTCAAATGTGGCAAGCTTATGCGAGAGTAATAAACATAAAACTATTAGAGAAATATCATTTGGGTAGCAACCCTGAAGCGTCCCGTAACGCGCCAGGCTGCGTTGCTGAAACCTGATAACTGAGAATTGCCGGCACTTACCGACGTTGAGCGCCCCCGCCGCATTACACCCTCGCACTCAATATTTACAAGATAGTGTTCACCATCCCCCAATCGTAGTGCGATTAGTTGCGATCATATGATGCCTCTATCAGGGTCGTGCGATGGACGTGACTCGGGAATATTACTTACCAAGATATACTTAGCAAAATAAACTTACTAATATACCATATGTTTTTGCCCGTTGTAGACTTTGATTATGAGAGTGAAATTAAAGGTGAACTTCAATGAAAATTTGTTATTAAAATTTGAACAAACTGGAAGTTATTGAACTTATTTACAACTTATGCTAGGGTACGCTAGGTATGCGATAAGACCATCATAGGGGGCTGGCTAGAGAGGCCACACGGCAGCCTCTCGTACCGATTGACGCAGGTGATTACCAGACACGGGTGTCAAGGGAATTACTTGTGTCAGATCCAGAAGGAGCCAGTGTCCGAGCGAGGACAGGGAGCTGCACACGCTGACCGAGTGCCCGGCGTGGGACACGCCGAGGCAATCGGCTATTCGGCAATCTAACCTCCGGAGACCAAACCGGCAACCAAAGACCCAAGACGGCGTGCGTTTTAGTCGGTTCGAGTCCGTCATAACCACCTCCACCGGCTCCGGGAGGGTGGTATCCGTGGGGATTTTTCGCACGATAAAAAAAGGGTAAGCAGCTGACCAGTCGCAGCTGGATTTGGAGCGTAGGTATTAGGCATGCCTTATAAAGGTACATGCTGCATCAGCAAGTAAACCAGCTTGCACACTTACGCCTACGACGGATGCAGCTTTTATTCTCGTGGTTAAAGGATTAGATGGCAGGCGTTCCTGTAAACGACAAAAGGAACTCTGGTCTGGAATGGAGGAGTGCAAAAGTGAACTGTAGCCTGTGAAGAGTTTTGAATCATAATATAAAAATATTGCTTGCTTGTCAGAAATAAAATTAGTTTCAATGTGTAACTAAAATAGCTAACGGTTTACAAGAGTATCTTTATATTCTCGTGTCTTATATGATTCTCATAAACAGTAACGGCTAGGTAACAGCTTCCGTACGTCGAGTGATTTTCTCACAAGTCGACTTAACAGTATACTTAAACAAGTAGTAAACTTTACCTCCGTAAATTCAGTATGAATCCCGTTCTGGCAGACCTAGCACGTGCTAAAGACAAATAAATTCAAAAATATTATCGCATTTATGGTAAACTATCCCATGGGTGCGATAATATTGGAACCTATTCCAGAAGTTAAAAGTAGTCTATGTATTATGTCAGATTATAATCTCTGGCCTGGCCTAGTGTGGGGTGATAGGCAAATTTCACATTTCTCTTCTCTGTTCAAATCCACAAATAATTTTTATAAGATAGATCGAAGTGTAACGTAATATGCAAATGTTTTATGGTAAAAAAATGTATCATCCAGAACCAGTGAAGTCGTTGGATCGTGATTGAGTAACAATAATCTTACCAAACTTTGACATGGTAATGAAATTTTGTCTATAACAAAAACCAGCTCCGCCTACCTCTTTGGGGTGGAGTAGAACTAACTCTTTAGTGTAAAACTGTGTATATTATAAAATTTATATCCCGCCTGACGAATGACAACTACAGGATATAAACTTTTTCCTACATAAATTTAAGCCGCGTGGTTCTCTGCAGAGTTGAATTTGGGCCTCTAAGAAATCCTACTCTTTGACATCAGACAGATAATACAGCCCAGACAGCAGACTATTGCTCGAGTCGACAATAGTGCCCTGATTGCGGCAATAGGCTCATTCCCTATTACGTGTGACCGAATACAACTTTATTATTAGTGAAATATTCGTATATAAGTTTCGTCAATTTGACTTCACCTCGCCTGATAGTAAGCTAAAGGCAAAGTCTCGGAAAGAGGGGCACCATCGTAAACATGTACCATGTTAACAGTGGTGGCAGTCAGCTTGACGGCCTCATCAGATGCCTTTTCACGCCCCGCTTATAGAAAAAAAGTGTTCTCGTGTGAGAGTGCCCCGTGCTAGGTCTACTGCAACATGGTTGCACAGTCAAACAACGAGTGTTTGTTCTGACGCCCTGCCGGCGAGTATTGTTTCAACAAATAACTGTGGTGATAATTGTCACACAAAGTCGTTGGTGGTAATCTGGGGTTCCTTCCCGTGGCCTGGAGCCAGCCAGTCTGGCCAGTTCGACGAACCTATCACTAGATACCACACTTTTTGGGACGTTATTCTCAATAGGGAGAATAAGATAGACGAGCGCGGTGTAGCCTGAAAGATAATGTTGTAACGAGCGTTGCAAAGGATTTAACGTTTAATAAGTGAGTAAGCTCATGTCAACAATACCTTCTACAGGTCAATAAATGCCATATCTGTATCCAATCCCGATTCAATCCTTCTATCCACAATAAGTCTCAATGCCAGTATAGCCTCCCGTGTACCTTTCTTTTGTCTAAAGCCGTACTGATCATCTCCTACTACTTCTTCCATTTTGGTTCCTAGTCTGTTTTGCATTATTTTTAGCAGTATCTTTGAGTCCTGGAAAATGAGGCTTAAGATGCGGTGTGCCTCACATTTTAAGTGTATTTGTTTTTTTAGGCAGTGTGACAGTTTTACTCACTTAAAAGTCGTTTGGCACTTTCCTTCAGCGTACATGCATGAGTCATTTGGAACAATTCTTCGTGCATTGGTGGACAAACGGCACATTTTACCTATACCATGATCGCGTTAGTTTTCGTTATTATTATTGTGTATCATGTAACGCGAGAGTTTAAAAGTTAATGCCAATATTGTCTTTAAACTGACAATGTGTGCATGTCATGGGCATGATTATGTCAACTTATAACAAAGTAGTAGCCGTTTTTTACGACGATTTGTAGTGGCAATTACTGTATCTATAGTGTAGTCTGGATTTATCTAATGTGGTTTGGGCACGTAAAACGAGTGAGTACTGAGCAAATGACACACGTGAGAGGTGCCAGGCAGGCTGGGGTCAACCTCTCATAATATACCTATACTGAACAAAAATGCTGCTTTTCCATTGCCTGTAAGAGATCGCTTGTAGCGATAAGGCCGCCATTTGTACATTTCTCATTATGTTGTCCGTACGTGTACTAAAATTTTATGAGTGTACAATAAAGATTTTTCTTAACTTATCATATCTTAAAAAAGTGCAGATCAAAAACATTCTGAACCAGCAGACAACAATGAAATATTTAATGAAAGTAGGAAGACAGAAGCTATGACTCTTGTCTCTATCTACCCTGGAGAAAAGCAAGAAAAATCCACGCAGTTAAAGTCGCAGGCAACAACTAGTAAAATACTATCTTCGAGAATTAAGTATAGTAGAATTCAAATAGCTTGGACCTTAAATGTGCTCAATATATGCTCCATAGGCTCAGTACACGTTTCTTGGAATTATTTTGAAAATAGCACGGGGTGCTACTGCGTTGGATGAGCTCAAATTCACCAAGTAAAGATTACTAGCTTTTGCCCGCAGCTCCACCCACGTGGATGTCGGTTATCGCGACCAAACATAGCCTATATCCTTTCTCAAGGTATGATCTACCCCTATACCAAATTTCATCAAAATCGGTTCAGTGGTTTAGGCGTTAAAGCGTAACATACAGACAGACAGACAGTTACTTTCGCATTTATAATATTAGTATGGAAGTATAGATTACAAAACAAGCTGTGCGCGCCAAAGTCTTTTATAACTTGCGATTTAAGTCCAAGATATATGAATCGAACTGTACATCGGTAAGTACCGTATATAAAATCTTCATTAAATTCCACGAAGAATATCCACCATTATACTCCAGCTAGTACTACAAGTTAATGCTACAAAATGCTAGTGATATGTAAGTGTCAGGGCGAAATGGCCGCGTTATTATCCGACGCCGCGGCTAGTATACACCGTCTGGCTTCTAACAGATGAGTGTATACAAATTGTGGAGTTTTACTACAGAATGCTAACTATTGTAACTGTTAGGAAGTTAGATGAGATAACTTCCTAATAGTAGTAGATGTTTATTCTGTTACTAGCTTTTGCCCGTGGCTCCGCCGGCGTGTATGTCGGTTATCGCGAACAAACATAGCCTATGTCCTTTCTCATAGTTTAATCTACCCCTATCTCCATCCTATGGTTGCCTGGAAGAGATTGCCGCAGAGCGATAAGGCCGCCAATTGTATTTACCTACCGAATTGATATTATGTATTTTATATCCTTGGTGTACTAAAGACAATTGTTATGTTGTTATGTTATGTTATACCAAATTTTATATCCTTGGTGTACTAAAGACAATTGTTATGTTGTTATGTTATGTTATACCAAATTTCATCAAACTCCGTTCAATGGTTTAGGCATGAAAGCATAACATGTAGACAGACAGACAGACAGAGTTACATTCGCATTTTAATATAAGTAGGGATACTAACATCAGGTAAAGAGTGAAATAACAGGTAAGTCGCAGAGTGAAGTACCCACTATTCTGGTTCTTTTGTTTAAGACAAATCCCCTCCTTTGGTCGAGAAAAAAGCCATATTAATCAAATAATTGCAAGAGAGTAGACATCGAAGAGCAGACACTGGTGTCCAAAGTGCAAGTTTTACCTGTCCCAGGCTCTCACGATCGTTCTTAAACATAATCAATAAGTTATCAGTTGCGAACGCGTTACAAATATTAGTCTGCTGAGTTACCTCTAAATTTGGACGTAGTGACTAACGATTTCAAAAAGTGGCAACTCAGCTATAGCTGACATTTTTATAGGGTGAGTCTTCGGGTTCGTACCTGAGGGCTCCAGTTCCTGAGGCACCCGTTCCGGAGGGACCCGAATACGATAAATATAATTAAAATAGGTTTCTAAGATTTTCAACTTGTAGAGTCAACAAAAGAAGTACAAAAGGAAAGGAAAGTAATTTAGGTACTACACAATGTCGAATCATAGTTTTTAACCCCCGACGTAAAATGAAGGTGTGAATGTGGCATCGTAGCTCCCCAACGGATGAACCGATTTCACCTAAGCCCATCTCAGCGTACCAATTCGGGCCCATCTCTGCCTACCCCTTCGGGGATTTACAGACGTGAGTATTTATGATGGATGAAGGAAATATTAGTAATTATAAATTAATTAAATAAATATACAAAAGAAAATTCTATCCTCAATGCTTCAGTAACGGCTTAGGTGAAGCCTCACCCTATAAAAATGTCAGCTATAGCTGAGTAACGTTTTGCCAATTATGATTCTCGGTCCCGTGACGTAGTAGGGCAAGCCTATTGCCGTCTAGCGGGCCCTTTTTCTTGGGCTGTATGTTTACTGTCGGATGGAGAACAGCCCTATCCCTTAGTCGCCTTTTACGACACCCACTGGAAGAGCTGGGGTGGTCCTATTCTACTCCACTGGTAACCAACACGGCAGATAGTTCCTATTGGTAAATATTATGTCAAAGTGGGAGGGGCCTATGTCCATCAGTGGACTGTCAAGAGCTGATGATGATGATGTCAAAGTGCCAACTTCGATCAATTGAAATTAATCATCAGTAAAACTATCATTATTCATAACTGAAAGCTCAGTCTCTCAGACACTCTAAAGAAATCCTAAAATATACCTAATACAATTTTTCCTTGAACTCTGTGACAATTTACTAAATGATTATTCCAGAGCCCTTTGTTCGCCAATCAAGGCGTAGTAGTCCACACTTCAGTGCTACAGAGTAATACATAAGTGTCAAGTCGACAGACGCCACTGGAATACGTGTGACAACCCTGACAAATGTGGTACAAGACATTGGTTTTAGGGATGCGAAACGTACACTATTGTTTAAGTTACCGTCAATGTGTATAATTCGGTATTCTACACAATGCCTAGGCAATATATAGAATGCCAAGTGCGCAGCAGACAATGTATGAAATGCTATTAAAGAACATTGATGGTGGTTATAAAAAAATCAACCACGATGGCTAATGCTGGGGCTTCGCTACCGCCTCAGTCTTCTAACCTAATATATATCCAGGTCGAGGCGCCACCAGTGTCCACAATTGACTTGCGCAATTTGACTTGGATAGATTAGGTTAGGAGATTAATAAAAAAATCTTCGTGGTTATTTTTTTATAACCATTCAGAAATATAATTACCGCAAAACCATCTGCAAATTTAGGCCATAACCTATTTATTTCACACATTGCCAGAGGAACAGCAGCATATATTAATATACATTGCCTAGGCATTGTAAAGATTACCTGCATTATACACATTGCCAGTAACATATAGGTACACTATATGATATGAGGTAGCTTTTGAAGCACTTGGAACCGACCACGGGCTTGCATGAAACTTATTAAAACGATAAAGCAAGCTGATTCATTATTTATCGAAAGTTTCGATAGCCTTGCAGGTGCCCTGATTGGACACTTAGAACTAGTTGATTGTAATACTATTAAACCTAAGCTAAATTGTTTGTGTTAGTGGTGGGATCATGTCAAGAACTTAACTAACTAACCTACCTAAAGCTTTTGAGTATCTACTAAAGAACATGGCCTGGGACCATCACACACAGTGAATTAATTATTATTAGTTCTAATGCTAGAATTAATTCACCTTAAGCAGATTCTCAGTATACAGTACTCAACAGCCCTAGTCCTGACAAACGATGACAAGACATGTGTGTTAGGGATGTGCACAAAGCTACGTATTGTGTTCGCACGAGCAGAATATGTGGGCGACAAGCCGACAAGGTTAACGAATCTGCGATTGCGATTAAAATATCTCCAAATGGAAATAACAGTGGTTTTGGTTTATTCGCCAGATGGTATGTTAAACAATTCTTAAGCGTAATTACTTTGTTCTGTAGGTCATTAAAGTATGATCGATGTTTAGACCAGGACGTCTGTTCATGTCTTAATAACATCGCTATCATTCATCAGCTATGATCAGCATTGACGCATCCAGTATTTTCATAAACCACAGGAAATGCAGCTCAGTCCAGTCGGCCCAATCGTGATGGGAAAAGCAAGCGCTCCAAAAGTACTGCTTCACTCTTATATTCCTTTTTTTTATCGTGCGAAAATTCCGCACGGATACCGGATACCAAACGGAGCCGGTGGAGGTGGTTATGTCGGACTCGAACCGACTAAAACTCACGCCGTCTTGGGTCTTTTGTTGCCGCAGGTGAGATCGCCGAAAGTATATCTCTCGCACCCCGGAAAACCCTTATTTCCGTGCGGTAATCCCCTCGGATACCCCCCCTGCCGTAGCCGAAAGGGGAGGTTATGTCGGACTCGAACCGACTAAAACCGCACGCCGACTGTGGGTCGTGGTGCTAGGCCGGAGGTGAGGTTGTCATCGACATATCCCTCGCACCCCGGCTGACCCAGGGCCATCCCTTACGGTCTGGCCCTCCTCGGGAGGGGGGACAACGGTGTCCCCGACTTGCCCCCGGAATGGGGAGGCGCGCTCTTCAGCGCGCCGTCGCCGTGGCCTGCTTCTGCTGGGGTGACAGGCGGCTCCACCCGTCACCCCCAGGCCCGCGCTCATGGGGGACGGAGGTCAGTCAGTGCCCTCCGACGCCCGAGTTACCTGCGCGTGCGGGCGGCGCGACCCGCGTGTCTCTCTCGCTCGCGCCGCCTCTCCCGTTCCGCCGTCTCCTTCACGACCATAACCTGCTCGCTGAAGGAATTACCTGATTGCTGTGAGACCCCGGCAGACCCAAGACCATCTCTTTCGAGATGGCCCCCTTCGGGTTGTGGGGACCATAGTGTCCCCATATAGCCCCGGGTACGGGCAGGCGCACTTTGCGCCGCCGTCAGTCTTATATTCCTGCTGGTGTGGGGTAACAGGGATTGCCAGAACGGGCTTTAATACACCCCTTATCTAAAAGTATGAAGGAAACCGATGAAAAGTGTGAGAAGAATGATAGACGACAAGTATGAACAGAAGGCAAAAATGAAAGAGATAATCTATACTAATATTATAAATGCGAAAGTAACTCTCTCTGTCTGTGTGTTACGCTTTCAAGCCTAAACCACAGAACCGATTTTGGCGAAATTTGGTATAGGGATAATTTAGACCTTGAGAAAGGACTTAGGTATGCTATGTTTGGTCGCGATAACCGACATCCACGAGGGCGGAGCCGCGTGATAAAGCTAGTATCATATAAGTGGAAGGAATAGAGTAAATAAAAAAGCACCCAATAAAAAATGAGAAAAGAAAAGGTAACAATAACCGTACCTATTAGGGTGCCAGCACAAGATGTTCTTTTTAAGTACTGCGCTCCATTTAGCTCACTATTTAAAATATGGACTGTTAATCTGAGTATAAAAATGTATGCGTTTTCAAACATTAACATGTTTCGCACATTTGTTAGTAATAATTATTTCATTACCAACAAATTGTTATTGCCGCACATTTGCTTCACAAATTACAAGCGAGTACACTCCTTCAGGCCTTAGGGCTACCACCTGATTTATAGCCTCGCAGACGCACATATCACTACAAACTTATATTTCCTAATATAAAAACGAAATTTATTCCAATATCAACCTTAACATCTACCCAATAAAGTTTATAGAAAAGTTTATCCAGTGTTTACGTTTGATTGGTTATGAATCACCTCCGCCATATTGAATTTTAACATCAAATGCGAATAAACTGTCGGCCTGTCAAAATATTTAAAGTTGTTTGTGTTATGCATAAGTTATGAAGTAGTTAGAGGACGACATTTTTTGTTAATATTTTTTATTAGCTACTTACAGCCAATTACTGTGAACGACACATGTGATCTGATTTTTTTTTATAAGTATATTATTCTGGTACCTATTAAGTTGAGTAAGCTCATGTCAACAATGCCTTCTCCAGGTCAATAAATGCCATATCTGTATCCAATCCCGATTCAATCCTATCCACAATAAGTCTCAATGCCAGTATAGCCTCCCTTGTACCTTTCTTTTGTCTAAAGCCGTACTGATCATCTCCTACTACTTCTTCCATTTTGGTTCCTAGTCTGTTTTTCATTATTTTTAGCAGTATCTTTGAGTCCTGGAAAATGAAGCTTAAGATGCGGTGTTCCTCATATTTTAAGTGGATTTGTTTTTTTAGGCAGTGTGACAGTTTTACTCACTTAAAAGTCGTTTGGCACTTTTCCTTTACCTTTCACAAAAAGCCGTGCTCCCTTTTTTGTACTAGTTCTTGAAACGACAAAAGTCACTGTTTTAAGGAGGATCTCACTTGTGAGAGTAATTTTTACTAGTAATGATCAAGCTATCGTGGATTTTCTTGCATGCTACCATCGCCTATGAACCACACTTAAAATGTCACTAGGAAGACGATTGGTAAAGAAGCCTCTACCTTTCACAAACTATACAAATTGCTCTATGAGGGGATGGTACGTACCTTTCCTTTCAAACCTTATCCTTCATGGCGGAGAAAAGATATATTTTAGTAGTAGTAGTATATTATGCAATATTCTGCAGTAGGTTAACTTCAATAGCGGCATTCAGAATCGATAACTTCCACTACTTTTCGCTAGATGGCGATAGCTGTGTTTCATAGTAGTGAGTCACAGGTTCACTGACGTAACGGAATTGTTATTTAAAAAACTAAGAAATCCCCGAAGCTAATAAATATATTTAGTTGATACCTACTTCGATTACATTGTTGTTTAGTTACTATCATAATATGACTCGTTATTATGTGGTTATATATGCTTATCAACAGAAGTTATTATAACAAATGGCTGGACCTCATTAATCTTAATTAAGTATTAATAAATATAGACTAATTGCCATTATAAGTTTTTTCTTATCTCATTTGTAATAAACAACACTTTATAATATATTATCAATATTATTTTGACATCCGCTGGGGTTACGGATACTCAGAAGTAGCCAAACAGCATTTCTGCGTAGATTATTATCATCACAGTTGCACAACACAATTTCTAGAACATTCTGAACGTGGATACAATCTGTTCAGGAGCATTACGAGTATTATCAGTGACATCGACTTTCAAACGCAGTCTTAACATAAGACGATGCTGAATTATAATTGGGAAACATAAAAGAGGGGGCGTAGGTATAGCTAGACCAATTGAAATGTATCATGTATTACGAACGCGCGTAGAAATGAAACGATTTGTCATTCAGAATAATGGGCAAGTAGGTATCGAAATACTTACTTAAAAACTTCACAGCCAAAGACTTGAGACCACTAATAAAATACCGAGTACCACATGGCCACAGATAGATAAAAATCAACCTAAATGTTGGGCATATTGCAGAAAATATTCGCATAAACATATAAAAATCTGAACAGCAGTTTAGAAGCTACTAGACCACAAATATGTACACAATGATAAATGTATAACACCCCTCGCTATGCGAAGGGGGATAGAAAGTAACATTTTATGCAAGCCTGTCAGCCTCATTTTCTCAGCCCACATTTCGTCACAAGCCTGCTACTTACAGCTCTACCGTCGCTAATTGGATATTATTTATCGAGTAATAAATCATCGTTCGATATAACAGTTATTTATGATATCCAGTCATAATCGCCTCGGAATTAATGCCCTGGATGTTGTCCGCACTAAGGATGTGAAATGGTCGATGACATGTTCATAATTTTATTGATGCGTCTACTGAGTTAATCAAACGTTTACATTAATTATAGCTCTTGTTTGAATCAGTAGCTGGTATTCATCGTATCAAAGAAACTAGGTACCAATCGGCAAATGGAAGGTGTGACGAGATAGTCCCACCCAGGAAAATTGAGGACAGCATTGGCGTAGCGGTAGTTAACGCGGCAGCTACGCAAGAGGCGTAGGTTCGATCCCCGCTCAGTGCAAATATTTGTTTGCATGAATATGGGTATTTGCATTGATCTGGTCATACCTCGGAAAGCACGTTAAGCCGTCGGTCCCGGTTGCCATACGAACACCTATGGCAGTCGTTACGGGTAGTTTGATCCCTCGAAAGTCCAACAACTGGTTTAGCTGCAATGTTTCGATATCGCCTTTGGGTTGTGGAGGTCAGATGGCAATCGCTTCGCAGAAAATATCGAAGTTTCGCCAAATTCGCAGTTAGACTGGTAATGCGGACCCCAGACTCCGAGCTGGAAGCTTCGGATGCAAGTGGAATTAACGCTAAGATGAAGAAGAAGATTCATCTTATCTTAGAAACTACCAGTCGGCAAATGGAAGGTGTGACGAGATAGATCCAGGAAAATTGATGAAATATTCCCGAGCCCTGCACTGTCGGGCAATTTTAATCATCATTCCAATATGTTTGTCTGGTTAAGTCCGAAGTTTCCAACTATGACCCGGGGACCATTTTCCTAATATTTTTTCTCCACATAGTAATGTGAAAGTTCGTAAAGATATTTAGGTGTTTGTAAGAAATACTCAAATACGAGAACCCCATAGAACAGATTAGCAAAAAATTTATACATGAATAGACCCCTGAACTAATGCATAGGATAGGCAGATAGGTACTTCTCATCCTGGAAATTCCTGTGGAGAACAACGGTACAATCCTACCACACTTCACAAATCCAGGAAAAATAAAATAAAAGAATTTTTGTATACCTAACGCGCTAATTATTTAAGTACATAATTTTACTTAGCGTGCCTAAATGTAAATAGATATGAGGAACGCAAATACCCCTATCTGAAGGTGGGCGTTAGTGGCTGCGCCACAGTGTTTCACTACAGCAGCTACTATCGTACATATATGTACCGTGTTAATTTAATTATAGTTCCAATAAAAGATTTTTATTTATTTATTTATTTAATCCCAACACGAGCGAAGCCGCGAGCTTCATTTAGTAGTATAATGTATACCCATAAATATCAGCCAAAATGTATAAATAAATAGAATAGATAAAATTATAGGTTTTTATAAACGGTCACGGACAAAACCAACACTCCCAGCTAATATATGTTAAGTGTGGCGCAATAAAAACTATTCACAATAAATCAATACTTAATAATGTTTATATATATCAAGAAATACATGTATTCGTATTGTTTTTATTTCTGAGGTCACTAGAGGTCACGCAATCGAGAATACTTCAAACGGTTTGTTTTTTTGCGCGTGCGTCGGTTAAGCAGAACTATTTTTGAAGCTCCAAGTTCAAGTTTGTTTTAAGAGCGATTGCGATAAAAAGTGACACTATAGTGCGATAAAAAGTGACTTGTAAACTAGTAACGGACGGCCATGATTAGCTGACGAGATTATTCTATCTATTCACATGTAGACTTGATAAAAATGCAAATTAGGTATTCAAATTTCAAATTATTCAATCATAATATTATTATAGATACTAAATCTTTGTCGCACGATAGAGAACTGGAATGTTTTACACACAGAGGACTTTAGTTTTTTCTATAATCCTGATTTCTTGGCATTAAAAGCATCTAACGAGGTCGTCAAACTGAGGATTTTTGAATTAATGCGGAATTGCAATTAGATATTGTCAGGCAGGGTGTAATGTGGACCTGACATAAAGGAGATAGATGTATAGGTTTCTAGTAAAATCTTAGGCAGCCAGTCTCAATTACAAACCAGTACACCTAAGTAACGGTCGAGGCTCTGGAGTAGATTTTCTTCTCGGTGGCAAAACCAAGATAAGCCGATTCAAAAGAAAGAACAGTTGATTGAATCCTGGGCACCAACGTAATTATAGAAGCAAAAGAAACTAATATCCAAGAAATTCTCACGCTTCATACATCCGTGGTTCATACATATAAGTGTGCTATGATATCTCCAAAGAAATGTTGAAAGCAATACCACCGATCCCAAAAAGATCCAGCAACTATCATCTGTCAAATGGTACTCTATAGGAGATATCCTTTTTTGTGAAACAAAACTCCATAACATTATACAGTAGGCGCATGTGATCACCATACGCAGAAACAATCGTTCATCCCACAGTAAATCTGTCGGCGTGCGCGCCATAACGCGCCGCTACAAATTGTGATGCGCTCGCGCACCTAAACGTGTCAACAGGCTCGCCCGCATCGCGCCGGTAATGCCACGATGACAGGACCAGCGGATATTAAAAAAATATATTTAGAATAATTTTCTAATAATATTTCGGTAGTGACAGATGCTTTACAGAAATATGAAAATAGGTATCCTCTTTTTAATTATACATATTCGCAGTTAAAACTAAAGAGGTAAAAAGAGCTGCATTTGCATCTTTTTCCGACCTTTGAACGACTTACAATAAAAGAACTGTCATTAAGTTAATTTTAATTAGTGCATTGACCATGTTCAGTGATAACATTACACTCATAACATTGTGCCATTATTCGAAAAAAAATATCCTGAAAAATACTTCCATGTTTTCATTATCAAACACGAGTTTATTTAAAATGCTTCCAAAAGAAGTGAAAATTTAAAGAAGCTATGTCGGGCAAATACGAGGCATACGCATAAGGCAACACATCTCAAGCTAAGTGCAAAAGTTTAAATGGCTTTGTAAGTGCAAGTGTGTTTTGGCATTATCGTGATGATCATCAACAAATGTCGTAGGGCCTGTAATTCTAATGTACAATTAAGACAGTTAATAGAGGTAGGTAAAACCCAGACAGACCAATATGAGTCTGATCTATATCAGCTCCAGTTAGAAATCTCACATTTAAATGATTCCTTAAACTCTGTAACATTGAAATACCAAACCGCACAAAAGGAAATAGGAGAGTACATTGAGGCATTAAATAGTCTAGTGGACTCATGTCATAGCAATGAAGCAAGATTCAAGTCACTTGAAAATCTGTATAGGCAGGGATTTGAAGACTGTGACAAATCCTTGCCATGCTTCATCCCCCCTGTCGATGACACCATACCGGCTACCTCAGGCTGTACCAGTACTCTGGACTCTGTTTATGATTCTCCTGTCAACACTGAGCCGCCTAGTAATATAATGGTGTTTTCTGACAGTGTGGGTCGTAACATGGGCTCAATGTTTAATCATCATTTAAATAACTGTTTTCATTACTGCCTGCCCAATGCAACTTACACTCAAATAATAGATAAAATTGTACTTTCCAAGTTAAATAGTAGTTCCACTATTGTATTGCTGGTGGGTGAAAGTAGCAGAGTAGGCAAGAAAGAATTAATGTACTGTATAGACAGTCTAAGTAAATTAAATGTCTTTAAAATAATATTATGTGCATTCCCATATGTGTCTAGCCAGTCCTCATGTTATTTAAACAGAAACATACATTACATGAATAATTTTATTCATACCATGACATGTCGTCATAGTGACAAATTTATATTTTTTGACACTAATAATTTTATTAGTAATTATTGTTTTAAGACGAAAGATAGTATCTATCTTACAAAGTTTGACAAATATAAAATTGCTACATTAATAGCAAATAATATTAAGTTTTGGAGAAGTTTACATTGTAAACAAACAAATAACCCAATATCTACAGTTTTACCAGGTACTTGCTCTGGTAATTTTATATGTTTAACTACTAATACGACTGATTTAAACTAAATGTTCAGACAACAGGAATGCCTGAGCTTAAGATAGCTCATCAAAACATACAAGGCCTTCCCGGCAAGGAATTAATAGTAGAATTATTCCTAGAGGAATTAAATGTGGATGTTTTGTGTTTGACTGAACATTGGCTCAAGGAGAGTGAGATGATGTTTAGTATAAACAATTACAATATTGTAAGTTGCTTAAACAGAAAGTCTGCTATTAGAGGTGGCTCCATGGTCCTTATAAAAAATGGTCTCCGCAGTAAAGAGCGGGTTGACATTGTTAGACTTTCTGTTGAGCGCTGCGCTGAGGTGGCCTGTGCCGAGCTTGATAGTTGTATAGTAGTCTGCGTATACAGTCCACCCAACAGTGATTTTCGAGCTTTTATTAGGGTCATGGATCGAGTTCTGGGGATTGCATCAAGTAGTAGGAAAAATCTTATTGTGTGTGGTGACTTTAATGTAAACATCTTACAACAGTCTAGGGAAAGTACTCAATTTCTAAACATGTTCAGAAGTTATAATCTTGAGAATATTTTCTGTGAGCCGACTAGAAACACTGCTACGAGTGCCAAATGCTTGGATAATTTTTTTAGTGATAGTGGATACTTAAGCAAGTCTCTAATTAGTAAGTTGCCCTCAGATCACCAGGGTCAAATAGTATCCTTTTCCAAGGGTATTAATAGTCAACCTAAGGAGAAAATTATGTGTAGGCCCATAACCTCAAGTAAAATTAAAAAGTTCAAAGATATGTTAGAGGATAAACTTGATTCTTTAGCTTATTTGGGTAATAATCCTGAGGCTCATTATAATAGTCTATTTACTACATTATCTGATGCTTTTTCCAACACATTCAAACAAAAATGTAAAAAGCATAATACTAAATCTAGATTCTGTGAATGGGCTACTGTAGGCATATATAAAAGTAGACGAACACTATTTGATTTATACGCCCAAAAACAGTACAGATTTGATAATGATTTCATTGAATATGTTAAGAATTACTCCAAAATTTTCAAAAAAGTATGTAGACAAGCGAAGGCCATTCATATTAAAAGGAAAATAATTGAGGCCCCTAATAAAATGAAGGAAACTTGGAAAGTCATTCACAAAGAGTCGGGTAAATGTAAAATGAGGGATAGTATTACTAAAATTAAATTGGAAAATAAGGATTTAACCTCTCCGAAAGATATTGTAAATGCGTTTGAAGACTTTTTTACCAACATTCCATTTAAAATCACTTCTTCAATCAATTCTTGCGCCCGCAGTGCTGTGGCTCTTCTTGAGAGTAATATTAGTTCTTCTTCTAAATTTAACTTCAAACATATTGATCCCAGTGACATCTTAAAAGTTTTCAAGCAACTTAAAATGAAAAAGTCTGAAGATTACTGGGGCATGTCAGTCAGTTTAATTAGTCATGTAATTGATATCATGGCACCTGATTTGGCACTCATATTTAATGAATGTGTTGATAACGGTACATTTCCTAATTTAATGAAACATGGTAAACTAATACCATTATTTAAGAAGGGATCCAAGTCAGAACTTGGGAACTATCGCCCCATTTCTATTTTGCCAGTTCTGAGTAAGGTGTTTGAGAGAGTGATGCTCAATCAGATGCAACTGTACTTCAAGACCAACAATCTTTTCCACAGCCAACAATATGGCTTTACTGGCGGGAAATCTACCACCGATGCGGGAGTGGCCCTAGTTAGCCTAATTTACAACGCCTGGGAGGGATCGCAGGATGCCATTGGGGTATTCTGTGATCTTTCCAAAGCATTTGATTGTGTTGACCATCAAACACTCTTACTCAAGCTACGTCGATATGGTTTTGATAAGAAATCAATAGCACTATTAGAGTCGTACTTAACGGATAGGCTTCAGACTGTTACTGTGAATAACGTAAAGTCAAATGGGTCAAATGTCAAAATAGGTGTACCCCAAGGATCAATCCTAGGACCCTTTCTGTTCCTGGTATATGTCAATGACTTGCCTTATATGGTCGAGGCACAAGCTGGCATAGTACTGTTTGCAGATGATACATCGTTAATATTCAAAGCAAATAGGTATAGTACAGATGCAAATAATGTTAATAATATTCTGAATGCCATGTCAAATTGGTTTTCTGCAAACAACCTATTGTTGAATGCAGAAAAGACCAAATGTATGAAGTTTACACTACCCAATGTGAGGCAAATAGACGTTGATGTTGTGCTGGGGGGGAAGGGGCTAGAATTCGTAAACACCACTACCTTTCTAGGAATTACAATAGATTCTAAATTACAATGGGGTGACCATATCACTATTCTGGCCAGTAAACTTAGCTCTGCTGCTTATGCTGTGAGACAGATTAGGCAGTTGACTGATGTAGCTACTGCTAGGCTCGTATACTTTAGTTACTTCCATAGCTTGATGTCCTATGGAATACTACTTTGGGGAAATGCAGCAGATTTAGAAACTATATTTATATTGCAAAAGAGGGCAGTTCGTGCCATTTATTGCTTAGGCAAGAGAGACTCCCTCAGGGAAAGATTTAAGGATATTGACATTTTAACTGTAGCTTCCCAATATGTATTTGAAAACATAATGTATGTCAGGAAAAATATATCTCATTACACAAAAGTAAGTGACATTACAGACAGAAATCTGCGTAACAAACATAGACTTTTACTTCCATGTTATCGGCTTAGCAGGGTTAGTGATTCTTTTAAGGGGGATGGTATACGTTTTTATAACAAACTGCCAGAATCGATCCTTGGTATGCCTGACGATAAATTCAAAACCTTTGTAAAAACCACCCTATCCAAAAAGGCATACTATAGGATAGATGATTACTTGAAAGATAAAAATGTCTGGCTTGAGCATGGTGCAGGCCCCTCGTAAATTGCTATAATTACAGCATGGTACTGTATTAGTTACGTGACTTATTTGTTACATTATGTAACTTTGTTTTAATTCTTAATTATAAAGAGTTTTATATACTTGTTGACATTTAGCTTTAAGAAAATATATATTGTAAATTGACGTCCAAAAAATGCCGCAGTGGAGTTTGTTGCGCCGTTTCTTCTCCACCAGCGCCTTGGAAGCGGTGGTAAACTTAGATTAAGTAGAATTAAAATTGACGTCAATAAGAAACAATTTTATTGTTCTATATTGAAAAATAAATGACTATGACTATGACTATATATGGAAAATAAACATCGCACCTATTTTTACCCGACTACGCCAGCGAGGGTAATGTGTTACACACGTATGTATGTATGTATGTAGTTTCTTTGTTCCCCTTTACAGGCCTAATGGCTGGACAGATTTCGATGAGTGGGGTCTCAAATGAAAGGCATTCACCCAAGTGTCACAGGATCCATAATATGTTTGCAAAACCTATACCTTGTTAATTTACACATATGAAATTGGCGTTTTGTATGGGAGGAACAAAAAGTCGATAATTTTTAAATATAATATATTTAATTAATCAAAGTATGAACCATTGTTTTCTATGCACTTTTGCCATCTCATAGGTAGCTCATTGATCCCTTTACTAAAAAAACCAGTCGGACGGGAATCAATAAAATCTGTGAAGGCGATTTGGACTGCCCCATCAGAGTTGAATTTTTTCCCTTGCAAGAAGTTGTCCAAATTTCGAAAAAAATGGTAATCTGTTGGAGCAAGGTCCGGGAGTACGGAGGATGTCTTAGACATTCCAACTGAAGCTCTTCTAATTTGGTAGCCGTCTGTTGTGCGGTGTGTGGTCTAGCGTCGTGAAGCAGCAGTGGCGTGGAGCGATTGACCAGCCTAGGTTGTTTAACCGCTAGCTTTTCCATTTTATCACTAACACCGCAGCCTGCAGCTAACTCGGACGTGGTTTACGATGGATCCGCTTCCACAATAGCCTTCAATACTTCATTATCAACTTGGGTCTCAGGCCGTCCACGGGGCTTTTTCTGCAGGTCGAAATTTCCAGAACGAAAACGTTGGAACCAAAAACGAACTGTGTTTTCTTTTGCAACATGACCGCCATAAACATCATTCACCCTTCGAGTCGTTTCCGCAGCACTAACGGCGGAACTCGTATTCGTAAATAATGCTATATTTTAAGTTTTCCATTTTGTAAAATGAGTGACGCAAACAGAAAAAACAGAAGAAAAAACACAAATGAATGACGGTCATCGAAGCACAAATACATGAGTAAATAGCTGTACAAATTTGAATTTGGAATTCCTTACCATAGAGGAGAAAATCTTGATTAAAGTGGCCAGTACGAAAAACGCCAATTTCATATGTAAGGACCTAATATTATATGCTGTCAAAAAAATATTCTTCATTTTCTTCAAAACTTCAAAGATAGGGTTCGAGTAGGGTATCAAAATGAAGGGGACCAGAAATTCAGAAGGCGATTACAAAAACATATAATAAATGTCATATCATAACTCAAAGTTTCTCACTCGAAAAAAAAAAATTATTAAACATTCAAAAAACGCGACTGTTTGGCCGTTTCTCCATTGTATGACTTATTTTGAACCACAAATGGTTTTGATAGGTTTCATATATTTTTACGAAAGGTATATGTCATGAAAAGCTCAAAGTTTTCTCAAATAAACTTTAACTTCATTACAATAATTCATATAGATGTGAACAAAATCTGATATGAGAAGGACGCTATTTACTTAAATCGATTTTTTTATCGAAATGAATTGCTGAATTGTTTCCCAGATCGGATTATATAACATTGAATCGATTCATTGTCGAGCTGTAAACTCGTGGAAGATGCACATCTTCGACTGGATTTTATTTTCCGTCAGTCCACAAATAAACTTGCTATCAGTTTCTCATACAAATGTCCTTGTTTTATATCAGTTGCTTGTTATTTGTACTTATTCGTAATGGAGGCGAGGGGTTATCGCCGGTGACCTAGTGCTCTCAGCTCACAGATTTCTGCGAAACCTTATCGTTCTATATTAGTTGATATCACAGCGGATGGTATAATGTTTTCTTATAAACTCATGCTTTATGGCATTAATCTTGTGTAGGAAATTAAGATAATGTTAACTAGCTTACGTTGTTTTGTTGCTTTTTAATGTAAAATATAGACACTGCCTCAGAGGTGTTTTATTTTTTCTTTTATCGTGCGAAAATACGCGGATATCACCCCCACGGAGCCGGAGGAGGTGGCTATGTCGGACTCGAACCGACTAAAACACGCCGTCTTTGGTTGCCGCAGGTGAGATTGCCGAAAGCATATCTCTCGGACCCCGGCAGACTGAGAACCATCTCTGAGAGATGGCTCCCTTCTAGTTTTGGGGACCTTAGTGTCCCCATCTAGCCCCGGGCACGAAGAGTGCCTCAGAGGTGTAGCCTGTGGGTGTAGCATATTATAAGTATGTGTACGGCTGAAATAAAAGGTTACAGTGTGCTACGATGCCCTGGTAATACTTGAGATCTAGAACCCATACTAACAATATTATAAGCTCAGAAACGAGTTTGAATTCTAAAGATTGAAACATCTCGACCTCTTGTAAGTACTTACCTAACCTAATGATATTGGGTGATTGAAGGAGTCGGCCTTACAATCGAAAGATCCCGGGATCGATTCCTGGCCATTACACTACCGACGTAAACCCACTCCTGACACAATCAATTTGGCTTAGCTGGAGAGGTTAGAGGGAATAATAGTAATTTCGGTTTTAAACTCTTTAAAAATAAATCTTATGACACCAGAGACGTCTCTTTGCCAGCGGCAGAAACGAAAGGGAGGATACCAATATAAAAAGGAAATTATTGAATGCATTTTACAGCATTTAGTATGCTAACTTATACAAATCGAATACATAGGAAAAAATAATCTTCTCGGGCATTCCCCCTGTAAGGGAAAGATCGTGGGTTCGAGTCCCGCCCGAGAAAATTATTTTTCCCTATGTATTCGAAAAGGAAATCAATTAAAAATGATGTATAACCCTATTTGTACAGTTAGATCGATCTTGATTAGCAAGTATCATCATCATCTCATCATCAGATACTTTTACTAATATGTACCGCATCAAATCGATGCAAAAATGCAAGACTAAGAACTTTGCTAGTCAAGATCGCTTTGATGCTGACTGTACTAGCCTTGTATAACCTTGTGCTAGAGATATGCTTTCGGCAATCTCACCTCCGGCAACCAAGGACCCAAGACGGCGGCGTGCGTTTTAGTCGGTTCGAGTCGGACACAACCACCTCCACCGGCTCCGTGGGGTGGTACCCGTGGGGACGTTTCGCACGATAAAAAAAAGTCCTATCACGTAAAACCACGCGTCAAACAGTTTAAGCATAACCACCTCACCAAACACAGACACGACAAACCTTATATTTACATAAAGTCTCTATTTACACCATAGTAACCCAAGGGTTCGCAACACAAACAGTAGGTGCAATTATGATAACGAGTCTGCTATCGGCGCCATCATTATTTTTGCAGCTACCTCATTACACGGCCGCTAAATAATTCATTTATATTACATTTAAACTCATTTCACTCACTCGCTGTAAATAAAATGTTTTACGATTCAACACTCCGTTTGTGGTGGTTTGTACGATATACCTAACCTTGAGTATCAGAATAAAGAATCTGATATCTTTAATTCATGTTTCATTTAGGTAATAAAGTGCTTAACTCAAAACCCCAAAACTTTACAGTTCCTTTAAGCCTCATGCCCCCATGAAAAAACCATCTGATATTATTGGATGACGACGTCAACCTGAATGCCGCCATTTTTAAACTGATACGAGTTTATAATGGTGACCCTCTTTCCGAGACTTTACCTTTAGCTTACCATCAGGCGAGGTGAAGTCAAATTAGATGTACTATTAAAAAATCTACTAAGATAATAATAATAATCTTTAGACACCGCTTTACCAGCTCATAACTATAAGCGACTTTAACAGCTCTTGAGGGGTAATGAAATGAGGGTAGAATAAAAAAAAACCAAATCACAAATCTTTTATTCTGCATAGACCATTAAATCGGAACTTACGAAACGTCAATATGAAATACATAATATTAAATAATAGTTTAGCAAATGAACCACACAAGAAATTCAGCGGGCATTTTTTTTCACGCCGGGTACCTACAAACTGACAACATCTATTTACAAACATTTACTTAGCCTAAAACTTATGGTCTAGATACAATGCTTTGCTTGAGTAGCATTATAGTTGAGCGAACAGCTCATTTCCAAGCATTCCTCTCTTTTTCAACCGAGTTCGCGTAGCGTTAGAAACAGATGTACTGGTTTGCAAACAAGGTTAACTTTACCCTAAAGTTCTTTAGCCCCAAATATTCAGAAATCCACCCCACCAACTTAGTCTATATTAGAGCGCTGCATTTTTTAATGAAGATTATTATGTGACACTTCCCATTCTCATCAAGAATTTCTCAATAACAATAATGAGTTGGATGCACGGACGAAAAGATCTGCGCTATAATATACCGGTAGTATCAAATGGAGACTCTCCCGGTCTATGTGACACACGACACGATACTGGCTTTTCCCGGGAACTCAGCATCCGACCGCCACGTCAGGGCTGTCACTTAGGCTGAGGAGCCATGATTTTGTGTTGCGCTGCGTTGCTTTGCGTGATATTTACATCCTTGATGCTGTACATCCGTGATCACAGCGCTTGCAACAGCGCCGAAAAATCGGATTCTTCAAAATTATTTATAACAAACATCCATACTAATTTATAAATGCGGAAGTAACTCTGTCTGTCTGTCCGTCCGTCTGTCTGTCTGTCTGTCTGTATGTTACGCTTTCACGCCTAAACCACTGAACCGATTTTGATGAAATTTGGTATAGGGTTAGATTAGACCTTGAGAAAGGACATAGGCTATGTTTTCTCGCGATAACCGACATCCACGCGGGCAGAGCCGCGGGCAAAACCTAGTGGTAAATATACCGGTGAGTGTTTAACTATCAAATTAGACCTAGTGATGAAGAGTATAAATGATTTAGCAAAAATTCGAAGTAATTGTCAGGACTACCTATGACTAGACTGACATGTCAGCTGAAAAATTTGTTAGTTTAAGTACTTTTCTGCAAAATCGTACTCTTTTCCAATTTTAATAATAGGTCAACTATAAATACATACTTAAAACTTATTATTAGAATATTATAACTTATTATTATAAATATTAGAATTTATTAATTTATGGATACAAATAATACATACAACAAATAATAAGTTTCTATCTTTGCGTACTTCACGAGTTTCCTTTACTCTTGTAATAGAAGCAAGTGGCGGACTGTTGTCTCTAACTACCTTGGAGAGAAATATGTGGAGGCGTATGTTCTTTACATAGTCCATATTCTTTGGAAAAAAAAGGGTCTTGATATATTGAAATAAAACCACTTTTTACGGATTCTATCGCGATATATTTGTTATTATTACTTTTAAACCACCTGTGTGTGACAAGAAACACCTGGACGCTGAGCTTCAACATGTCAAGCAAGTACTGCAAGACAACAAGCTCAAACCACCGCGCCTGAGTCACAGATCCCGAGAAAAACCAGCCACGGTCGAACGCCAGCCTGCTGTACTACCGTATGTACGAGGGGTCACTGACAAGATTGGCTACATCTTGAAGCGAGCTTCAATCAACACGTACTACAAGCCGCCAACGAAGATAAGTCAATTTTTACCATCTGTCAAGTGCCAACTACCTCTACAAGATGCAGGGGTCACCCTACAAAATAGACTGTGACTGTGGGCTCTCATATATTGGTCAAACCAAGCGAAGCATTGGCACTCGGGTCAAAGAACACATAGCTGATATAAAACACCAACGCTCAACAAAGTCAGCTGTATGTGAACACGCGCAAAAAGGCACCAACCATTACCTAAGGTTTGATAAACCACAGATACTCGCCAAAGAACACCGATATATTCCTAGAATGATCCGCGAGGCTATTGAAATTAAAAAACACCCAAATTTTAATAGAGAGGATGGATGGACTTTACCACCAGCTTGGGACCCAGTCATCCACTTAATCAAACCCAGTAAGCAGCAAAATCCAGCAAGACTTAACAACACAGTGAGCTCATTCTGCGTAAATACGAACACCAATAATTCACCATGATTCGGGTATTTTGAGATAACTTATACTTCAAACTATGTGACAACTACCATCGTGAGTCACACCGCGAAAATGGCTGCTGCAAAGCAGCCGAAACGTCGGGTTTAAAAGTAATTATAACAAATATATCGCGATAGAATCCGTAAAAAGTGGTTTTATTTCAATGAGTGACATTCGCGTAAACTTCAGAAAAAGGTCTTGATATATATTCTCTAAATAATTCCATATGCAAACGTATCCCAAAAACATTCTATAATCATTGTTAAATTTGACGATAGAAACAAGTCCACGACAACCCTGGTACGAATCGTCTCCTGCGCAGCCAGTTCACCGTAACAGACGAGGCGACACTGCAAACACGCCACAGAATCTTAATTACTGTCAATCTTTCACACCATCCCACGTACATGAGAATTTCGATTATCCAGGATAAGTCAGAGTATTCTCCCAGTAAAACACTGGTTCAGATATTTTATAACATTACCTACTCTTATCTCTTTTCATGCTACGAACCGCTTTTCATAATTTCTTCTTATTTCATAGAAAAATAAAGAAGCGTAACTTACAATAACTTCAGTATTTTATTATAAGTACTTCAACCGCAAACCCATTACATCCTGAATTACAATCTTACAACGCTCATTTTAACTCTCAAATCGTCGCCGAATTCATGTGACACCGCCGCCGCCACACACATCCCGCGGAAGTACTGGGAAGATATAACCGTAGGACATGATATACACCTCTATCACTACGCTTACCATGAACGACCTGGAAAATTCAGGACAGAAAGCTTGTTACTTTGTGATTTGTGAGCACTTACCAATGTCTATGTAGAAGTACTCTCGAACACACCTATACTGACTCTCGTTGCTTCGGCCGACCTGTATCCAAAGTCTATCTAATGACACCTGATTCAAGGAACGTCAAGAACAGGGGAAAGACTCCCTGACAGGGGTCAAAGCGGATTCTGCCTCGATCTAATGATATATATACTCACCGGTAAATCTCAATCGACTAGAAGTAGATCTTATGAAGAAATCTATGGAGCATTGTGGGTATATGAGCAAACCTATATTTCCATACTGCTATCATTTTTGTCGACCTTCGACCTCGCCCTCACCTCAACACCCAATAACACTTAGCAGGACAGTAATTAATACCGTTTTTTACGAGTATTTTCATTTATAAAAAAATATATAAATTCTTTCCATAATTTGGCGTGTCTGCGTTCAAGTCAAGTCTAAAAAGTTAATAAACTCATGGTAACACTACGTCTTTTTTCCGGTTCCGGCTTCTTGACGTAAAGACGCAATAATATTGTTCTCCGCTTTTCGTTACAAAAACTGTGAAAATAATACACCATCTCCTGCAAATACGTGCAAATCTTGTGTAAACCCGGCCATTGTGTGCAACAAACAATAAAACTTAGTGAAAATTGTGCTTTTAACATTGTTTACAAGTGGACTAAAACTAAAAATTAACTTTGAGGTTATATGTTGTCAAAACCATTGACAACGATCTATGACAGAAGTGTAGTGTTGCCATTCTGAATATCACAGTAAAAACCCTCTACCAACCTAACGGCGGGAATAAATCTGCGCTAACGCAACTACGTTCCGTTCCACTATAAAATATTAACTTCGAAATGGATAACCTCCTAACACTATTCGAACAAATGAAAATCGAGATGTCAAACCAAACTAAGGACATTATTGCGCAGCTAGATGAGAAATTGGCACCCTTTACTCGGGGTATTGAAGCACTACAATTAGAAAACCAGGCATTGAAGGAAAAAATAAGCCATTTAGAAAAAAATAGAAGGATTAACAATATAATTCTGCACGGGATAGAAGAAAACGAAAATTCCTCTATTGCTCTCATAGAAACAGTAAAGGCTAAACTAAAAGATGATCTAAATATTTCTCTAGAAAGCAGGGATGTAAATATGATTTATAGAATTGGCAAAAGCACCAGTAAAACTGGTAAACAAAGACCAATACTTGTATCATTTGTTAACAACTGGAAAAAAACTGAGATCATGCGAAATAAAAAGAAATTTAAAAATGCATACGCGTCTGAAGACTATCCGAAGGAGGTTCTTGACAAAAGGAAGGAACTACAATCAAAACTTGAAGAAGAAAGGGGGAAGGGAAATTATGCCGTTATTAATTATGATAAATTGATAATTAAGGAAGGGAAACCAGGAAACGAGAAGCGCAAAATTGATCAACTGACTTCACCCCACGCACCACAGCAGCCTCGAAAACAACAAATAGTCACAAAATCAAGTAGGCTGAACGCATTTGATGTCATGAGGAATAGGAGCAACTCCCTGCCCATTGCAAATCCTCCACCGGAGCGTAAAGCATAGGATACAATCATCAGCCACCGGAACAAAACAACACATAATACAAATTCAAATAATTTTAAAAACAACATATTCCCCAAGCCGACTGGTCCTCGTGGGGAATTAGACCACCACCCTCCACCCATAAATAAAAACGACGAAGATATACAGTTAAAACTCTGTACCTTCAATGTAAAATCCTTATCAACAACTGAAAGATACCTTGAACTATGTTACGCCCTGAAAAACATTAATTTCGATATCTTGGGACTAAGTGAAGTCAGGCAAATGGGTTGCGAAATTCAAGAACACCAAGATTATATTTTCTGCTATATTGGACAGACCAAGGGTCTATATGGAGTGGGATTCCTTATTAAGAAAAAGTATAAAGAAAATATAGTAAATTTTATTGGAATTTAAATTTGAAAATACTCGTATATCAATACTTCAAGTATACGCACCTACAGAAAATTCAACCGAAGATGAAATTGAACAACTTTATAACGACGTTGAAACTGCTCACGCACTAGCCGACGAAAAAATTGTAGTGATGGGAGACTTTAATGCTAAAATAGGATTCCCGCAAAAAGATCAGTTTCCCATCATGGGTCAATATGGCTTCGGACAACGCAACAAAAGAGGCGACCGCCTCATAAATTATGCATTCCAACATAAACTATCCATAATGAACACATTTTTTAAGAAAAAGAGCACCCGAAGATGGACCTGGATATCACCTGATCAAAAAACAAAAAACGAAATAGATTTTATCATGACAAACTACCCAAAACTAATAACTAACCTAGAGATACTAAACAAGATAAAATTTCCTACAGATCATAGACTATTGAGAGCCACCCTACATCTTAAACATATTTCTAAGACTAGAAGAAACTTTGCTCCATCACTCAGCATTCCAAAGGCAGAAGAACAAATTAAAGACTTTATCACAACCTTACAAACGAAATTACATAACAAAGAAGAAGAAACAAACGACATCCAATCGTACTATAACCTCCTGGAAAAAAGCATAACAAGTAGCTTGAAGTCACAGAATCCTACCCAAATAAAACAACACAAAATATTTACTAAAGATACAGAACATCTAATAACAAGGCGAACTGAATTAATACACGCAAAGAACAAAACAAAGGAAATGAGAAACGAACTCAGCAAATTATACAAAGAAACTAACAGATCTATTAGGAAAGACTACAGTAACTATAGACACGAAATTATTTCACGTAACGTTAAACAATTCAGAAGCATCAAAAGAGCTAACAAAGAATTAATTTCACACAGAACATGGATACAAAATATTGAACAAAAGTCAGGTAAAGCAAAATCAAGGCAAGACGTTATAGGACATGCAACAGACTTCTATAGGCATCTATACCAGAAACGAGATAACAACGAAATCGAACTAAACTCAAACAGTGAGCAAAAAAGCAACTGCGTCAAACCAATTGATTTCATAGAAGTCTACGAACAAATAAAACACTTAAAATCTGAAAAGAGCCCTGGGCCAGATGGGTTATGTAATGAAGTACTCATTATAAGTGCGCCCATAATTACTTACCATTTAACAAATATATTTAATATGGTATTAGACACAGAAACTGTGCCAATACAGTGGTGCACATCTGATATAATCCTCCTCTTCAAAAAAGGAAACCCCTTTGATATTGGAAATTATAGGCCCATAAGTCTGCTGGCAAGTATATATAAGTTGTTTACATCAATTTTGCTAAAAAGAATAACACAAGATATCGACAAAATACAATCAAAAGAACAAGCAGGTTTCCGATCGGGATTTAACACTATTGACCACATACAGACATTAGACCAGATTATAGAGAAATACCGAGAGTTTAACAGACCACTATACCTGGGTTTTATAGATTATTGTAAAGCCTTCGACAGCATAAGTCACTGTTCGATCTGGAATGCCCTCCAATATTCAAATGTTAACCAAAAATACATCAACATAATAAAATACATATATGCACATAGTACAAGCAAATTGAAATTAGAAACCAGAGGTGGTAGTATAAACATAGAAAGAGGAGTTAGACAGGGAGACCCTCTATCGCCAAAGCTTTTCATTGCGGTACTAGAACACATATTCCGGAACCTAGACTGGGCAAACAAAGGTATATTAATCAATGGACACTACCTAAGTCATCTCCGATTCGCGGATGACATAGTCATAATAGCTGAAACTTCTAGAGACCTAGAGAACATGATGCGATCACTTGACCAAGAAAGTTACAAAATTGGTCTGGAAATGAACTTAAACAAGACAAAGCTAATGACTAACTATCATAAAACACCTATAGAAGTAAAAGGAAACACTATAGAATATGTCAACAATTATGTATATTTAGGAAAACATCTATCATTCAATAAATCCAGTAACGCAGAAGAAATAACGAGAAGAATAAACTTAGCTTGGAAGAAGTTTTGGTCAATGAAAGAAATTCTTAAAGGAAACTATAATTTACACATGAAGAAGGTCATATTTGATACTTGTCTATTACCATGCCTACTATATGGTTGTCAAACCTGGGTATTTAATAACGAGACAAAACATAAAATTAAATGCACCCAAAGAGCAATGGAGAGAAGTATATTGAAAATCCGGAAAATACACAAAGTGAAGAGCGAAAACATTAGACAAAAAACAAAGTTCACAGATGCGCTTACACATGCTCTCACACTGAAATGGAAATGGGCTGGACATATTTCACGCTACACGGACAAAAGGTGGACAATAGAAACAACACGATGGAAAGGACCAAATGGCAAAAGGAATGTTGGAAAACCTATGAAACGTTGGGCTGATGATATTGTACGGATAGCGGGAAGCGACTGGATACAAGTAGGCAAGAATAGGGAGGAATGGAAAAGGTTGGAGGAGGCCTTTACCCAAAAAGGGGTCCATATTTCAGCCAACGAAGACTAACAAAAGAATATAAACAAACAAATTCATAAAAAAAAAAAACGAATCCTAAACTATTATAATAACATTTGAATGTAATGTTTGCAATATGGAATAAAGAGGCTTTATTATTATTATTATTATATAACACTACGTCTTGCGGGGAAAATGTTTCAATGAAGCCGCTTACCAACGCATTTTCATACGAATCACCCACGAGACCGTACGAATCACTGTCACATACGCGTCATAACGGAGCATATCTACTGCATTCTTTCCTATTTTCCCCTTTTTGTGGGTAATTTATTGCTCATAGATATTGTTCTTTGTGGCGGAAATATTTTCGAGATGTCTAGGAAATATTTTTGTGATAGGTAGTTCTTTACGATATCATACTAATATTTTAGCCAATATAACTAGATAAAGGACTTATTCTTGAGGACCTAACGGCAAAAATACAACACAATTCTCCGTGTAGATGTAGAAACACTTGTCCCACAATTTATGGTTAATATGAAGGATAACTGGTGTCCACCCGCATGAAATTCCGCCATTTAACAACCCACAATCCTATTCCTGCTATCAAAAGAGATTTACTATATGATTGTTGTGTCAATTTTAATCCAAATCTGTTCAGCCGTTCTGACATCATTTGAATAACAATCATCGATCCATCAATTCAAACTTTTACGTTTATTATATAGTGGTAACAATAGGAGTTGTTCTTTCTAGAAAATAGTAGGATTTTTTCACGTAATGCATGTAGTCACGTCACATAGGACGAATAATTTACAACGTAAAGTTAAACACAATTCTAATACACTCTTTTACCTAAATAAACAAGGCAAGATCTCCTCTGTGATTATTTAATCGCAAAAACTGTTTAATCCGGAAGTATGTCATCAGAAAGACCACAAGTCAAATATGACTGGACCCTTGATAATCTGTGGGCACAAAAAATTTACGGACTCAGGAGCGATAAGATACCAGTTGATCATTTCGTGAGGATGAAGAGATTATTCGAATATAAGGATACGTCAGATTAGAGGGGATTTTCGTAAGTGCATGATAATGCGGTCACTTCGTCATTTTTGGGGGTGTTGGTTCTCGGTGGAGTAGAGCCATGCCATCTCTTCCCATGGGTGTTATAGAAGGTGACTAAGCCATAGGGCTATTTTCTATTCGACAGTAACAAAGTACCCGCTTGGCGGTAATAAGTTCGCCCCCTATTACATAGGATCGTAGTACATCATAGGTGAAATGAGTCTTAGGCCCGCATTCTAGAATGACACTCAACCTGAAACACGATTTATCTGAAGGCAGATTGTATAGGCCATATGTCAAATCTATCAATCTGTCTCATAAACTTAATATAAACATACGATCTGTCTTTACAATCTGTCCTCAGATAAATTGCGATTCAGGCTGAGTGTCATTCTAGAATACGGGTTTTAATCTGTTCACCTTTGGGGGGTTTACAAGCTTAATTATGTATATGTATGTAATGATGAATGCATATTCATCATTTTGCTTTTACTATAGAGGTTGACGGTCAACCTGATGGTATACCTGAAATTTTGATACCTGCCGGTAACAAAAAGGGAGATAAGGATTAAGGATACATGCAGCAGTGCTACATTTTAACATGAGTGTTTAGTGACAGAGTCACGAGTCAGGACTATCTCGGTCTACGCTTTCCAGTTGGAAATGTCTGTGACCTAGGTCATTATATAGATTGGCTTGATCTCATAAGTTTACCTGTGACCACAATCACTACAAGTCGTTGTCTATCGTAACAGTTAAAACAACTAGTGTAAAAATCTTTTCCAAACAATTTATTCTACAATCGTGTTTGTTTACCCAGGTAAGGCTAAAAGTGTCAAATGTTTTGACATGGAACCATTTCGACGACTGTCCCCCGACGCACGTAGACGGGACATTTCTATTGTCCTTCAATAGTTTTGACATTCCTTTGTTAACAACACTTCCAATAATAGCTATGTGTGGGGAAGATAATCTGCTTTGTATGTTGAGAATTATAACTCCTATTGTCATGCCGATATGCTTTTAAAGTGGAATGAGTCTCGATTATGAAGAGATTGTTATCGTAATAAGACAGCTATTATGTTAAATTATATTTCTTAACATTGCTTACTTACTTATTCAGTAGTTAGGAAGTTCATAAATTTTTATCACCACAGAGTATAAAGCAAAGTCGAGTTCCGCGTCTGTCCATCCCTATGCATGCTTATATCTTCAAAACTACGCCACAGATTTTGATGCAGCTTTTAATAGATAGAGTAATTCAAGAAGTTTTATGTGTATAAAACATGCTTAATATAAGAGAGGGTGCAGCGGGAACGGGATCGGACGCCACGCGGGCAGAAAAATATTGGCGCTATGAAGTTCGCCGGGTCAGATAGTATAAGTATATTTTACTTAACAAGGTAGGTACCTGATCTGAAAAAAGTCGGCAAAGTGCGAGTCGGATTCGTGCACCGTGGGTTCCGTAACTTAAGCTACATAAACCACAATATATTTTGATTGCATTGACTTGACTTATTCCCGTCCGCTCCACGATTTTGTTCCCAAGCGCTCCAAGACTAAAATTAATGACGGCTGTTGACTGGCTTACCGCCGTTCCCAATAACATACTTACAGTTAAAGATAAATCGCATTTACGGATAAAGTGCTCGGTTTTTTTAATTCAAAACATAGTAACTCCTATTTCACACCAATTTCGGAAAATAAAATTATACCGCGATGCCCTTTCACGCAAAAAAATCAGTTACCATGTTTTGAATTGAAACAGCCGATACGTCAAATTTGACTGTTGCGATCTATCTTTAACTGGAAGTATGTTATTGGGAACGGCCGTTAGAAGTTATATTTTGCACAGCTTCAAAACGTTATAGACTTGAGTAGGTATGTGGTATGAACATCAACTTGATACTCGTACCTCCACGTCCACGCATTCCTGAAAGTCTTAACAGATAGACGATCCTATAAGGGTTCCGTAATTTTCCTCTTAGGTACGGAACCTTAAAAGATAGGTATATAATCTAAAATAGAAGGTTTCCACGCATACGGAATCAGTTAGAACAAATAATAAAACTCGAAAATGTCACGTAATTATGAAAAAATATCACAAACATACACCAAAATCCAAGAATGTTTAACTCCACAGATTAGAAAACGAAATCGCGGACCCTTGCTAATTAAAAGCAAACTTGTAAATCAGCCCGCGATCTTGCTGTGACGTCACGTGCCGCGGCGCCAGCTGTCAAAATACGAATGTTCCTGTCAAAAATCGCAGTTTGCTTGTGATTTGCATTTACAAACTGACAGATTCAACAAAATGACTTGTAACTTCTTGTTGAAAGCACTTTATACGTTACGTTTAGAAGGAGCAAAAATCGAGGAGGGCCAGACTGTAAGGGAGGGCCCTGGCTCAGCCGGGGTGCGAGGGATATGTCGAAGACAACCTAACCTCCGGCCTAGCACCACGACCCACAGTCGGCGTGCGGTTTTAGTCGGTTCGAGTCTGACATAACCTCCCCTTCCGGCTCCAGCAGGGGAGGTATCCGAGGGGATTTCCGCACGAAGCATTTTATGATCCAGTATGAAAGGATTTTTGGAAATTCTGCTACTAAAGGGGTATAATAAAGGATGGAAGTTTGTATGAAAGTCCGTAATTTTTAGTGCTAGATCACTAAATTTCATAAACCTGTCTTTAAAAATTAACACGTATATCAGCGTTTTTAAAATTTAACTACTACTTAAGAGGGTAAAATAGGTGATAAACTTTTGTATGGAAAGTTCGTCATTTAGGTCACTATCAAACATGAAATACGAAATTTTCCCGGACGACACCGGGACGGGTCAGCTCATTTCAACATACAAGTATTCCCACCCAATGTTAACCATTACCTTCCACGTAAAATCAAAAGCATACTTATCTACTGAAATAGTCGAATACAATAAGAACTGCCTTCTCCTTTGGCTACTTACAGACAGTATGAAATATATATATCAGTACGTAACATAGCCATAACGACAATCCAATCGACACATCTAAGTCAATTAAAAACACATTATTGTGCCCCTAAGGACTGAAGGACCCAAATGGTCGCCTTCTCAATTAAACCGTCCATTAACACCAGCCTTATCGATACAGATTGACATCTCGCCAAGATTACATTTACATTGCTAATTGATACGCTAGCACGACCTATATTTTATGTAAATATTTAACAAGGCCTTTGAATCGTTTAATTTTGTAAGTAAAACAAAAACAAATAATGTGGAGTTAGTTTCCCACTGATTGATACTGAGTTTGGATACCAACATGTTTACTGTCTGTTGTTTTACACTGATCAACTGAAGAAAGAAAGAAATCGGGAAAAAGAAGCGCTGAAGTGGGACTTAGTTAGTTAAGTGTTAAGTTAGCATAATAAATGCTATAAAAAGATAATTTCATTCAAAAGATATATTTCATTCAAAGAGAGAGAGACCAACTGGACATCGTTAATATTCGTCTTCAAACTATTATAAATGTGAAAGTATCTCTGTCTGTCTGGCTATCTGTCTGTCTGTCTGTCTGTATGTTACGCTTTCACGCCAAAACCACTGAACTGATTTGATCAAATTCGGTATAAGGATAGATTGGACCTTGAGAAAGGACATAGGACATATTTGGTTGCGATAACCGACATTCACGAGGACGGAGCAACTGGCAAAAACTAGTTATCTATAAATGAGAAAGGCACTCTGTCTATCTGTCTGTTACGCTTTCGCGCCTAAATAACAGAACCGATTTTTATTAAATTTGGTATAGGGGTAGATTAGACCTTGAGAAAGGACATAGGCTATGTTTGATCGCTATAACTGACATGACATCCACGCGGTTGAAGCCGCGGGCAACAGCTAGTGACTCATAAATAATAACTATGATATCATAAACTGGATACAAGTTATTGATCAACGAGACAATGGTTACTCTAATTGTGAGATCATAATAACACATGAATTGAATATAATTACTACTCCTATTTTATAATAATATTCACATTACAACATGGTGATGTGATCAACTGCTATACTTATACACAGTTGAATCACATGTGTTGATAATTAAATATTACGCAATCATATAATGTATATATACATATTATATTTATTATATTCTAAGTAGGTAATAAAAACTATTTTTTTTGTCGTGCGATAAATCCCCACGGATACCACCCCCACGGAGCCGGTGGAGGTGGTTATGTCGGACTCGAACCGACTAAAACGCACGCCGTCTTGGGTCCTTGGTTGCCGGAGGTGAGATTGCCAAAAGCATATCTCTCGCACCCCGGCAGACCCAGGACCACAGGGTCCCCATCTAGCCCCGGTTACGGGGAGGCGCACTTGGCGCCGCCGCCGCGGCCTGCTTCTGCTAGGGTGACAGGCGGCGGCCTATAAAAACTATATAAACATATATTATTTACTTGAAATATAGCTGACTAGCTATTGCCCGTGGCTCCGCCTGTGTGAATTTCTATGCCCTCTCCTAAGTTCTAAATACATGTTTTTACAAACAGCGTCATGAATATCTTGACGGCGAAGTCTCAAAATGACCTTAAAATCCCAGTATTAAGAGTAAATCAAACTGTTTTACTGATTTATATAGTATTGTCACAGTATAACTAGTAATCTTATGTAGTATGAATCGTTAGACTGTGGTGATATTGTCCGAACTAAAGCTGTCTACCAAAAATCAGAACAATCGGTCAACTGGAAAAGGGCCAAAAACTAAACTAAAATCATTTTGAGTAAGTTGTTTTTTTGATGCCGACAGTACCCAATAAGTTAATTTCAAAAATAACGAACTTTCATATAAACAATCATCCTCTTTTTGAACCTTTATCACCACTTTTCGCGATAAAAGTTAACTTATGTCCTTATCTCTGTACCAAATTTCATCAAGATCGGCTCATCGGTATTGCCTGAAAGGCGCTACAGACAGACCGTCAGAGTTAATAATATGAACATATTTTCGGTGACGATACCGAGGAACTTACGATATGTATGTAAATAGTTTATTTATTTCTTTATTTTAACTCAAAAGTTTAAAATAATATGTATTAGTACCTATTGATATGGATTTTAACTAATTCTATTGCGTTTTAGCATCGTGTTTTTGTATCCTGAGAGCCTGAGACGCAGTAACATCTATGATGAAATGAAAAGTGTCGTAAACATAGTCTGAAAAATAAAAAAGCTTAAGCTTCTTACAAAAACATTTCATGAACAGTCGGCTGCCAAGACCATAGAGTTGTTACGTGGTCATATGGAGAGAAAGTAAGTCGCTGGCCTGGCAGACCGCCAAACACTATCATTCGACCAAATGTGGCGCTTGTAGAATTAGGTCTTGTAGACTTAGAAGCTTAGTTCTTCAAGAGACTTTATTCGTAAAAGCGTAAAAAAATCGTGCCAAGCTTCTTTAATTTATGTATGTACTCGTAAATCTAGTTTTTTTTCAAAAGAAATTAAAATGATTTTTGTCTAAAATAGTCAGTATTTTGTTCTTCACTGCCATATTTTTTATTTTTCTTTCATAAATAATTCACGATCTGTTATTTCTTTTTAGAAAAGGACACGTCAATTTGACTTAACCTCCCCTAATGGTAAGCTAAAGGCAAAGTCTCAGTAAGAGGGTCACCTTGGTAAACATGTACCATGTCAACAATGATGGCACTCAGCTTGACGGCCTCATCAGATGCCTTTTCGCGCCCCGCTTAGGATCCGTGACTGTAGTGAGAAGGAAACACGTGAACTGGCAGGCATTCTGCACCGTATGCGAGTGTCATCTAAGTTTTTTTAAGTTTCGATTTCGTCAAGATATTATGCAGCGTCTGTAAGTCACTATGGTGAGCCAATTTTGTAATCATTTGAATCTTTTAACGGAAAGGCGACGAAAATCAAACCGTTATCAACGGTAGTCGTATGTAAATAAGAAAGTTTAGTGAGATGTGGGGCCTGTGGTCTGTGGTAGCCGATATTTTCAGTAGATAACACAACGACCAGGACGGGCACAAAGACTATACATCGCAGAAAGGACAGCATGCAAGTAAAGTTTAGTCTTGAAAAAGAAAAAAGTAAAGAAGGGCATTCAATCTATTAATCAATTAGATCACCCCTTCAGCACTGGACTGCTGGATATAGGCCTCTCCCAATGTGCGCCATTTCACCCAATCCTCAGCCTTCCGCATCCAGTCGATCCCAAAAGAATAGAAGGGCATTAGAACGGTTCTTCTGAGTTCAGCACAAGTATAACGCCCCATCAGGTAGGGCAATGTGCTTGTCTGCCACCTAAGTGGTATAAAAAGCAAGATATAGTATGTTTGCTACTCCTAAAACGGTCATCTCAAAAGCGGCAAATGGCTCAAAATCTGCGGTGGTGTGAAGAAATCGCCGAGTCATACAGACGGTGTGTGAGCCCCCCTGGCTAATATGAGGGGTATCCATTGGGATTTCCACACGAAAAAATAGGGTAGGCACCGTATACTTCATCTTTTTTTGTGAGCTTCTCTTTTTCCTGAAAATTCTCTCTGTATTTTCGCCTTTACCTTTGCAGTAGCCGTTGCAATGTTGAGCTATATTCTTGATGTAGCAACCTCTACAGTAACTGCTGATGTGTGCTAGCTTACAATAAGTGAAACCTAACACTAGGTTCTCTGCCTCACCAACGACGTCGCCGAAATGATGAAATGCTACCTTATTCACTTGGTGACAGCTTGGCAACCATACTTTTCAATACTAAGCTTGGATACTCGGCGACGTCGCTTTTGCGTACTAGTTAGGCAGAAGACTACGACTGTCGAGTCTGTATTCAACTCTTTGATGTCTCCAATTGCTATCAGCACAGAGGCATCAGGTCACTAGTCCTGGGGCGAGATGGCGATAAGGTAACCGACTCGACGACAAAGTTGGACGCTGTCGTTCCAATGGGCTCAAGAGTATTATTTTGCAACCAAATTATTTCACTCTCTTTTCTGGAAATATTTACATATTGTCAGCATCAGAAAGATGTTGACGAACATAGTACTCAAAATAATATTTTTATGGCCCTTCCAGTTGACCTATTGTTCTGATATTTCGTACAGACCTTTAGATGGGACAATCTATATATATAAAATCACTTGTCCCGACTGACTGACTGATTCATCAACGCAGAGCCTAAACCGCTGGACCTACAAACTTGAAATTTTGACAGTAGTTGCATTTTATGATGTAAACATCCACTAAGAAAGGATTTTTGGAAATTCTGCTACTAAAGGGGTAAAATAAGGGATGGAAGTTTGTATGAAAGTCCGTCAATTTCAGAGCTAGATGCACTAAATTTCATAAACCTGTGTCTTTTAAGAAATAAATGAACACCTGTATCAGCGTTTTTCAAAATTTAACTACTAAGACAGTAAAATAGGTGATCGAATAATTGCCGGGAAATGCCTAAAAACAGCAAATCTTTTTGACAGAACGAAGTCTGTCGGGTCCGCTAGTAATGAAATATAAATCAAGACGTCAAGTTATTTAAGGCGCTGACTAAGAATACATTATGCGTATTTACAAAAATAAAACTATTTTTAACGGGTTCTTTAGCTATTTATTGGTATTTATCGTGAGTTTCAGTTCAATATTATATAGTTCATTTAAATAGCTTAGTCATATTTGCTTAGTTACAATTATTATTGATGTACCTATGTATAGAGTACGGTTCAAATTTTATTGGTTACTATTAATTTATGTATTTAGAAAATACCAAGTCCACATCAAACGTCTGACCCATGTTCCTCGATCAGCAGGTGCTGCAGATGGGTTTGGTTTACATACTGACATACCTGCTATGGCATACACACAATACGTCCTACAATATTTTTTGACTACTGGTCACATTCCTATAAAATGCCTCGCTAATCACAGTCTTAGTACAGTCGCTAAATCTCGCCATAACAATCGCTCACTTCCTCTCTACAGAGAAACGAATGCTTATAAGAAAGTAAAGATAGCATGTAACATAATACGGGTTGTAAGTTTATCAATAGTAGCATAACTCAAGTGAAAGGGCTCCAGCGTCTGCACAATGTAAAGACAATCATAACAGCCACTAGCCAGTTATGTCTTCAGATCTTATGCAAAGACTGCATAACGGAAAATAATATAATGTAAATTGTAAATCATTTCGAATCTCTGTGAGGTTTTTTTAGTGTTCTATGGCTGTCCTTGTTTCTGGATATCTGGTAAATTGAATATGCCCGTTGAGGTCCACATCAACATCAACTTCTATACGGTGCATCTGTTAAATACCTGCAGAGTCTCTAGTGCAGGCGTTCCTCTCTGAAGAAGGTTGCAGCCACTCCTTTAAAAGCCGTCACACCATTCAACTCTCAATGATTATCAAATGATAAGCAAACCTAAAGATCAAATTTTAAACGTAACGATAGTAGTAGTAGAACGTAGACGATGAATCAATAGCATCAGTAACTGTTGCAAAGTCTCTTCGAATACCATTTTGTTATCACCTTTCTCTAAAAAGTATCTCAAAAACATAATGAAGAATTTGTCCCATCCAATCACACAGAAAACCTTTTCAATACGCCCAAAAGTCTCGTTCAATTACACTCCAGACAACCTTTTCAATATGCCCATTTTCACAATCTTTGCGTCGACATCGCAAAAAATCGTCTTCATATCAATAATTCCTCAGAACGGAATAAATCCTCAGGTAGATATGTTAAAGGCATTCGGAGGGCATGTCAATGCGACAATTATATGGAAATTCGAAAGAACGTAAGAGGATTAGAGCCGGGGCGACACATGTCGGCGGCTGAGAAGTCGCATGACACGGCGGTTTTAAATCGCTCGCTGTCATTTCACTGTTGGGTATATTATCGGTAAATTGCGTGTGAATGAAGTGTTATAGAAGAATATTTGGATGATAGGTCGAAAATTTTATTGAACGGTTTCTACTTTGTAAGTTCTAGGCTCAGATGTTGGTTCTAGCTGGTTTTTATGGTTACTTTGGTATTAAAAGTTGGGGCTATGTTGAATGTTAAGGTATATGTAGAAAATAAGGCTGATTGCTGACACCATTTTAGATTTTTGACCGGTGGGCCTACATAATAAATACATCAGAATCCCGTACAAAGTTTTTTTTGTTTCCAAGATTATAAAACTGATTTAAAGCCTTTTAGTTTTGAACACATTCAAATCATAGTTTGGCCAAACGACAACTTTAACATCTGCCAACCCTACAAAACAGTTTCAAAGATTCATGTCATATTTCTACCTCGTTATCGATTTAATAACGACATGGGTGACTCGATTCTAATCTCGATACATAATCGGATTTGTGGATATTGTCAGCGAGATATTTCGTACCGTGCATTGTCGTGACTGTGGGCTTTAATCAATGAATAGAATGTGTTTCTTATTGTCATTTCGACAATCTGATAAGTAGATACCATAAAGTAAATATGTATCTTGTAATCAGTTGGTAACACATGAATAGAATCTATTCTGTGGTAATAGTGTCGTCGTGCAGAAAATGATGACAAAAGTCATAAGTGTGAATGTTTTTTTTTTTAGCATTTATTATGCTAACCGTCGCCCTTATAGACGGATATAAAGAGAAGGAAAATTTGGAATGATTCAAGTGGTGCTCAATAGCTCAGTTGGCAGAGCAGTCGCCCTGTAAGCGAAAGGTCGTGAATTCGAGTCTCACTTGAGCATTTCATTTTTTCCAATGTTTTTCGAAAAGTCATAAGTGTTGCTGCCTTCTTAATTTTCACTAGCATTACAACAATTAGAAATAATATACTTAAGTAATGAGGTCGCTACCTATTACTAAGTTCGAAGAACATAACTGGCGAAATATGGGCAATCTTATCCTCATAATTTTTTGAATTTATAGATGTAAGGACCTAAAAATACATCTCCAAAATCACTAATCTGATTTAGTCCATTATTTTTTTAATTATATGCTCTCAAACGCGCTAGCTGCTCTGCTTTTAGATTAATTAACTTCCCACCCCAAGCTTCTACTAACATTTACTGAAAAAATATAATGTTAAGTAGGTACCTACACTTACTTTTATTTCGGCCAGTAATTTGTTAAGTACTAAGCTTCAATCTTTCAGGGCTTAATTTTATCAATCACTTACTTAAACATCAGATATTTTCTTAAGAAAATCTTACGACAATGAAATAGGTAATCACCTTTTTTCATTACTTGAAGATTCGCCTTAATACAACATAAAAGACAATTTGTCATTCTTTTTAAGTTTCACAAAATTGTGAAGGAAGGCACAAAAAATGTCTCAATTTTTGATGTCCATGAAACATGTGTGGCATAGCAACATAGTTAAAAAAAACAAGTCATGTAGAGTAGTCCTGGGATATTTTAGAGTAGCTAGTGGCCTTATTCCACAGCTTTCAAGTCCTGTTGGATAGCGGCCAGTCCCATTGTTAACGTCCGCATTTCGAACGACAATGCGACGCCATTTTCTAAATGATTCGCGCCAAAATATATGTCGTCGTCATTGTGATAATGTTGTTTATTTGCTATTGGAATTACTAATGGAGATTAGTATAATGGAATTAAAATACCATGCTGCAGATGTGTTAAGTTTAATGTATTTCACTAACGGAGACATTGGGATGATAGTCGTCTCATTATATCCAAAGCTGGTAACTGGTACTGTCTTGAGGCCTCATCAATATCTTGGGAACCCAAGTCAACCTCTTCTCTTCTCATTTCATGTCTATACTATGACAGTTGCAGAGAAATTAGGATTATAGTTGTCTCGGATAATCTTTTGACTTCGGTCTCACCAAGACAAAGTCCAGCTCTCCTCGTCTCATTCTTTGTGTATACACACAAAACAGAAAAAATCATTCCTTATTAATTTCTTGAAAATTTTCCCTTTCCTAACGTTACTTACAACACCCCATCATTTACCGCCATTACGGTTCTATTTAAATATTTAAAACACAAATACTGTTGTATATTTAAGACACCATTCCCGTGCATGTCCGCTGTACCAACGGCATCGACAGCTTCTCAAGTTACACGCATTACTCCGGAACTTTACACGGCATGTGTCCGACTGCCGCTTACATATTTATAGAAAACTTGCTTCGCCACGTTAGAGGTACTGTTCCGTTTTCTATTAGGTGTACACAACATAAATAACTAGATATAAAAGACCCGGTTCATGCAACAAGCAAAAATGTAATAAAGACAGGCAATATGCCATCTTACCTTTCAACCCTGAGAGGGGTCTAAGTCTGCGCCAAAGTCTCATCAGCAGTGTTCTGACTTACAGGACTTATAGCCAAAATCCTCGACCAAAACCTAAAGAAGCTCGAGTTAGGCAGCTGGATACAGGGCCTGATACAGAAGGCGATACTCCTCGACACGGCGCGCTTAGTGAGGAAGTACCACCGGTAGCTTGGTCCATCTATTCAAGGCTCTTAGACGCCGAAGAGCTTATTGGAGGCATACATCCATCACTAAAAAATCTACAATAATAAGCTCATGTACCTACATTATGAATAATCTTTTATACGTGCATCTGATTTACCAATATCCGAATCCGAAAGTTCTAGTAAATTTTGTTACAAGATTCAGTTACAAGTTAATCCTATGCTATAAAGCGTGTAAAACGCAGGTGTGTGCCGTGAAAATAAGAGCAGTGAAGCTCGAAGGCCCGCATGTAGGTCACAAAGTCATCGCTGCCCGTAAGAGCAGTTACGAAACAACACTGTTCTCCTACAATACATCATTTTAAACGAGTTTCCTGAAATAAATTACTCTTGTGCCTATTAGTCACGCCTTTATTTAGAAGAGCATACTCACCTTATGTCATGACACACGCTGCTTTTTAGGGTTCCCTAATTCAAAAGGAAAAAAGCGGAACCTTTATAGGATGACTTTGTTGTCCGTCTGTCGGTCTGTCCGTTTGTCTGTCAATACCTTTTTCTCGGGAACGTGTGGACGTATCGAGTTGAAATTTATACCAAATACTCAAGTCTTCAACCTCTTGCAGTTGTGGTAAAACCGAACTTCTAGGTCAACGCAATAAATAGATATTTCCGTTTGTGTAACATAAGTTCATCCCTCGATTCAGTTTTAAACAAAACCCTCAGTACGCGAGTCCGACTCGCACTTGACTGGTTTTTCTAAATGCTTAGAACGACTAGAAACTTTGTGCCATATAGTGAAAAGTGTTTGTGCTTGAATGAAATTTTTATAACATTTATTATGCTAACTCTTCCCCCACTTGAGCGCTCAATTTTTTCCTGGTGTATATCGAAGTATTTGTGCCATATTCAAGTTAGTATTAGTGGCAGTATTATAGACACGAGTTTTCAACTCGTACTACTACTACCTATGTCATTGGGTGGTATCACGGGGTGGTCACGCTAAAATGCTGCCTTAAAAAAATCCTGTACGTAATATTTTTTTTCGTACCGAAATTCCATCGCCATCCCCAAGCAGTCCCCGAAACACTTTCCTACCGCTTCGAAAGACTCACGCGAGAATCAAACCTCAGTCTCAAAACCCAGCAGCCGGTCGTTAATACCACTGCACCACCAAGGTAAAGTAGTGCATAAATAAACAACAGTAAATTAAACAGAGCCATGACACGGCGCGACATCCGACACTTTCAGCCATTGTGTTCGTTCGGTAATGTTGGTAATGTTCGGTAATTAACGCGTGAAACGGAACGCCGTCGCTGGCCGGATCCGGAAGCGGAGTCGTTTACCTTAATCTGCTTTGTTTCACCTAATTATAGTCAGCTGGAAAGTGAAGGGAAATTGAAATATCTAAAGTACGAGGTAGTAAAAAACTGATCCTGCATAACGTTAACATAATAAACCCACGATGGTTAAAAAATAATTTAATTAAAAAGGTGGGGAATAGTCACCCCAACACCTAAGAACAGGAACCAATCAAACCCTAACCCATAACTGACAACATGGATTTGCGTTAAAAATGTTTACTGCGGCGCCCCCTAGTGGATTGTCACCGTAATACCTGTCTAAGAGCATGCAGCAATCAAACCCAAACCAATAATTGGAAACTGCATCAAAATCGGACTATTCGTTTTGGAGGAAATTGGCAACATTGATTTGCATTAAAAATGCTTACTGTATCGCTCCCTGTTGAGTTGTCATTGTAACACCTATCTAAGAACATGCTCCAATTAAAAGTCGAACCCATAACTGAAAAGTGCATCAAAATTGGATTGGTAATTTCGGAGTAAATGGCAACATGCATTTGCACAAACAAACACACAAACATCCTCTCACCCCAAACGCATATACCGTCTCCGTTCCATCGTGGGTAAAAATAGTGAATGGTACGATTTAAAGTTCAAGCCAGATACAACAGTCCCTTTAGACAAATGGCAGTTCGTTGGCCGGCTTATCGTAGAATAGAATGACAAATGTATTTTTTTTATAAAAGGCGAAGTCAATTTGACCTCGCCTGATGGTAAGTTAAAGGCAAAGTCTCGGCAAGAGGATCACCATCGTAAAATGTACTATGTTAACAATGGTGGCATTCAGCTTGATGACCTCATCAGATGCCTTTTCACGCCCCGCTTAAAGGACTGTACTAGGAAGGAGACGTGAGCTGGCAGGGAGTTCCAGGTCTTAATTCAGGATATGAATGTCATATACGTCAAATCCCATACATTTGTCATTCTATTCTACGATAAGCCGGCCAACGAATTGCTACTTGTCTAGGAGAGCAGACGTATGAATACGTCACATTGTGGGTTCCGAGCTGAAAACGCAGAAACAACTCTCCCGCCTACGCCACGCCTGCGCCCAGTAAAGTATCCCGTCCGTTGTGACTGGCTTTTGTGTGCCTAATAGCATTATGGTTATAATATTCTGCTGTAACTGTAACAGGGGTATTTGAACTGGGGAAAAATCATTACTCTGCAACAAATAAAGCTTCCTTTTCATACTAAAATAGTATATTCAAATGTCAAAAGAGTTCATCAGACTGTGCAATCAAGTAACAGTAGCAAGTAGTACAATCAAATTACCAGAACACTCCGACACCAGTACAAGGTGACCCGCACTGATTAGGTTACACGTCGGATCTGTTATTGTTATTGTTATTAATTACATATTTATTGAACATTACCGGTGGTGGAGCGATCAAGTTATAAGAGGAGGCGGTGTATAAGTCATCGTTCATTTATAAAGTCTACTAGTAGAACACAATAAGCTGCAATACCTAGATATACAACCCTCTGTATATTTATATTCATACCTGTATATTCAATGTGTATCGTTCTGTAGATTTGATTCCACATTTTAAATTAAATATTTTTATAAAAAAAAAAAAAAAACAATAGACGCGGCGACGACGCGACGGTTCGATTGATAGAACCACGGGCAATTTTTTTTTATTAGAACCCCGCGATCGGATCACGGGCAATAAGTGGATAAACATAACATAAACTCACGCCTGTATTCCCCGAAGGGGTAGGCAGAGGTACTAGCACCCACATTTCGCCAGTTTATGTTTAGGTCCCAATGTAATAGGTGGCTAGCCTATTGCCATTAACCGGGCACTTATAAACCTGCGATAAATACACACATAACTTCGAAAAGCATCAAAAAGTCATTGGTGTGCGCCATGGTAAACCTGGGATCGAACCCGAGACCTCGTCTCAGCAGTCCATTGCCCATACCACTAAGCTACCGCGATGGATAAAAATTACATTATTCGAGAATGACACTTTTGCTATCGAAAACGTCCAGAGGCTCCTTATTTGATAAATGATGAATGTATATTAAACGAAATGTACCTATGTACGGTATAAATAGACAAAATAACACGATTCAAAGATTTAGAAATCAAAAGAAAGTACTATAAACATAGAGTGTTTATCACATGGGCCAGCGGCATAGCTTAAATTGATATAAATAACATTTTGACAATGTTTCCGACCCGGACGGCCGTGCGCTGTCGTAACGGTTATAAATTGCGGATCGCCTGCGCAACATTCATCGTGAACACCCAAAGGATTACCTCAGCAAATGGACTTTGGAATTAATATGAGTTTCAAAATATATTAATAGTCTTCTCTTCTTCTCCAGAGCTAAGGGTCCGTTCTCTTGTAGTTTTGGATAGTACCTCATCTGACCTCACAGTCTCTTCAGTATGAGCACAGTGAGCTCCGGCGTCGTCTGTTAATCAGCAGGTTTATCAGCTCACAGATCAAGTTCTGATGATCTTGTTGGGGCTCTGTACCATACGCTCCTCAAAGGACCAACGAATCAAGTTAATTCCCCATAACATTACAGTGAATCGAGTTATCATACACATAATAATATGCAGAAATCTGTTTACGTATTTCATTTTTCCTCACATTTTACTCAATAGTATTCTCAAAAGATAAAAGAACAAATCATCTCACAGATCATAAGGATAATTCGACACGTGAATTCACAAACACATTTTCACCGTAAATTCGCCGAGAAACCTTCGGTCTCGCGAAATAAAAACAAAGCTTACAAACATTTCTCTCGACTGATGTAAATTTTTCATCTTATTCGGTAGGAAAATCGTCAAGTTTTCGTATCAAAAGAATTTAGACATTCTTCGATAAAAAGCTGTGCTAAACAAAAAGCACATTGAAACGGACACTAAATACGTCTGTACGGTTTATCTTATTGGATCTTTCACTATTTTCGCTTTCGTCAGGGACCCGATTCAGTAAAATTTTGTAATGAAAACTTGTGATTTCAAAACTTACGATAAATTGGATCAATAAACGAATACTAAAGACACATAGTATGATTCGTTTATTGATCCAATTTATCGTAAGTTTTGAAATCACAAGTTTTCATTACGAAATTTTGGATAAAGATGGAAAGATGGGAAGATGGGATATACCAAAATGTAGGTTTGATTTTAACAGATCACTCAGAAACCACGGCTTTTTTTACGTTTTTTCGAACTGAAATCACATGTTTTGAGAACGTGGCGTTACTGAATCAGTCTCCAGCTTTGCTACGTAATCAGAGTTCCTAAGGTTGCTGAGAACGCACTCGAGTTGTCACCCAACCCTCTTGCGAAAAAACAAAAATGTGCGGAACTTGTATGGTGGTGCGAATATAAATCAGTTGGTGCCGGCCCTCGGGCGAGTTGTTACGGATTTGTAAACGAATCGATCCGAATGGGTCTCGGTTTTCAGAAGTCAGGTTGTAAATCTAACTGGAATTGATATCTTTGGTAGCGTGTTATTATAAATGATATCAGTTTTTAAATGTTAGCTTTACGAGTTGCATAGAAACTGCAGTATAAACGAATAAGCTTGTATTAATTTCGCAATAGCTATTAATGGGACATTTTTTGCCTGATGATGATGTT